>JAMZAV010001502.1:0-152176 GCA_024449915.1 Sweltsa coloradensis | reverse complement strand
AAATTAAAAAAAAAAATTTTAAGATGATAGCTAAAAATATTAAAAAAACATTCTAAGGGTCTCACAATTTAAATTTTTAACATCCTTAACAGTACATTGAATGACAACAGGGCCAGCAAAACAAAAACACCAAGTACATATTATTATGTAAGATGAATACAATAACAAATGTAAGAACTAACAAATTAAATATAAATGTAATGAGTATTGCCGCCAAGAAAACTAATATTAAAAAATATTCTTAAGATAAATAGCTCTATGTTCACATTCTACACAAGTATTTTACACTCCTAAACAAGTACATTGGATGACCACAGGGGTTTAGCGAACTTATCAATACCAAAAACATATTATTATGTAAGATCAATACAATAACAAATGTAACAACCAACAAATAAAATATAATTGGAATGAATATTGCCGTAAAAAATACTTTTATAAAAACATGTGATTCTTAAGATAAATAGGGATTTAAAGTGAAATCCAGGGGCAGCACCGTCGGTGGGCGTAACGTGCATCAGGGCCCGGGGCCGGAGAAGCATTAGGAGTAGTCCTTCCCTAAGCTTCTGTGTATAAACTGACGATTTGAATGCTCAATAATCAATCGTTGGTGAATGTTGTGATTTTGCAATTAGGGTGTACATTAATGTTATGACATTAGTTAGCCTATTGTGATGTTTAAAGTCATCCTGCAATCTTTGAAATGTATTTATTTTTCCTTTTCCGAGAGTCCCAAATTTTGGCCTTCTTTTACCGATCGGTCCCGATTTGATTTTCCCACAATACCAGATAGTTCCGGGGCCCTGTGTGACAAAATTATAGGACATTTTTTACTTGCATCCGTGTAATTTCTAATAAACTAGACCTACAGCCATTTCGTTAACCCATTTATTCGGAAAAAGCTTTTTTCCCGTAACCTAAAAGTACGTCGTTGGTGGTGCTAAACTCGGAAACTCGCAGCTAGGGGCCTAGGGGCCCAGGCCCTCCTACGGAACGCTTAGATCTCTCTGAGAAACAATTTCGTGCCCCAAAATTGCTATCAGAATCTTTTCTTCGTGGGCGTAATATTAATGGTATTGATCAGCGTTAGTTTATATTAAAAAACGTTGCCGAGCAGGCTCGAAAATATTTAAACAAATGATTGATTGGTTTGTGTACACACGCCCACTTATAGGCCTAGAAATGAACGAGCGACCTTATGACTAGCTGATGCTCGATTATCGCATGTTTTTAACAATCTTGCAATTTTATTTCATTCATAGATAGTTTTAAAAATGTTACACTATTAAAACGTCACCTACAGTATTTTTCACGGATTTCACTGACAAAAACATCCTACATTGAGAGCTGTGTGTAGGCCTATACACACGCCCACTTGTAGGCCTAAAAATGAACGAACTCATGACAAAACTGATGCTCCATCATCACGTGTTTTTAACAATCTTACCATTTTATTTCATTATAGATAGTTTAATTATAATCTTATACTATTTAAACGTCCCCTACAATATTTTTCCCGATTAAACCGACGAAAACATCCTACCCTACTCCGGGTTACTTCAAATGTTCTCGTCCCAGAAGTTCAACTTTCACGTTTATTTTCATTAACATTTCCTATCTAGGATGTATACGATGTGGCTACAGATATTCCACTAGACTTACAAACTCAATTTCATAAATTGGTGGTGTAGTTTTGTCTTTATTGAGTGTTTATTTCAGTCGTGATCCATTGCAAGTGCCATAGGAAAACATACTTATAAGCGGCCATATCTCAACTTAATGCTACTCCGGCGGGTTCGCGCTTCGCTCACCAGATGTCAGCCACTTTGCTTTTAAATCCGAATAGTTCTACGTTCACATTCTACACAAGTATTTGACACTCCTAAACAAGTACATTGGATGACCAAAGGGGTCCAGCGAACAGATCAATACCAAGTACATATTATTATGTAAGATGAATACAATAACAAATGTAACAACCAACAAATTAAATATAATTGTAATGAGTATGCCGTCAAGAAAACTAATATTAAAAAACATTCTTAAGATGAATAGCTCTATGTTCACATTCTACACAAGTATTTGACACTCCTAAACAAGTACATTGGATGACCACAGGGGTCCAGCGAACTTATCAATACCAAATACATATTATTATGTAAGATGAATACAATAACAAATTTAACAACCAACAAATTAAATATAATTGTAATAAGTATGCCGTCAAGAAAACTAATATTAAAAAACATTCTTAAGATGAATAGCTCTATGTTCACATTCTACACAAGTATTTGACACTCCTAAACAAGAACATTGGATGACCACAGGGGTCTAACGAACTAATCAATACCAAGTACATATTATAATGTTAGATGAATACAATTACAAATGTAACAAGCAACGATTTGAATATAATTGTAATGAGTATTGCCGTCAAGAAAACTAATATTAAAAAACATTCTTAAGATGAATAGCTCTATGTTCACATTCTACACAAGTAGTTGACACTCCTTAACAAGTTTATTGGATGACCACAGGGGTCCAGCGAACTTATCAATACCAAGTACATATTATTATGTAAGATGAATACAATAAAAAAATGTAACAACCAACAAATTAAATATAATTGTAATGAGTATTGCCGTCAAGAAAACTAATATTAAAAAACATTCTTAAGATGAATAGCTCTATGTTCACATTCTACACAAGTATTTGACACTCCTAAACAAGAACATTGGATGACCACAGGGGTCTAACGAACTAATCAATACAAGTACATATTATAATGTTAGATGAATACAATTACAAATGTAACAAGCAACGATTTGAATATAATTGTAATGAGAATTGCCGTCAATAAGACTTATATTAAAATATGTGATTTTTAAGATAAATAGCTCTATGTTCACATTCTACACAAGTATTTTGACACTCTTAAACAAGAACATTGGATGACTACAGGGCTTGAGCGAACTAATCAATACCAAGTACATATTATTATGTTAGATGAATACAATTACAAATGTAACAACCAACAAATTAAATATAATTGTAATGAGTATTGCCGTCAAGAAAACTAATATTAAAAAACATTCTTAAGATGAATAGCTCTATGTTCACATTCTACACAAGTATTTGACACTCCTAAACAAGTACATTGGATGACCACAGGGGTCCAGCGAACTTATCAATACCAAGTACATATTATTATGTAAGATGAATCAATAAAAAAAAACAACCAACAAATTAAATATAATTGTAATGAGTATTGCTGTCAAGAAAACTAATAATAAAAAACATTCTTAAGATGAATAGCTCTATGTTCACATTCTACACAAGTATTTGACACTCCTAAACAAGTACATTGTATGATCACAGGGGTCGAGCAAACTTATCAATACCAAGTTCATATTATTATGTAAGATGAATACAATAACAAATGTAACAACCAACAAATTAAATATAATTGTAATGAGTATTGCCGTCAAGAAAATTAATATTAAAAAACATTCTTAAGATGAATAGCTCTATGTTCACATTCTACACAAGTATTTAACACTCCTAAACAAGTACATTGGATGACCACAGGGGTCCAGCGAACTAATCAATACCAAGTACATATTATTATGTAAGATGAATACAATAACAAATGTAACAACCAACAAATTAAATATAATTGTAATGAGTATTGCCGTCAAGAAAACTAATATTAAAAAACATTCTTAAGATGAATAGCTCTATGTTCACATTCTACACAAGTATTTTACACTCCTAAACAAGTACATTGGATGACCACAGGGGAGCGAATTATCAATACCAAAACATATTATTATGTAAGATCAATACAATAACAAATGTAACAACCAACAAATAAAATATAATTGGAATGAATATTGCCGTAAAAAATACTTTTATAAAAACATGTGATTCTTAAGATAAATAGTTCTACGTTCACATTCTACACAAGTATTTGACACTCCTAAACAAGTACATTGGATGACCAAAGGGGTCCAGCGAACAGATCAATACCAAGTACATATTATTATGTTAGATGAATACAATAACAAATGTAACAACCAACAAATTAAATATAATTGTAATGAGTATGCCGTCAAGAAAACTAATATTAAAAAACATTCTTAAGATGAATAGCTCTATGTTCACATTCTACACAAGTATTTTACACTCCTAAACAAGTACATTGGATGACCACAGGGGTCCAGCAAACTTATCAATACCAAGTACATATTATTATGTTAGATGAATACAATAACAAATGTAACAACCAACAAATTAAATATAATTGTAATGAGTATTGCCGTCAAGAAAACTTATATTAAAAAAAAATTCTTACGATGAATAGCTCTCTGTTCACATTCTACACAAGTATTTGACACTCCTAAACAAGTACATTGGATGACCACAGGGGTCCAGCGATCTTATCAATACCAAGTACATATTATTATGTAAGATAAATACAATCACAAATGTAACAACGACGAATTAAATATAATTGGAATGAATATTGCCGTAAAAAATACTTATATAAAAACATGTGATTCTTAAGATAAATAGCTCTACGTTCACATTCTACACAAGTATTTGACACTCCTAAACAAGAACATTGGATGACCACAGGGGTCAGCGAACTAATCAATACCAAGTACATATTATTATGTTAGATGAATACAATAACAAATGTAACAACCAACAAATTAAATATAATTGTAATGAGTATTGCCGTCAAGAAAACTAATATTAAAAAACATTCTTAAGATGAATAGCTCTATGTTCACATTCTACACAAGTATTTGACACTCCTAAACAAGTTTATTGGATGACCACAGGGGTCCAGCGAACTTATCAATAAAAAGTACATATTATTATGTAAGATGAATACAATAAAAAATGTAACAACCAACAAATTAAATATAATTGTAATGAGTATTGCTGTCAAGAAAACTTATATTAAAAAACATTCTTAAGATGAATTAATACCAAGTACATATTATTAAGTTAGATGAATACAATTGCATAGGCAACAACCAACGAATTGAATCTAATTGTAATGAGTATTGCCGTAAAGAATACTTATATAAAAACATGGGATTCTAAAGATAAATAGCTCTATGTTCACATTCTACACTAGTTTTTGACACTCCTTAACAAGTACATAGGATGACCACAGGGGAAAGCGAACTTATCATTACCAAGAACATATTATAATGTTAGATGAATACAATTACAAATGTAAAACCCAACTTATTGAATATAATTGTTACGAGTTATGCCGTAAAAATACTTATATTAAAACATCGGACTCTTAAGATAAATAGCTCTATGTTCACATTCTACACAAGTATTTGACACTCCTAAACAAGTACATTGGATGACCACAGGTGTCCAGCGAACTAATCAATACCAAGTACATATTATTATGTTTGATGAATAAAATATCAAATGTTACAAACAACAAATTGAATAGAATTGAAATGAGTATTGCCGTAAATAAAACTTTAATTAAAACATGTGAATTCTAAGAATAATAGCTAAATGCTCACATTCTACACAAGTTTTTTACACTGCTTAACAAGTATATTGGATAACCACACGGGTCTAGCGAGCATAATAATTTCAAGTACATATTATTATGTTTGATGAATACAATAACAAATGTAACAACCAACAAATTAAATAGAATTGTAATGAGTATTGCCGTCAAGAAAACTTATATTAAAAAAAATTCTAACGATGAATAGCTCTCTGTTCACATTCTACACAAGTATTTGACACTCCTATACAAGACATTGGATGACCACTGGGGTCCAGCGAACTTATCAATACAAAGTTCATATAATTATTATGTTTGATGAATACAATTACAAATGAAACAACAAACAAAGTATATTTTATTGTTATGAATATTGTCTTAAAATATACTAATATCAATAACATGTGATTCTTAAAATTCCTAGCTGTAAGTTCACATTCAAGACAAGTGTTTTACAATCCTAAACAAGTACATTGTAATTGTTTTTATCGGCCTCCTCCATCCCCATACAGCCGTCCGATCTCTCGCCTGATCGCAATCAAACCGGGCAGCTTTGTGTAGAATCTTATGATCATTACAACCTAAATAATTATTAAACTTAAGTCTACTTCCGCAAATAAACTCCTGCTTAATGCAAGTTAATCCAGAAGCTGGGGCTCTTATTCTTTAGTTTAGATAAACTTGCTGAAGTTCAAATTGCACGGTTGAAAATGTTTGCACAACACTGTAGACATGCATGGTTTGTCAATAATTGTTCAAATATGTGTTTGAAGTTTTTACCTAGTGTGTTGATTTGATTTCGGAATATCTCTACAACACATGTAAACAAATCACAGTACTAGACTTATAATACTTTGCGACTGTTATATACTTCTAACTACAAAAAACAATATTTCTACATACTAACTACCACCAACAAGGTTCTAAACATAATAGGCCTGCTACACACTACATACTTTCTGAAACTTTCTACAGTAGTACTGTGCTATGTATACATGTATGTATAATACAAATATAAGATTAAACTATTTAATGTATCCCTACCCGTTTATGAGATTTTTATTTATCGGGTAGTTATATAGCGGTGGTATTTAACAATTGATAATATTTTTCTGTCGACGTTTCAAAGACTATTTCGTCTTCTTCATCAGGACGTAAAATATGAATTTACTCTTGTTTATAATCTAATTTTTTCAGTTTTTTATTTACCAATAGTAATAAAAGTTTTTAATTTTTTTTAAGGTTAGAAAATAAGATTTCTAAATTTACTGTCAGATTGTAACTTGTAAGAGAGCTAGACAACTTTCATAAATTATTTGTTGAAAACCACCCCTACAAAACAACACGATTAGAAAAATGTCAAAAATATAACAGTTCAACGTTGACTGAAGTGCAGTTGCACAGAAATGTGCAAACTAAGAAGTAACAAAATTTGTATGTCTTAAAAAATATAAAACGGTATATGACACAACTGGGGCACATTTGTGGCTACTAGCATATAAATTATTGTTAAATGTGTATATGTGAGAAGTTCACTCTCTTGGCATGGGTTTCTGGGCAAATTCTAAACAATGCTGTAACGGTTTGATTGCGATTATTTTACAAGTATATAAAAAAACAAAAATGGTTAAAACAGACAAGTCAATTAACATATGATGTTCAATTCAAATAACTTGTACAATTACAAATGAAACAACAAACAAAGAAAAGTTAATTGTGCTTAATATTGTCGTAAAGAATACTTACATCAAGAACAAGTGATTCTTGAGATCCCTAGCTCTAAGTTCACATTATAGACAAGTATTTGACACTCCTAAACAAGTATATTGGCTGACCACAGGGCCAGTGAACTAATCAATACCAAGTACATATTATTATGTTAAATAAATCCCCCTTACTTGTCATTTAAAAGAATTGGGGCTTTTTTTGAAAATTTCTGAAAAGAATACTTATAACAAATCATGGTATCCTTAAGATAAAAAGCTTTATGTTCACATTCTACACAAGTATTTGACACTCCTAAACATTTAATTGAATGACCACAGTGGTCCAGTGAACTAATTAATACCAAGTACATATTATTATGTAAGATGAATATAATAACCAAGGCAACAACCAACGAATTGAATATAATTGTAATTAATATTGCTGTGAAGAGTACTGATATAAAAATATGTAAATCTTAAGATAAATAGCTCTATTTCCACATTCTCCTCAAGTATTTGACACTCCTTAACAAGAACATTGGATGAACACAGGTGTCTAGCGAACTTATCAATACCAAGTTCAAATTATTATGTTAGATGAATACAATAACAAAGGCAACAACCAACTAATTGAATATAATTGTAATAAATATTGCCGTAAAAAATACTTATATAAAAAAAGTGATTCTTAAAAATAAATAGCCTATGTTTACAATCAACCAATTTTTGAACTCCTAAACAAATACAATAAGACCCCAGTGGTCCCCGAACAAAACATTACCCAAATACCATTTTTAGTTGGGGTGAATACAATTTCAAATGTTTTCAAACAACGAATTGAAAAAAAATTTGGAAGATATTGCAGTAAAAAAAAAAATAATTAAAATATGTGATTTCTAAGAATAATAGCTCTATGTACACATTCTACACAAGAATTTAACACTGCCTTACAAGTACAATGGATGACCACAGGGGTCTTGCAAACTTATCAATACCAAAACATTTAATGTTTGAGAAAACAAAAAAAAGTAACAACCAAAAAAAAATTTAAATTTGTTAAAATATTGGGGTGAAAGAAAACTTGATAAAACATGGGATTTTAAGATAATAGCTCTATTTCACATTCTAACCCCGTATTTTACAGTCCCCAAAAAATAAATTTATGACCACGGGGTCCACGAAAGATCAATACCAAGTTTTATTATTTGTTTTGATGAATACAATTTCAAAAAGTAAAAAACAAAAAATTAAATATAATGTAATGAAAAATTTTCCCCTAAATAAATTATATTTTTAAAAATGTAAATCTTTAGATAAAATTTCTATGTTTACATTTCTCACAAGTATTGACACTCCTAAACAAGTACATTTGGGGGACACAAGGGTCTAGCGAAATAATCAATATTAATCCTTTATTATGTTAGATGAAAACAATTAGAAATGTAACAAAAAACAAATTGAAATTTAATTTTTAAGAAAAAAAATATTGAAAAATGTGATTTTTTATAAAAAATGGCTCTATTTTACATTCTACACAAGTTTGACACTCCCAAAAAGTAATTTTTATACCAAAGGGGTTCCAGGAAAATAATCAATACCAAGTACATTTATTTTGTTAGATGAATACAATTACAAAGTAACAAAAAACGAATTTAATATAATTGTAATGAGATTGCCAAAAATATTATGTAAAATATGTAAATTAAGATAAATAGCTCTATGTTCAATTCACCCAAGTATTTCGCCCCTAAAAAAGTACATTGGGTGTCACAGGGGTCCGGGAAATAATCAAACCAAGCTTTGAGTTTATGATGTTAAAGAAACAAAAAACAAATGACCCAACCAACCCCAAAAAAAAAATAATATTGTAATGAGTATTGCCGTCAAAAAAACTTTATTAAAACATGGGATGCTTAAGATAAATAGCTCCAAGTTAACATTCTACACAAGTATTTGACACTCCTAAACAAGTACTTTGGATTGGTCCATATAACTTATCAATACCAAGTATATATTACAATGTTAGATGCATACAATAACAAATGTAACAACTAACAAATTAAATGTAATTGTAATGAGTATTACCGTCAAGAATATTTATATTAAAATATATGTTACTTAAGATAAAAAGCTCTATTTTTACATTTTACACAAGTATTTGACACTCCTCAACAAGTACATTGGATGACTACAGGGGTCCAGCGAACTAATCAATACCAAGTTCATATTATTATGTTAGATGAATACAATTACAAATGTAAAAAACAAGAAATTAAATATAATTGTAATGAATATTGCCGTAAATAATAACTTATATTAAAACATGTAAATCTTTAGATAAATAGGTCTATGTTCACATTCTACACAAGTATTTGACACTCTTAAACAAGTACATTGGATGGCCACAAGGGTCTAGCGAACTAATCAATATTAAGTCCTTATTATTATGTTAGATGAAGACAATTAAAATGTAACAAACAACAAATTGAATATAATTGTAAAGAAAAATAATATTGAAACATGTGATTCTTATAATAAATGGCTCTATGTTCACATTCTACACAAGTATTTGACACTCCTAAACAAGTACATTGGATGACCACAGGGGTCCAGTGAACTAATCAATACCAAGTACAATTATTATGTTAGATGAATACAATTACAAATGTAACAACAACGAATTGAATATAATTGTAATGAGTATTGCCGTAAAGAATACTTATGTAAAATATGTAAATCTTAAGACAAATAGCTCTATGTTCACATTCTACACAAGTATTTGGCACTCCTAAACAAGTACATTGGATGACCACAAAGGTCCAGCGAACTAATCAATACCAAGTACGTATGATGTGTGTATGATGTTAGATGAATACAATAACAAATGACCCAACCAACAAATTTAATAATATTGTAATGAGTATTGCCGTCAAGAAAACTTATATTAAAACATGGGATGCTTAAGATAAATAGCTCCAAGTTTACATTCTACACAAGTATTTGACACTCCTAAACAAGTACTTTGGATTGGTCCATATAACTTATCAATACCAAGTATATATTACAATGTTAGATGTTTACAATAACAAATGTAACAACTAACAAATTAAATGTAATTGTAATGAGTATTACCGTCAAGAATATTTATATTAAAATATGTGATACTTAAGATAAATAGCTCTATTTTCACATTCTACACAAGTATTTGACACTCCTAAACAAGTACATGGGATGACCACATGGGTGCAGCAAACTAATCAATACTAAGTACACATTATTATGTTAGATGAATACAATTACAAATTTAAAAAAACGAATTGAATATAATTGTAATGAATATTGCCGTTAAGAATAGTTATATAAAAACATGTGATTCTCAAGATAAATAGCTCTATATTCACATTCTACACAAGTATTGACACTCCTAAACAAGAACATTGGATGACCACAGGGGTCCAGCGAACTAATCAATACCAAGTTTATATCATAATGTTAGATAAATACAATAACAAATGTAACAGCCAAAAAATTGAATATAATTTTAATTAGTTTTGCTGTAAAGAATACTAATATCAAAATATGTGATTCTTAAGATAAATAGCTCTATGTTCACATTCTACACAAGTATTGACACTCCTAAACAAGAACATTGGATGACCACAAGGGTCCAGCGAACTAATCAATACCAAGTTTATATCATAATGTTAGATGAATACAATAACAAATGTAACAAACCAAAAAACTGTATATAATTTTAATTAGTATTGCCGTAAAGAATACTTATATCAAAACATGTGATTCTTAAGATAAATAGCTCTATGTTCACATTCTACACAAGTATTTGACACTCCTAAACAAGTACATTGGATGACCACAGGGGTCCAGCAAACTAATCAATACCAAGTACATATTATTATGTTAGATGAATACAATTACAAATGTAACAACCTATGATTTAAACATTATTGTAATGAGTATCGTTCAATGCTTTCAAACATGATCCCGAACGAGAGATGCAACGAGTATACGCACTTTCAAAAAGCAGTTGTCCTGAAGATGGAACTTACCGTGGTTCCGAAATCGAACTCACACACTTGTAAGTGTAAACTCGCGACGTGGCGAAATAATAATAATAACAATAATAATAAAATAATAATAATAATAATAATAATAATAATAATAATAATAATAATAATAATAATAATAATAATAAATAATAATAATAATAATATTGTAAAATACATACGCGCTCCGTGCCCCTCCCCCACCCCCCTCCCCCACCCCGACGTCATACTGAATAGATGAAATTCTGCAATAAAAAGGTTGAAAAGGCATCTAATGCATTGGTGAGTCAGCTAATTGGAGAGTTAGCGACTTTTAAGCATTGTAAGGCCGCTTACAGTCACACCCCATGGCGGGGACTCGTCGTTTGGTCGAAACATCGTTTCATCGAAAAAAAGTTTAATCGAAAAATGGGTGTAATATTTTAGATGTTCGCTATCGCCGTTTCATCAAAATTTCGATGTGTACGGCTCCTTCGTTTCATCGAATCTTCGTTTGGTCGAATGATGCGGGAGTAGTAGCTGTTCAGAAAACATTTACCCACAGTGCGCTATATCTAAATAATAATTCTCTATGGCGCATGCTAGTTGTTGTTATTAATAGTCGTATACCCTGTGCGCATGGGAGCCGGGAGGAAGAGGAAAAGGGGGGGAGCACTTTTCCTCCCCCCTGGATTTCAGAAAAAAATACTAGGAAAACGCTTAAGTCCCGCCGCGTTGTTGGATGAGCGTAATTGGTGCATTGAGTTGTCAAGTGTTATGTGGATTTTCTGTTGTTTTGTGAAAAAATCACTACTAAGTTAAGAATTTTTTCAAATTAATTTAAATTAAATTAAAAATAAACTTGAATTTTTAATTTTTTTAATCAATCGTAATTTAAAAAAAGAAAAAAATCGTAAAATTTCGATTTTCATAAGAAATAATTATTCGATTGTGCTCAAATTTCACACGAATATATAAAGTCATAAAATTAAGGTTATGTGAAAAAATTATTACGATCGGATAAAGCATGTAGGTGCTATAAGCCAAAGAAATTTATAAAATCGAAAAAAGTCGTAAAATTGTGATTTGTTAAAGAAATTTATCTTTCGATAACGCTCAAATTTCACACGAATATATTAATTCATAAAATTAAGGTTATGTGAACAAATTATTACAATCGGACAAAGCATGTAGGTGTTTAAATCGAAGAATTTTGTTAAAAATCGAAAAAAATCGTAAAATTGCGATTTTCATGAGAAATAATTTTTCGATTGCGCTCAAAAACGTGGCAGTTCTAAGTTCAGTAATTTCAAAAGCCTCCATAAAATTTCATCGCAATCGGAGTATCAGTTTAGCCGGAATCGTGCGGACAAACAGACAAAAATACAAAAAGAAAAAAAGAAAAAGAATTTTAAAAAAACATTCCGGATTTTTTTCTCCAGTGTAGTAGAATGGAATCTTCGCTACGCTCGCTACGCTCATCCAATAAATTTAACAAACGTATATAATCAATATTGAAAGATAAATTGTGATTGTAAAATTACCTCTTTTCTGCTAAAGGAGAATGCCATATTTCGATAGAGCTAATAGTCCGGGGTCTATCCAAGATGATTTAGGACAAATTGCAACAGAAGCAAATATGGTATCAATGGATTCAGAAAAAAAATATCCCGTATAACGAATCCCCTAAAATCCCCACAGGGTGGGTGGGTCTAATCATCCCCTAACCGAAAGTGTAATAAACTGAATCTAAAAAAATTGTATTTTTGAGACCTAGTACTATGGTATGTAATCAAAGCTTATTTAAGGGTCTTTCAAATAAAATGTATTTCAATTGTTTATTTAAAATTAATATTGTGGTCAGCAAAGGACAATGATGGTAAAATTTTGTATGATTATCACATTAGTAAATAGGTCACTCTTGATAGGCATAAGTCAACAATGGCAGAAAAATGTTATGATTACAGTCTGTAGAACCATGCACCTACGAGTATGTTGTCAAAAATCAGCTAAGTTACGTTTAGGCGCACACAAATTATGTTACGTAATTATATAATTCACCGATAGAGGTTTTTCACGTTCTACGCATTGAGACTATAATTTGGGACGTACCTGTCGCTACTTTAACTTTAAATCCATCATAATCAGAACTATTTAGGTACCTGACAACCCATGCCTATTTTGGTTGGGGTACGAACATTCCTTCTGGGTTAAAAATAGAATGAAACATGCTCAAAATCACTTTCCGTAACTCCTCCGTCTAGTGTCTAATTCGTCAGTTCCAATTTCACGGCGATTCTCGACAAACGGATGGGTCAACAAAATTAAAATTTTACATGGACTTTAACGTAAAAGTGATATTATAGTGAATTGTGAAAGAAAAAATTGAAAGGGTGAACTGGAAATCATAGAATTCAAGGTTTTATAGACCTAGTTTCAATCTGTAACTATAGAAACTTGACATAAAAACGTCTACAATGTGTACGAAAATCATCTATTGGAAATATAAGTTATTTTACATTCTTGTATTGTTGGATGGTAGTACAACACAAATTAGTATCACTTTGTAGGGTCAAATTGAGTTGTTGTATATAGTACTCAAAATATGTAAAAAGATTGTATATTTTGGGATCTCAGTGAATTTGAGTTTGGGAGGCTTGATTGTATTTTTTAAAATCTTTGTATGAGTTTTTTAATATAAAATATAATTTATTTTATTTTATTGAAGTACGCCTACCCTACAAAGTGATACTGCCGAGTGGCGCGCATACTTCTGGCATCCACTTCGATTTCCACGAGCGTCTCCTCTCATCGTGCCACGAAAATATCATCAGTGTTGTTCTACGTTTTGTTGACTGAAAATGCCATTAAATAATAATAAATAAATGTGCATTATAATATTGTTGTAACTATAATCAATCAGAGGGCAGTTCCCATTCATGAATCACGAGGTATTGTTCCTACGACGGTATAATGCTATTACATAAGTTGCATAAGTAGGTATAAATAAATAAGTGTATAACTTGTGTGTTGATAAAGTATATGCCAGTCAAAGTTTCAAAGTGATTTTTTTGTTACGGAATTAATTGACAACTAATCACAACTTCAACAAACGCCGAAGGTCAAAATGTTATTTTTAATGCAGTAATTTTGTTTTTATTGATTAGTTCAAATTTTCAGAAGTTATTTAATAACTAATGATTATCTGCAGTCATAACATAAGGGGTAATGTATTATTAATATCTTGTATGATAAACCAATGGAGTTAACAACCGATCAAGTTAATAAACTGTTATCAATTTATTTATTTCAAGAATCAATTCAGAACCTGAAAAACCAAACTGAAGAATATGAATTCATCAGACAAGCTTTTAATTATGAATACAAAATAATGGGCTTTGCACACTTTTAGATATCACCACTTTAAATTTTGAGCCACTTTGGAAATGGGCGTTTCTTTAAGTGTGTGCCCTTTTTTGGTTTGTTCCAGTAGATCTTCTTCATTTTAGACTTGGCCGCTTTTTTTCATTTTGTGTGAGATATTACACGCAACATCAAGTATGATGGCCTGCCCAACATAAATCAATATTGTTTCCATTTGATGTGAGCATTTTTCGTTTCCAAATGCTTTTTCAGAAATAGCATTTTCGCCAATGAAAACCAAATGTAAAGACTCTCGAATTCGATGCTTACCAGTTACCTGGTTGAATTGACAACCAAATCTAAGTCATGCTTAACTTAAAATACACTTGCTACTAGTATAATGAATTTGCACGTAATAAGTTCTGATAAATACGATTGAATTTGAAGGGTGCAAAACTTAAAGAAAGCCTATATATCAAGACATCCTCAACTGTTTGCCATGCCTGTACTTTGCAATTTTCCTCCTGTAAAAAAATTAACGGAAGTTCATGTAATGCAAACATAATTTTCGTATATAAATCGATTACCCTTTTGTGCACCTATTCTTGTTCTCGTTAAAAAACAAATTCCTGACACCATGATTGCAAATGTTGGAGAGAGAAATGTCCCGAAATTCAGTACTGACAATCTCGTACAACGTACATGCATTAATTAATTTATATTTACTTATTTAAAACTAATTACAACGGACAATAATTGCACACAAATATATACTATAAGTGTACAACAAGACTAACAATGAGACAACCACAGGTACAATATTCAATTAAGATATTGAAAAAGTTAAATGAGATGAACTAAACCAATAGAATAGAAATTCGGAAAATAAAAATTAAGCAGAAGGCAGAAAACATTTCATATTTTAATATAAATGGTGGAAATCCCTCAGTGGAATAATTTGGTTATCTTGTTCATTTTGGCATGCTTAAAAAATTATTCTGAAATCGCTACTGCGACGCCACCACTAGTAGCGAATAGCGATACATAATAACATCGTGAATCGGTAAGTAGTCCACCTAATGCATCAGTACAGCAGTGCCATCTAACTGCAGTTGGTAGAAGCATACTATGACAATTGCGCGAGACAGTACGACCATGCAAGGTCCACTAGATCTCCGCCTAGCGGAGGATCGTCTAACTCTCGGCCACACGAGCGAGCTAGACGAGCCTCCGCCAGGTGGAGGAGATGTAGTAGACCTTGCGACCATGGTATGACAGTTGCCCGCAAAAAAAATTCGCAATAATATCGGTTTTAGTAAAGGCTGTGCACCACGGAACCACGTTCTTAGATTTGCGGTTTAGCAAAATATTGTGTACAGGCGTCCGTCTTGAGATTCGCGCTACACAGTAGCTGTAGCCGATCTCAACGCAGCGCGCGGGATCGTATAGTACACTCGAGACCGGTTCAGCGATGCTTTGGGTATGTGCGTCATGCGTAGAGTGGAAGGGGGAAGTACAGCAATTATTTAAACAGTTTATTTGCAAGATCGATTTAGATAATAGCTCTATTATATTATTGATCATACTTTCGCGAGTCTTAGACAATTTGATTTGTTCTTCTAGCTCCTTTGGAAGCCGAGATACTGTTTTCATGAAATATTTTGTTTGTTGTTGATGACAATAATTGATGTCAATGACAATTTCTATTGATTGAAACTAAAAAGCGATTTCCATCGTTTCCGGTGTAATTAAAACAAACCCTTGCTGTACCCTACATCTCAGTGGTTGGATGGAAGAGAAAAAGGCTTAACAGGCCTTAATCCCGCCACCAATGAAGACGACAATCAATCAATCAATCAATCAATTTCCCACCTCATCTAATGTAGCCCTTCTTTGAGTTTCACGTGTTGTAGGCGTAGGGGATCTAAACGAAATTACGGGAATCAACCAGTGGCGGATCTAGGACATAATCATGGGGGGGGGCGATTTGCATGTGCATGTACAGTCGTGGGAAAGGGACTAAGCACGGACGCACGGGGGGTATGGGGGTCGGAGCCTCCCATTAACAGCGCCGCAGGCGAAAAATTTGAAAATCAGGTTTTTAGAGTGCATTTGGTGCGTTTTACAAAAAATTGATGGGCGGAATGCAATACCGAAACAATGTAAGTTTGTGTGCGTTAATTTGTTTTGTTGTCATGTCGAGCTTACAATTTACAGCATTGGCTTACATTGCAACGGCACCGATCGTGCACAATCACATCCCGATCCAACTTCACTCCTCAGTCCACACACAACTTCACTTCCTCCCCTACCGCCCTACGTGATTATCATACTTTCTAAGGTGTCCTTTTATACATACTATTGTACGCTGTCGCTAGGCTGTTTGCACAATAAAATAATAAAATAATATAATTTTTTTAAATTTTTAGTGAATCATGAGGGGGGGGGGGCGATCGACCCACCGCTCCCCCTCTGTATCCGCCACTGGAATCAACTTTAATTCAAGAATACAGCTGCATTAAGCTTACTCAAATAATTATTATGAGATGACATTTTAGATTCTTATGTAATAATAATATCAATTTAATTCTGCGATATTGTATTGACTATAATCATTATGCATGTCAGCATGACAGCATGATGTCTATTTAGATCTTATTGTGATACTACGAATTAATTTGCGATAAAAAACATTAAAAATAATAAAAAAGGATTTAGGTAACATTTAATCAAGGGTAAACCATCGAACCAAGTTAACTTGAAAGCAACAAATTCAAATAACAAAAAGGAATTATAATGCTTTTTGGATTTTAATAAAATTAATCCAACCATACAACAAAGATGCATGCATGCTTACTGGACCACTACATAACAATCATCAGGTTGCAACACGAGGGAGCAACCACGCGATACATAAATGCTCCTTGTATACTCCAACAATGATCACTTCTAGGAATGGCTACATGAGGAACAAAAGCAATTTTGCACATGCTTACACTGTACAATGACAACGCTCGCTATTTTATAACGCACATGATAATATGTCGATAGCAATTAACAAAAAGGCACTTAGTTAGATTCATGTTTTCTAGTTTGTGACTTATAAATACTAACAAACAATAATTAGTATAACAAGATATAACACATGCAAATTTTGGACATATATTTTTAATAATAATTTATTTATCGAAAACAGAAACTACACTTCCATCTAGCTAGAAGATCGTAGTCAATTTAAATTAATAAACTTCGCTGTCTGTAGGGTTATGACGTCACACGGCTTTTCACCATATACAAACGCGGGAAATAGTAAACGGTAAAACTTTGTAGGCCTACCTCTGTGAAATACAAGTATGTATTTACTTTGGAATTTGGATTGTTATAAACTACGGCGATGTTGTTTTTAAGTGAATGTCTACTGATTCTGTACAGTGTACACCAGCGCTAATATCTAGAACCGGTGAGTACTGTCAGACTAAGCTGCACTATGGGGAATAAAATAACCCGTGACTGAAGCATACTATCTTTATAATAACAATTGTCAAAACATATATATTAGATTTATATTGACGTGACGTAGAATACATGTAAGCCATATGTCAGCTCCGTAATCTAAGAAATGAGACTAGCGTTTGACATTTTTTATTACAATTAGGAGCCAACATATCATATCTTTTTTTTCGATATTCCCGTAGATGTAATCGATCTCGGTTGGATAACGACGAATCGTAAAACATTTTCGACGCGGCATGTCGAAATTATTTGTAGAATACGTCGAATTTGTCGAATGCTCTTGTCCAAAGTTAAAAGTAAGTAATATTTTTATATAATTAAAATATCCAACGTTATTCGCATAAACCTTCAAATAAATCAACTCAACATTCAAATTCTGACTTTTCAGTCCATGTTTGTAGGGTTATCACGAGGCGAGCGGCGTAGATGAAAGCGCCCGTGGTCCTCGTCCGACCCGCCTGCCGCTGATATAACCATTACACTACTATGACCTTGAGCTGTTTCCAGACGTGCTTGCGGTCCACAAATGCGTTATCTCTCACTTATTTTCTATGACCCAAAAATGCACAAACAGTCATCGTCCCAAGATTCCAAAATCATCGCCTTCCCGATCGTAAATACCTTCTTCCTCGCGCTCACCCCACAACATTGTGAAGATGTTGATTGCGTAAATATCAGATATTTTCGAAATAGAAGGACATTAGTTTTAGATTCGGTTAATGAGTTTTTAACTGATGTCATCCCAAATAGTAAATTATTTTTATAGTATCATAAAGGCTTACATAATAATAACCAATGTATGTAAGATAAGCACAAGAAAAAAGAAAAAAATCACACCGATTTTACACAATATGTAACAATACACGACCTAATCTCCATCTCCTAGTAATTTTGACGTGTCGTTAAAGTCTTAAAGTATAATTTAATGTGTGTCTGTAATAGGTATAATACCTGTTTTCTACCCAACCCAGAATTGTATATGTAAATCACTCCAGAAATTACAAAACCTATCTCAGTCGGGTATCGAACCGCCTCCGCCCGAGCGCCGTCTCGGCGGGTTTGGGGTTAAAGCGTTCGACCGGCAATCGAGGCGGATTTTTTTATAATTCGGATTGATTTAGGCCTACCTATGACAGAACAGTATTGTGTGTCGCCTACAGCACTCGTATCACATGTTCGCCATCAGTCCATCACCACAAGTTTAGGGATATTTTTTATTTATTTCTCTCGGTATAATCCATAGGTAGGTGTTTCCGTACTTTTGCTGTACCTCCTTACGCTGAGGTGACAAAAAAAGTCGCTTCTTGCTAAAGCGCCGGTGAACCGTTTTTGTTTGTTCACATGCCACTAGGCAAGCCACCAACATACACATTAAATATCACAAGCGCAAACGCACACAAATAAATTCAAGCTACATGAACTTAAAATTATTTAACAAACTTCCATCGAACATAAAAAAATCCAATGTAAATGAATTTAAAAACAAAGGCATACTACTCAGTAGATGAATTTCTAAATGATTATTTGTAAACATATACACGAGCCAATTTGTGTATAGTGTTATGTGTTATAAATTGTTATATTAGGTATTTAAACATTTATACCTACAACTCGTATGCCAAGACATGTAGGAATTAGTAAATGGTATAGGTAACTAGCATAATAATAATAATAATAATTTTAAATATAGGTCCTACCCTTTCCATATAACCTAACTACAAGATGTATTTTTATTATCTTAGGGGTCAACTGCGTGATGTAAACGTAAAACTATGAATAGAGCAACGTTTTATTCTATTCAATTCTACCACAAGTACTTCTTACAAATTTTTAACAAAGTACACACATCACTAAATTCAGGCACGTTATTAATAACAACTGAAATGCTTCTATTGGTTTACAGTATGTGTTGCACTTTCCAAATTATAGGTAAAGTACAGAGTACTTTGAAGTAAGTTCGGAAATTATTAATGAAGAAGTGTAACTGTTTAGAAAAAAATGTGAAAATATAGTTGCAAAGAGTATAAAATCTTCTTTATTACGCAAAAAATGCGCATCAATTCGACGATTTTCAGAAGAGCAATTACGTTAATTCGAATAGTTACCTTTCATGGGAAAAAACAGAATCAAAATATATTGATTTTCCTGCCCGTAGTTCGAAAAGTACGAAAGTACTGCACATGACGCGCTCAACTTGGTGTTTGAATCGCATCCAAGCCTCTTAATATACACAATGCAAAAGGACAATGATGAAATAAATTATCCTGCATTGGGCTAAAGTGTCTCATGCGGATTGATTTACCACCACTCCACACTCCACAGAGTACTATAGTCGGTACACAATGGCTGATAGAAGATATCGTAAGAACTGTACAAGGTTTTCAGTAGGTACTTTATTACGCTTCTACCGTATGACGTGGCTAAATAGATATGACATCGGTCAAGTAGTGACTACTCACTTGTAAGTAATCAGGGCCTAGTACCGCAAACTAGGCGTAGGGGTGTACATTTTAGAAATCATTCATAAACTTTTATTCTTAACAGTGTATACTGTTGTCTACATTTCGAGGGTGGCTACACCGAGTGTTTCGTTGGGCACAGTAATGTCAAACAAAATATTCAGCCAACGATATATTAATGAGATTTATTTCGTCGATTGTACCCAAAAATGTGGCAGATCTAAGTTCAGAGATTTCGAAGGTCACTTCTAATTTTCATCAAGATCGCATTTTAGCCGTTTGCCCGGTATAGAGAGCGAACAGACAAAATTATAATCAATCAAACAAACAAACAAAACAAAACAAAACAACACTCGAGCTTTTTTTTATCAGGGTAGTCAAATTGAAGTCTTCGCTACGCTCATCCAAAAATGTCGAATTAATATCACGTATCTTATCTTGGTAACGAGTTATGCTCACATATCGAGAGAGGCGTCAATAGGTTCTCGCGAAATGACTATACCAGCGCACTGTGGGTAAATGGTTTCTGAACAGCTACTGCTCCCGCATCCTTCGACCAAACGAAGACTCGATGAAACGAAGTAGCTGGACATCACGAGTTTTCGTGATACGGCGGTAGCGAACATCTCACATATTACACGAATTTTTCGATGATTTTTTTCCGATGAAACGATGTTTCGACCAAACGAAGGCGACCCAGCACGGCAGTACAGAGGTATACAACAGTATACAGAGGTCACATGTTACACTTCACAACAATATATTTCAGCACTATTGAATCATAAATAAGTTTTGAGACCCTAGATTAAAGGAACTTCTGCGGTTGGGGGGTCCAAAATAAAATCGTCATGATTTTGCTGTTTTATTAAAAAAATACTACAAAACCTTTAACGTTTCTATTTTTGGCGAAACTCTTTTTCGGTTGAGTCTTATAAATATAAAATAGAAACGTTAAAAGATAGGCACTCTGTCGCTAAGCGGGTCCAACTTTCAACCAACTTTCAACACACTTTTTTCCCAATAAAATCAATGGAAAAACAACTACAAATTAGAAATAAGTTAATATTAAGTACGTATAGTGAGTAATTAATAGTAAACACTCTCGAATTACACGAATAATGTCAAATAATTTACATTAT
The DNA here is from genome assembly GCA_024449915.1 of Sweltsa coloradensis. Classification (NCBI taxonomy): domain Eukaryota; kingdom Metazoa; phylum Arthropoda; class Insecta; order Plecoptera; family Chloroperlidae; genus Sweltsa; species Sweltsa coloradensis. The sequence goes on along the minus strand of JAMZAV010001502.1, from coordinate 130,402 downwards.
TGAACATGAACGTCGTCTCACTCTGATCGACGCGCCATTTTGGATGTTGGCTATGTAGGTGTACCAACCTTTTGCGATATTGTGGTTATTGTAAGTAATTTATAAATATGTTATTGTTATGTTAAGTAAACAATTAAATAGTCGAATAGCACGGGGTTTGGGGGCGGAGCCCCCGACGGGTCCAGGGGCGGAGCCCCGGCGGGGTCGGGGGGGTGGTCCCCCCGAACAGAATGAGGTACAAACAACAAACCCCGGGCAGGGACCGCAGGACAACAAAATGGACAGAATTAAAACGTAAGTTTGGTGTGTTTTGGTTGGTCCGTCCGAGAATGGAGAGACTTTGCTAAAATGGCCGCCGTGATCAACTAATAACAGTGAAATTAGTCTGAGTAATATTGTGTTCACCTATGTAGTTTTTAGTTTTGCAAAGTGGTAGTTGATAATAAATTGTTGATATTGAATTTTTACACATTTATTTCTAATTTGGTAGTTGTTTTCCATTGATTTATTGGGAAAAAAGTGTGGTTGAAAGTTGGACCCGCTTAAGCGACAAGATTTCCCAAAAAGATATTTAGGTTTGTATTTTAGTGAAAAACATGACGGTTTATTGGCCCCCCCCCCCCCCCCCCAAACCGAAGAAGTTCTTGCGGGTCACTGTATTTTAGAACTTGCTCGGTCCTAAAATACCGCAACGAATATAAGCAGTGTTGAATCCAGCTATTATGCCGGAGGGCTTTACCCCCCCCCCGCCCGGGAAACCCTTAATTTTGAAATGTCACTGCCGTTTTTGAAAGAGCACTCCAATTATCTCATCATACAGCACACTGCACACTACAAGTTAGGCCGTGGTGCGTTCGAGTATAAGGACGATGCACAAGTGTCAACATTGACAATGATTCATGCATGAGGAGAACGGTGAGGGGTTATGTCGTATGACTATAGGTCGGTCGCCGAGGGATCGCAGCACTGTCGTCCACGCACTATGGCCACAGGATCGGCAAAAAGTAAATAAAATATCGGTCTCTAAAATTGCTTTTGAAGAAAAACACGACTATTTTAAAGCCAAGCCTTGCCCAATATATCCTAAAAAAACGACATAATAACGAATAATAGCGAATAAAATCATGACATTTTGATGCTCCTAAACATTGACATCACATCTGGCGAGGTTGGCATTATAAACAGCTGGAACTTAGGACACACGTGACTAATCTTTGACACGATTACCAACAAGGCAAAAAAACACTTTCGTACAGACTCTGTGGGACGAACTACTTTATTCACAGCTTATAAAATGTTGATATATGTGATAATATATCACGATAACATGACCAAATACGGCAGGCCCTACCTAATGTCAGTTGTGTGTAAATTGTCAACGTCGGCGTGCGTGCTCTCGCTTGACCTTGACGACCGCCAGCTTATCTGGTTCCACCTTTAGGAAGCTTCGCAAACGCTTTTTCAGTCGCGTTGTTGGATGAGCGCATGTTTTTTCAACAAAAAAGGGTAAAATTGCGATTTTCACGAGAAATTATATTTCGATCGCGCTCAAATTTCACACAAAATATAAATTCATAAAATTATGGTTATGTTAAAAAATCATTTCAATCGAATAAAGCATGTAGGTGTAAGAGTCGAAGAATTTTAAAAAAATCGAAAAAAATCGTAAAATTGCGATTTTAATGAGAAATAATTTTTCGATTGAGCTCAACAACGTGGCAGTTCGAAGTTCAGAGATTTCGAAGGTCTCCAGAAAATTTCATCGCAATTGGAATATCGGTTTAGCCGGAATCGTGTTAACAAACAGACGAAAATACAAAAAAAAGAAGAAAAAAAACATTCCGGATTTTTTTCTCCAGTGTAGTGAAATGGAATCTTCGCTTCACTCGCTACGCTCATCCAAATGTACAAATATTCAATGGCGGAACTAGGCACCTGCAGTGCCGGCCTGCTAGTTTAGGTACTTATTCGGCTAGGGGGGTCCAACTTTAATAATAGTTAATACTAACCTCGCCACGGCGCTTCGCGCCCCCCCCCCCCCCCTAACCTAGGTTTTCCCAGCATAAATTTTTGCTAGGAAAACCTAGGTTAGGGGGGGGGGGGTGGGGGTGGGGGGCGATGTTAGTACTACAGTACACGAAAAATAACGTTTTTAAAAGTTGGACCCCCCTAGCCGAATAAGTACCCTAGTTTAGGGGGCCCCGATAAAAAAATAAAAATAGAAAAAGTACAGTAATTTACCCTGTTTGGAAAATATTGTATTTGTTTTCGTTGCTAAAATTACCGTTTTGTGAATCTAGTGGTTTGAAGGTGAAATCTAGCGGATATTTAGGAACTTTTGGCGTCCATAACACAACAACAACACACAAAAACGACATTATTTTGGTATTGCATTCAGCCCACAACTTTATTTTTTAAAACGCACCAAACGTACTATAAAAACCTGATTTGAATTTTCGTTTCGCCTGCGGCGCTATTGTTGGGAGACCTTCGTCCCCCAAACTCCCCGTACTTCGTCCCCCCCAGGATTTCATATAGCCCCCCCCGGGATGAAAAGCCCGAATTCAACACTGAATATAAGTTTCTCTGGAAATTAGAGGAAATACCAAGATTATGATAACTAAAATTGTATGCCTATCCTGATGTGAAATATTCACCAAAAGCCTTCAAGTAAAGAATGCATGACTTACCAAGCACAATGACGTGTCGATTCGTTGGCTCACCGCAGGCACGGCCGCGTCCTCTCTACATTTCTTGACAATAACAGTCACTTCACTTCACTTCACAATCACTTAAAAACACAGATTTAACTTAAAAACACGTTAACAATATTGAAATCAGAAGAAAATATACAACACTTCACTTCACTTTACACTTCACAACTAGATACAAGTCGCGGTACAACCGAGCTCAATCTGGTCTGGTTACGTGTAGACCTACTGCCTTGACAACCCCCCGTAGAATGATGGACGTGTTCTGTTCGCGACGAAGCAAAGTGCAAACGGAGATCTGGATGACGTAACCGGTGACGGGTATCTATGACGTAACTGAAAGTCAAAGCACTTTGATACAGAAGATACTACACATGTTATTCAAATAATAAAGGTTTGAACAGCGCCAACTTCAAGAAACAAGTGTGGTCGAGTGGTACGCGTAATGGTGTCACAATGCCACATTGACGTAGGATCAGTCCAAATTTTGATGCACTAAATTATTTTAATGTCCAATTTAATATCATTAATTAATATACACTACACATAAAATAAAATACAAATTCTACTAACAAAAATGAATATAATTTCATTATTCTTATTTTTGTGTTACGTTAAAGAGTTTTGATTGATTTATTTGAAAAATTATTTTTCATGAAAATCGCACTTTTACGATTTTTTTCGATATAAAAAAAAAGTTCTTCGACTTATAACACCTACATGCTTTATCCGATTGTAATGATGTTTTCACAGAACCTTATTTTTTTTATGAATTAATATATTCGTGTGAAATTTGAGCGCAATCGAAAAATTATTTCTCATGAAAATCGCAATTTTACGATTTTTTAATTTTTTTAAATTACGATTTTTTTCGTTTTTTTAAATTTCTTCGACTTATGATGATTTTTTCACAGAAAAACAGAAAATCTGCATAACAAATGGCATCTCAATGCATCAATTACGCAAATCCAACAACGCGTCTGAAAAAGCGTTTACGAAGCTTCCTAGTATACTAGGAAAACGCTCAGTTGGACGCGTTGTTGAGCGAGCACCGGTACGTGCAACACGACCCGAGTACGACATTCCCATAATGTAACATACCAATAAGTCTTCAAGGTCTTGACCGAATTAGTTGAAAATTTGTAAAATAGGAGAGAATGGATAAAATCCACCGCCATCTAGAGGACCTTGACATCATTTCTTTGGGAAAACTATTTTACTCTTGATTTCTTCTAGGTGGCAGTACATAGTGACCAGAATTCTTGTGCGACTTTTCGTTGCCATGGTAACGTTACTTTTGTTAAAATGTAATTTCTATCTGCACTACTTATTGGATCAAAATAAAAATAACATATTCGTGACCGGGCGGACATTCTAAAATGATTTGGCTACCTCAGATTTTGTCGCCGTTTAGTTTAAAAAAAAACTTTAGGTTAACTTTAATGTAACTTTATAACTTTTTGAACGATTTTGCCACAAAACTAATGGCATTCAATCGGGAACGAAACTTGCGGATGGTCAAAATTTCAACTCGATCCGAGCCTCCGTTTGACCGCTATCATGAGCCAAAAAAGCTGTTTGACTTTCCGTTGCCATGGTAACGGGACTTTGTTATAATGTAATTTCCATCTACACTACTTATCGGATCAAAATAAAAATAACATATTCGTGATCGGACGGACATTCTAAATGATTTGGCCACCTCAGATTTTGTCGCCGTTTAGTTTGAAAAAAAAACTTTCGATTAACTTTAATGTAACTTTTTAACTTTTTGAACGATTTTGCCACAAAACTATACAGCAACCCGCCTAGGTGGTATGTACATGTGTGCAAAATTTCAGGTCGATCAGAGAAACGGTGCGACCTGTATCGAAGCAGTAACAGAAAAAAAAAAAAACAAACAAACAAACAAACAAACATTCGAGCCATAAGAGTCAAGTGGAGACGCTCGCTTCGCTCGCTCAAAAATATAACTGGTATTTTTTTTCCTTACAAGCTTTGGGGCAATGCTTAGTGCGGCAAGGTATTCCTTTTAAAGAACTCACTACAGCACCCCCCAACACCACCACCCCTCATAAAAATATATTTAATTTGTCAAAAAAGCTACTTTTTAATATGTTGGCTTCGGATAAATTGTTTCCAAAACCGACACGCGCTCCGTTTTTGGATGAGCGTAGCGAGCGTAGCGAGCGAAGCGAAGATTCCATTCTACTACACTGAAGAAAAAAATCCGGAATGTTTTTTTTTTTTTTTTTTTTTTTTTTTTTTTTTTTTTTTCTTTTTGTATTTTTGTCTGTTTGTCCACACGATTCCGGCTAAACCGATACTCCGATTGCAATGAAATTTTATGGAGGCCTTCGAAATCTCTGAACTTAGAACTGCCACGTTTTTGAGCGCAATCGGAAAATTTTTTCTCATGAAAATCGCAATTTTACGATTTTTTTCGATTTTTAAAAAATTTCTTCGACTTATAACACCTACATGCTTTATCCGATTTTAATGATTTTTGCACAGAACCTTTATTTTATGAATTAAGATATTCTTGTGAAATTTGAGCGCAATTGAAAAAATATTTATCATAAAAATCGAAATTTTACGGTTTTTTTCTTTTTTTAAACAATTCTTTGACTTATAACACCTACATTCTGTATCCGATTGAAATAATTTTTTCGCAGAACCTTTATTTTATGAATTAATATATTATTGTTAAATTTGAGCGCAATCGAGAAATTATTTCTTATACAAATTTCAATTTTCCGATTTTTTTTAAACAATTACGATTAATTAAAAAAAAATTAAAAAAATAAAGTTAATTTTTTATTTTATTTTATTTAATTTAAAAAAAAAATCAATTTAATAATGATTTTTCCACAGAACAACAGAAAAACACATAACACATGGCAGCTCAATGCACCAATTACGCTCATCCAACAACGCGGCGGGACTTAAGCGTTTTCCTAGTTTTATACGATTATTGGATGAGTGTAGCGAGCAAAGCGAAAACTTCAATTTCACTGATTCCTAAAATTTAGCACCAATGTTTTTTGTTTTTTTTGTCTGTTTGTTCGCACGATTCCGGGCAAACGGCATAAGCGATCTTGATGAAAATTGAAGGGGACCTTCGAAATCTCTAAACCTAGACGTGCCACGTTTTTGGGTTCAATCAAAGAAATATTTCTCATGAATATCGCACTTTTACGATTTTTTTCGATTTGTAGTGCGATATTTTCGTGTCTTTTGGGCCGATTCTGATAAAACGGGTGGGGCTACAAAGTTCATTGGATGAGCGTAGCGAGCGAAGCGAAGATCCATTCTACTACACTGGGGAAAAAATTCCAGAATGTTTTTTTTTCATTTTTTCTTTCTTTCTTTTCTTTCTTTCGTATTTTTGTCTGTTTGTCCACACGATTCCGGCTAAACCGATACTCCGATTGCGATGAAATTTTATGGAGGCCTTCGAAATCTCTAAACTTAGAACTGCCACGTTTTTGAGCGCAATCGAAAAATTATTTCTCATGAAAATCGCAATTTTACGATTTTTTTCGTTTTTTTTTAAATTTCTTCGACTTATAACACCTACATGCTTTATCCGATTTTAATGATTTTTTCACAGAACCTTAATTTTATGAATTTAGGTATTCGTGTGAAATTTAAGCGCAATCGAAAAATTATTTCTCATGAAAATCGAAATTTTACGGGTTATTTCCTTTTTAAATCAATTCTTTGACTTATAACACCTACATGCTTTATCCGATTGTAATGATTTTTTCACAGAACCTTAATTTTATTAATAATATATTCGTGGGAAATTTGAGTACAATTGAATAATTTTTTTTAATATATTCGTGGGAAATTTTACGATTAATTAACCTTGACGCCTATTGTATCGCTTTTGATACGAATTGGTAATTAAATTCAGAAGTTGGTACCGCTGTGACGCTTGCTTGTATCGAAAACGATACACTAGTCCACAATGATCCTAGAGCACGCACAGCCTCCCGATGTAAGTTATAGTTGTTTTAAGAGTTGATTTTCGACTACTCAAGATGGCTGTGCGTTAAATTACTATTGGCGTTTTCCATTGGCATGCACTCGGCGAGTGCAGAGATGTCATTGTTGTCAACCTCCACTTGAATAACATTACAAAACTAAACAAATGAAAAGACAAGTGGCAATCCAGTGCGCACTAGGGCGCACTAGTGTGACCTGAGTGCGGCCAATGGAAAACGCCATTAGACAGCTGTCAAGAGCAACAATGGAGCACTGTTTTTGATACTTCCATGCCAAGTATATCTTTCTAGTAAATTTTTTATATTATGTGTTTACTTAAAATTTAATTTTAGTCGACACCCAAAATAGTTTGGTTATATTTCAGTATAGTTTTATTGTTTTTTTTTGCTTGTATCAAAAATGATACACTCATCCACAAAAACATTGCAATTGCATTGGGTCGGCATTGATATATAATCCTAAATAATCCTAATCCTATAATATTATATAAAAAAATATGAAATATTTTTATTTCCATTGATTACTTTCTCCTGTTGATTAAAAAAGTATAAAATATTGGGAATTATTTTGAAAAAGGGTGAATAATGTTATCCAATATGGTCTATTGTATCGTTTTTGATACGCACTAGAATTTTAGTTAGAATAACAACACACACAAAAATGAAAAAAGGAGCACAATCTTAGTACAGTACTGATGCCAATTTCACATGCAATTATTTTTTTAAATCAAATTGACATAATTCAGGCATCAAGGGGTTGAAAAAATTAAAAATTAAAATTTATTTTTAATTTAATTTAAATGAATTTTTAAAAAATCTTTAACTTAGCTAATGATTTTTTCACAGAACAACAGAAAATCCGCATAGCCCTTGGCTACTCAATGCATACATCAGCAGCATCTTACTTCCTCAAGTACAAGTTTGGCTTGAAAATAATTCTCTTGATCCTTTGAAATTTGCATGAACTCTTTCAGAAAACAGCTTTGTACCTGTGCCTTACGGACATGCATCGTATCTTCTCTGTACAATACGATGTAATTGTAAAGTAGAGTGTTCGAATTAAGGTGCAATTGCAAGAAGCATGGTTAGAATGTTCCAGTGTGTGTAGAAATTGCCAAGGTGTAAATTGTGCAAATTCGCTAACAATTTATTTGGATGCTTCCTACGACAGTGACTAATCAGGACATCAATGCAGTTGGCGTGGATGACGTCAAAATAAATATCATAATGTTAATAATTTGTATCCAATATTTAGAAGGTTGTGAAAAAAGGGGAAAATTAATTTATCATCAGTTTAAAGTTAATTAATAAGGCTTATTAAGGCTATTGTACCGCCTCTGGCCGATAATTTGAAAGTCGAAGAAACATGTCTGAAAAGTTTGCTGAATGAAAGAAGGCGTTTAAAATAACAGAAAAAATTCACAATTTTTTTTTCTGTTATTTTAAAGGCCTTCTTTCATTCAGCAAACTTTTCAGACATGTTTCTTCGACTTTCAAATTATCGGCCAGAGGCGGTACAATAGCCTCTGTGAAGTTTCTTCACAGGCAGTCCAAGCTATCGGTCTTGAATGGTCAACCATCAAAACAATAATCATTGTTTTTAATTCTTAGCTGGAGGCATCTTATCAAAAATGCTATGATTACTATAAGCAATTTAATTATGATGATTTAAACCAGAACCACATTTTTTGTTTTTAGTTTCGTTAGAAGGTTAGAGTAATACATTGAAAAGTATTTTTTATCAAAATCGGTGAAAATAGCCAAAATATGAATTTTAATTAGTTTTTCGCTTTAATTAATTAGACTAATTAGGGCGGTCGGACAGTGGTAAAGTTTCTACACAAGTTGTTAATTTAACACTTATATATTAATTCATAAAATTAAGGTTCTGCGAAAAAATCATTACAATCGGACAAAGCATGTAGGTTTATAAGTCAAAGAATTGTTTAAAAAAAAAACGTAAAATTTCGATTTTTACGATAAATATTTTTTCAATTGCGCTCAAATTTCCCAAGAATATTTTAATTCATAAAATAAAGGTTCTGTGCAAAAATCATCAAAATCGGATAAAGTATGTAGGTGTTATAAGTCGAAGAAATGTTTTAAAAATCGAAAAAAATCGTAAAATTGCGATTTTCATTAGAAATAATTTTCCGATTGCGCTCAAAAACGTGGCAGTTCTAAGTTCAGAGATTTCGAAGGCCTCCATAAAATTTACCCGCAATCTAAGTATCGGTTTAGCCGGAATCGTGTGGACAAACAGACAAAAATACAAAAAGAAAGAAAAAAAAAACATTCCGAATTTTTTTCTCCAGTGTAGTAGAATGGAATCTTCGCTTCGCTCGCTACGCTCATCCAAAAAATTTCGATGCGGTATTTTGCTACAACCAAGTAAGGAAGGCGAGGCGAAGATGGCAATGTATAAGCTAACGGGCCCCCAGCTAAGTGTTCGCGGGTGACATTTCCACTCAAGTCAACTGTCTGTTTTGTTTCTCTGCCATCCGAGTAGCAATAAAAGAGGCGGAAGAATTGCATCCACATTCCGAGAAACGCCTGTACATTCTAGAAACTTGGAAACACGACGAGAAATATCTTTGGAGGGGGGACATCCTAACAAAACACTTTTCTCAGGAGTGTTATTGAATTCGTGTTGTACACATCCGCTCAACGATGCCAATAACTTAGAATAATGTATAGTAAACTAAATTATCGAAACTTATTTAATATCTTATAAAAATATATTGTAGTTGGAGAGATTGCAAATTTTTCATTCCTGCTATAAAACATTATAAGGGTTCGACAAATTCAACCGAATTCAAGACACTTACAACAAATTATTAGCCAATACAGAAAATTGACATCAACCACATGTAATTTCACCCATTTAAGCAGCTGTTTATGCCAGTTTACTAATATGACTCATTAATCACTCTTTTCACCTTTTCACTAAAATAGTATTTAATAACCTTAGGTTTTTATTGAACGAGTGAGCGTAGCGAACGGAGTGATCTCCATTCGACTTAAACGGCCCTTATTGTTTTTCTGCGTGCGTGCGTGCGTGCGTGCGTGTGTGCGCGTGTGTACGTTGGAAATCAGCCGAATCGCTGAACAGATTGCGCTGAAATTTTAAACAGACATCCGGTACGAGTTTATTGAGAACTGCTAACAAAATCAGCAAGATTCATTGCGATTTAAACCTACAAGAAATAATAAACTGAAAAATAGACTTCCAATGTTTAGAAATTATTTGAACGACAATGTTTTTGATTTTGAAATGATATCTTTTGTTTGTTATTCGCCTGGCCGTGAAATGCCGTGCCCATGCAAGGTCTGTCGAATGTTGCACGTCAAGGTACCCCCAAATTCCGCTCGTAGATTGAGTAAACCTTGCAATATTTTCACGTATTTCGTACTGGCTATGTTTACCATAGTATGCCCTATTGCCAAAGATGATGGACTACACTGCGTTATATGCATTTCAAAACATGTTTAATTATTTTTGAAATACAATCTAGAAATTACAAAATCTTTCCCGACCAGGGGATTGAACCCACTTCTTTCACATTTCGGCTACAAGGGCGCCTTACACAACATGACAACTCAAATATTTCATGTATACCGGCTGAATGTCAAAGAGGCTAATAAATCTACATCTAAATCTAAATCTACATCGCCGTCGTCGAGGAAGTGAGGAGGAGCAAGGGGAGGGTCACCAACGACAACTGTTCGTTCCGACGAGTAAAATATTCTTACTAACTTATGTTTGTGAGGTAAACTTTACTTAAAGGGGTATTTAACCGCTAAACTCAAAAAATATATTTCATTCAGGCTAACTAGTAATGAATTTAGCAATTAACAGAAAAATTATTGGGGCCACCATGACCTCCCAAAAAATTGTCAAACATGACATTTTTCGAGCTAGGTCCCATCGGCAAAAATCTCCCATAAGAAATAACATGAGGACGATCTTTATGCCCCGTGACCTTGGAGGATTTTGACCCAAAAAAATATTGGCCATTATTGACGTACTCGACAGCCTTTTCTGTAAATTCTCTATATTTTGTTTTGTAATTTGGGCAAGTAGTTCGGTCAAAATATGCTAATTACCAAGATGGGGTGTGATTTTGGAATGCATATTTTTGCGTGTTTGAGGGTATATTTGGGCACAGTTTCAAGACACCATGTTATATAAAGAGGCATTTTAGATTAGTACTATGCTCTAGTATCTATGTGGACCAAAAAAGAAGCAGGCTAAAGCCGATTTAGGAAATTTTCCAAAACACCAATTTTCGCCAATTTCTGGATCAAAAAAATTAAAAAAATCGTTTTAAATCACAGTTACAAGATATAATTTTTTAAACGGTCATTTAAGTGTAGTATTGTGCTTAGATCACGTGGTAAAAAATAATTTTTGGGGTTTTTAGCCCCTTAAAAAAAAAGAAAAATTACTGTGATTTATTTATTTATTTTTATTAACTAAGGGCTACATAAAAGCATAGCCAAATACATAATACAATTCAATTAGAAGAAAAAGTACAAGGCTTGATGCCGTACCATCACTAATAACGATAAAACTAGGGAAACGCCAAAGTCGTTGTTAAACGAGTGAGTGAGCCATGTGTATAGTACCCGGTATCATTCCCCATACTGGGCTAGATCGTGCCTTAGGTATATGGGAGAAAAGGCGATGTTTCCAGGTACTCAACACTTGGCTCACACACTCGTTTAACATCGACTTTGGCGTTTTCCTAGTTTAAATTGAACATTCAAAATGCGAATCGTGTTCAAAACGTATTAGAGTGAAAAATTAACAAATATCCAAGATAAAACAAAATCACCTAATTTTTATTTCCCATTTCACATCCCTCAAATATAATATGTAGGTGTAAAAATATCAAAAAGTTCAAAACTAACGGGTATCGTACCTCAACCCTAAAGTGCGGTAGGCTCTACGCTTACCACTTTGCCATGGCAGACACGTAGAGTTCGTCCCGCTCTGCTACTAAACAAATGGTATCGATATTTAAAAAACCATGGATTAAATCGCAATGGATGTAGCTGATTTTGTTAACAGTTCTCAGTAAACTCGTGCCGGATGTCTGTTTAAAATTTCAGCGCAATCTGTTCAGCGGTTCGGCTGATTTTCGACGTACAGACACACAGAATCACAGAATGAGAGCCGTTTGAGATATACTCAATGGTTTGAGTTGAATGGAGACACTCAGTCGCTCCGCTCCCTCGTTTAATAAAGAAAGATGCAATTATAATTATAACTACTAGGGAAACGCCAAAGTCATTGTTAAACGAGTGAGTGAGTGAGCCAAGTGTTGAGTACCCGGGAACATCCCCTTTCCTCCCCTATACCTAAGGATCTAGCCCAGTATGAGGAATGATACCGGGTACTCAACACATGGCTCACTCACTCGTTTAACAACGACTTTGGCGTTTCCCTAGTTATTTAAATTGAACATTTGAAATGCGAATAGTGTTCAAAACGTATTAGCGTGAAACATTAACAAATTTCCAAGATAAAACAAAATCACCTAAGTTTTATTTATTGTAGGATTAAATCGCAATGGATCTAGCTGATTTTGTTAGCAGTTCTCAATAATTTCGTACCGAATGTCTGTTTAAAATTTCAGCCCAATCTGTTCAGCGGTTCGGCTGATTTTCGACGTACAGACAGACAGATAGACAGACAGAATCACAGAATGAGAGCCGTTCGAGTTGAATGGAGACACTCGGTTGCTCCGCTCCCTCGTTTAACTAGGGAAACGCCAAAGTCGTTGTTAAACGAGTGAGAGAGCCAATTGTTGAGTACCCGGGAACATCCCCTTTCCTTCCCTAAACCTAAGGCTAGATCAAGCCCAGTTTGGAGAATAATACCGGGTACTCAACACATGGCTCACTCACTCGTCTAACAACGACTTTGGCGTTTCCCTAGTTATTTAAATTGAACATTTAAAATGCGAATCATGTTCAAAACCTATTAGCGTGAAACATTAACAAATTTCCAAGATAAAACAAAATCACCTAAGTTTTATTTCCCATTACACACCCCTCAAAAATAATATGTGGGTGTAAAAATATAAAAAAGTTCGAGCTAACGGGTATCGAACCCCAACCCTCCGTGCGGTATTCTAAATGCTTACCAAGAGGCCATGCAAGCCACGTAGTTATCGTCCCGCTAGCTGCTACTATAAACAAATGCCATCGATATTTTAAAAATCACATTTTTATTTATTGTAGGATTAAATCGCAATAGATCTAGCTGATTTTGTTAGCAGTTCTCAGTAAACTCGTACCGGATGTCTGTTTAAAATTTCAGCCCAATCTGTTCAGCGGTTCGGCTGATTTTCGACGTACAGACAGACAGACAGAATCACAGAATGAAGGCCGTTCGAGTTGAATGGAAACACTCGGTCGCTCCGCTCCCTCGTTTAATAAATTGTTGTGTTTAAATGCATTGTTGTTGTAATGCTACTATTCAAATGTAGTTAATTGTTGTTTCTGCATCTATTTAATTAGATTTATTTAGTTGTCCTCCTTTGTAAATCAGTTTTTATAACTGAATAGGATAGACGAAAAATAAATAATAAATAAATTAAATTAAATGAAACAAAATTCAAGTCTTACAAAATACATTTGTGAGAAAAAGATGAAAACTAGAATGAACTTAAAATAGAAAAATAAAACATAACATGTAAAAATGAACAATGATAAGATATTGGTGGCCGATCAAAGATCAAAAATACGCGAGCTCCAAAAGAATTTGCTTTCTCAATCCTTTGAAGCCAAGAGCTTATTTTGTTGTTTTTCTTTAGTTTTCTGCTGAAACTGATGTGTTATTACTTCTTGAAGCCCTGCAGTGAAGGATGTGTGCCACCTTTTGGTCTTTGTAGAGAAATACGAACAAAATGCGCATTAGCTCATTAACCATAGAACATTGAACATCAACCAAGTTCGGCCCGATGTGATACTCGCTTACGATAAATTACAAAATCAAGTGCATAATATTATGTTTAACACGCAATAAAAACTTATCTACGATTGCAACTGGGTATCCAGTACACTTACACATCGGGAGGGAACCAACATGTGTCAATCTGGTTTATTTGATGGGTAATAATTTAATAATACGTTTAGCAAGGAATTACATATAGTTATTAAACATTTGACCACAATATTTTATGCAGTGATCTCTCTGAAAGTGCAATATAATAATACAATGAGGTTGATTATTTTGAATAACTAATCTTACCATTTTAGCCCCGACTGGTTTTGAATCACAGAACAACATAGCAACGAATATGAAAACTTGGGGGCTCTTCATTATGATTAATTTCAGCAGCAGCTGGCAGCAAAGATGAAGAAGAACTTGGAAGTTGCTTGAGTAGAGATCATAGCAACCAATCGCCTTGAACAATATTGGATATTCTTTGTTGAGCGAGCGTAGCGAGCGTCTCCACTTGACTCTTATGGCTCGAATGTCTGTTTTTGTTTGTTTTTTTTGTTTTTTTTCTGTTACTGCTTCGGTACAGGTCGCACCGTTTCTCTGATCGACCTGAAATTTTGTACACATGTACATACCACCTAGGTGGGTTGCTGTATAGTTTTTGAACAAAATCCGATCGTTGGTTATAAAAAATAAAATAAATAAAATAAAAAATAAAAAAATAAAAATGAACCGATCGTTATGAAATTTTGCAGGGTCAATAAGTACAACATTCTCTCCTATTTTCCAAATTTTCAGCTAAATCGGTCAAGATCTTAAAGACTTATTGGTAATCATAATTCGAAAAATGATGTTAAAAAATGAAGGAGGCAGTGAAGATACAAAGATACACTTTAGAAGGCATGACGTGAATTAGTACAATGCAAAGATGTTGGAACAGTATATAGTGTACAATGTCAATATCCAGGTAGGCCTACACTGTGTGGTGAGCCTTATGGAAATGTCGTACTCGGGTCATGTTGCACGTACCGGTGCTCGCTCAACAACGCGTCCAACTGAGCGTTTTCCTAGTTTAATTATGTCATGGAATCTAAAATCATTAAGGTGGTGATGATATCATGTATCAGTATGTCAACCGACATTGACATTCTTCTTGTTAACGCTTTCCATTGTAGATAATCCTCATGAAAAGCTTATAAACCAATAATCGGTTGCATATTATGGTTGCAACATAAATTGTTGGAAATATAGTTATTGAAAATAATTATAAAGAGGAAAACGCTAAAGTCCCGTCGCGTTGTTGAGCGAGCACCGGTACGTGCAACACGACCCGAGTACGACATTCCCATAATGTTACATATACCTATAAGTCTTTAAGGTCTTGACTGATTTAGCTGAAAATTTGTAAAATAGGAGAGAATGGATAAAATTACCGCCATCTAGAGGACATTGACATCTTTGGGAAAACTATTTTAACTCTTGATTACTTCTAGGTGGCAGTACATAGTGACCAGAATTCTTGTGTGACTTTTCGTTGCCATGGTAACGTTACTTTTGTTAAAATGTAATTTCTATCTACACTACTTATCGGATCAAAATAAAATTAACATATTCGTGACCGGACGGACATTCTAAATGATTTGGCTACCTCAGATTTTGTCGCCGTTTAGTTTTTTAAAACTAGGAAACGCTCAGTTGGACGCGTTGATAAGCGAGCACGTGCTATAGCTAGAGCCACATTGCACGATTTTTTAAATTTAAAAATTTGCGACGTTCGCTGTCCACAGGGCCATGTTTCTAATATTATTTATTATTGTCTAGGTATTTGGGTAAAACCATGTGTAAACCTTTACTTTGTGGATAAAATCCACCGCCATCTAGAGAACCTTGACTCCTTGGGAAAACTATTTAAACTCTTTGGTGACAAATAATTCACTGCTTCTTCGAACGTATTTTGATTACTTCTAGGTGGCAGTGCATTAGAAGTTCGCGCGTCTTTTCGTTGCCATGGCAACGTTACTTTTGTTATAATGTAATTTCCATCTACACTACTTATCGGATCAAAATAAAATTAACATCTTCGTGACCGGACGGACATTCTAAATGATTTGGCCACCTCAGATTTTGTGGCCGATTAGTTTGAAAAAAAAAACTTTTGATTAACTTTAATATAGCTTTTTGAACGATTTTGCTACAAAACTAATGGCATTCAATCGAGAACAAAGCTTGCGGATGGTCAAAATTTCAACTCGATCCGAGCCTCCGTTCGAACGTTATGGCGAGACATACAAACAAACAAACAAAAAAAAAACAAAAAAAAAAACAGTGACTAATTTTTCCGGCAGAGTCAAATGGAAACGCTCGCTTCGCTCGCTTAATTGATTCAATTCCAACAACTGCTCCTTTTTAATTGCATTCATGTTTATAATAGTATGAAAACTTAATTGAATTATATAATGACTAGGAAAACGCTTAAGTCCCGCCGCGTTGTTGGATGAGCGTAATTGGTGCATTGAGCTGCCATGTGTTATGCGGATTTTCTGTTGTTCTGTTAAAAAATTATTACTAAGTTAAAGATTTTTTTAAATTTAATTTAAATTAAATAAAAAATAAACTTTAATTTTTAATTTTTTTAATTAATCGTAGTTTAAAAAAGAAAAGAATCGTAAAATTGCGATTTTCATAAGAAATAATTATTCGATTGCGCTCAAATTTCACACGAATATATTAATTCATAAAATTAAGGTTCTGTGAAAAAATCATTACAATCGGATAAAGCATGTAAGTGTTATAAGTCAAAGAATTGTTTAAAAAAAGAAAAAAACGTAAAATTTCGATTTTCATAAGAAATAATTTTTCTATTGTGCTCAAATTTTACAAGAATATCTTTATTCATAAATTATGGTTCTGTGAAAAAATCATTAAAATCGGATAATGCATGTAGGTGTTATAAGTTCAAGAAATTTTAAAAAAATCGAAAAAAATCGTAAAATTGCGATTTTCATGGGAAATAATTTTTCGATTGCGCTCAAAAACGTGGCAGTTCTAAGTTCAGAGATTTCGAAGGCCTCCATAAAATTTCATCGCAATTGGAGTATCGGTTTACCCGGAATCGTGTTAACAAACAGCCAAAAATACAGGGAAAAAAAAGAAAAAAAACATTCCGGATTTTTTTCTCCAGTGTAGTGAAATGGAATCTTCGCTTCGCTCGCTACGCTCATCCAACTATTGAGCACTTATCGTCCATGCTCCAGTTCAATGTGTGTTGCAGGATACATATTTTATGTCTGTATTGTTCGTTAAATAGACTTTTAATATTGCCTCTGTGTCCTCGATCGTATTGTAGTTGACGACGGTGACGATGTCCACGGTTGGGGGGGGGGGGTGTGGGAGGGGGGGGGCCACGACAAATGCCCAAGGAGCTGTCCATTAAAAATGTCACACAATTTTTAGCCAAATTAGACCCATTCCCACGTACTGTCACAGTTTGTCAACACAAAAAGTGTGACCCCCCTAAAATGAACTATTGAAAATGAATTATTTTCTGGTGAAAATTTAACAGGAACAAAATCAGACATTTAAAAAGATACTGAACTTGGAATTCAGTATTTAAAACTACATGAATTCAAATAAGTTATTAATACAACTCTTCTTAACTTTGTTATGACAACAGCATATCAATCAACCAACTCATTAATCTAACCAAAATTTAATGAAACATAACGTGAACGTCGTTTTAGGATAACATTATTTTTTTGTTTTGTTATTCCTATGATCATTTTTTTTTTAAATTCGAAATTCGAAATTTTATTAGGACGTTTGTACATTTTAATTTACAATAACTCAATTTATAGTGTATGTGTCCTATGAGCTTACTCATACTAAAGTTTACTTATAAGATAATGTCGTTTTACAGAAACACTTCATAATATGTAATAAATTGTACATAATCATTAAAGAAAATTGATAAGGTTCATTAAGAGGTAATCAATAATATTAATTAATAGAGCAAATTTCTGTGAGTGTATCTATAGTTAACTAGCTAACTACTCTCCGAGGTGCGACGTTCCTAGTTAACCACTTTCCGAGGTGCGACGTTCCTAGCTAACCACCCTCCGAGGTGCGACGTTCCTAGCTATTGCTATTGCTATTGCTATTGCGATTGCGATTGCGGGTAGAGTTTTTCACCCTCGTCAAAATGGCTAACACGTAAATGTGCACGAGGTCGAGACGCTTCGATAGAGGTGTTTGGATTCCCGATCCGTCCCATAGGAAGGGCGTCGCGACCCCCCCGAAGAGTGGAAATTTTCGTATTCCGTCGCGTAGTCGTTCGCTCGGCGGTCGTTTTCGTTGCGTCCGATCGGTTCTGCAAAGTTCTCACCCACATGGTCGTTTTCGTAAAGGATCACCGCTACTTTCGGCGTAGACCGGGTGCCGATCGGTGCGATAGGAGGGGCACGGCGACGACCGGCGTCCGTCGAAAAATCCGACTCACGCCCGCGATTGCCGGCGTCCCGTTGAACTTGTGACCTCTTGACCGGTGTGTCACACACAGGACACGAGTCCGTGGCCTTTACATTATCGGAAGGGAGGCAGGAAAACCTGCTTTCAATAAAAATCCCAACCCCGTGGCCCTGATAGCGTCGCTGATAGTCTTTGAGAAATCAAATATTAAGTGTGGGCACAAAAACGACGCCCGTGGACCGAGGCGTCGCTACGCCGAGTATCTCATTCACGTCACGTTAGCGTTGTCATTACAAAAGAGTCGTCCCAGAAATTCATCGCCCTAGGAAGCAGCCTTCGCCCTAGGCGTGTGCTCGAAATACGCATGCGTCGCGACGCCCGTGTCTCGGGCCGTCGCTTATGGGTCAGTGACAACAACACCAGCGTGAGGCAGGCCAACCTACCTGTCTTCCATAAAAATCTCAACCCTGTGGCTCTGATAGTCTCCGAGGAATAAAATAACTAGTGTCGGCACAAAATTACGCCCGTGGACCGAGGCGTCGCGACGCCGAGTTTCTCATTCACGTCATGTTAGCGTTGTCATCACAAAAGACTCGTCCCAAAAATTCATCACCCTAGGAAGCAGCCTTTGCCCTGGGCGTGTGCTCAAAGTATGCAGGCGTCGCGACGCCCGTGTCTCGGGCCGTCGGTTATGGGCCGTGGCAACGGCACCTGCGTGAGGCAGGCCAACCAACTCGTTTTCCATAAAAATCTCAACCCTGTGGCTCTGATAGTCTCCGAGGAATAAAATAATTAGTGTGGGCACAAAAACGACGCCCGCGGACCGAGGCGTCGCGACGCCCGGGTCCGGACCTGGACGAAAAAGCCAGTCAAACTGTTCCCGAAGTGCCTGCAGAAAATTGTAAACCTGGCGCCACTCGTTGACGATACGTCGGAGGGACTCGAGTCCGAAACCTTTCGGCGTCGGTTGTACCAAGGCCCGAGCATAGCCTCCGGGCCAAGCAACACGAGTTGTATTCGAAAACGCAAAGTGCGATATCTTTTGAACGGTAAGAGCTACAGAGGTGTGCCGAATACAAATCTGAAGGAAATCGGCCGCCGCGTCGATTGGCGTCGTCAAAACCACAGGTCAATGGCCAAAAAACCGACGCCGGCCCCCGGCGTCGCCTGGCGTCGCGACGCCCGGAACCGAAGGTATGGCGTAGATGTCGTACGGGGTGTGCTACGTTACGGTACAAATAGCCGGGACACTACCTACGACGAAAGAGGCCTAAAAAAATCGCCAAACGGAAACGCGGAGAAATGGGGAGGCGTCGCGACGCCGGGTTTCTTTTTCAAGTCACACGAGCGTTGTCATAAGAAAAGACTCGTTCCAAAAATTGACAACCCCACGAAGCAGCCTTCGCCCTAGGCGTAAACTCAAAGTAAACAGGCGTCTCGACGCCCGTGTCTCCATCCGTCGGTTGTGGGACCGTGGCAACTGCACCAGCGGGAGGCAGGCCAACCTACCCGTCTCCCATAAAAATCTCCACCCTGCGACTCTGATAGTCTCCGAGAAATAAAATAATCAGTGTCGTCCCGAAAACGACGCCCGTGGCGAAGGGCGTCGCGACGCCAGGGTCGAGACCGTGAGGGTCCGAAGTTGTGTACGCAGAGAGCATTGTGTCAAATTTTCATACCGCTATGTGGTCGGCAAGTGGAGGAAAAAAATTCGTCAAGTTGTGAATTTTTCGATGACATTTGGTGGAGGCGCCGGTTCCGAGGCAATTCGCGAGTTTAAAAACGAAAAAAAAAATCGTAAAAAC
Source organism: Sweltsa coloradensis (assembly GCA_024449915.1). NCBI lineage: Eukaryota > Metazoa > Arthropoda > Insecta > Plecoptera > Chloroperlidae > Sweltsa > Sweltsa coloradensis. Next base: position 110,457 of record JAMZAV010001502.1, on the reverse strand, counting down.
ATAGCTAGGAGCGTGAAATTTCACACGCGCACTCGATTCGCAAACAAACTAATTAAAACAAAGAGTTTTCTTCCCGGCGTCGCGACGCCACCAGGCGGACGGCGTCGGTGCCAAGACGGACCGCACTTGAGGTAGGCGCACATTAAAAATCCGAAAGAGAAGGTGGACGAGAGTATGGTGTCAAATTTTCAGATCCCTAGGAGGTCGGTAAGGGTAAAAAAAACGCGAGTCTAAAATTCCGAGCAATTTTGGTGGAGGCGCCGGTTCTGCAATTGAGGGAGACCCAGAACTGAACATTAAACGTACGCCAGTGCCCGAACCGTTGGTCTGGGAGAAAAGTTTATTTGAAAAAAAAGTCTTAGAATCGTTTTTTCTAACCGGACATATAGGTTTCGGGGGCAATTTTCGTTTTTTTTTGTCTCGGCCAGTGCTCGTGAAATGCACTTTTTTTTGGACTTTCGAGAGCTCTAGCGCGGCCCTATGACCTCGGAGGGTGCTGAAATTTTGAATGCCCCAGGCAGTGGGCCCACAGAAAAATAAAAAAAATACCGCGAGTCGATCCGTCGAACGGTACGGCCAGGACGGGCGTGCGAATTTTGAAATTTGCCTTTCGAAATTTTCGGTGGTCATATTACGATTTTATTTCATTAAACAGGCCTCCACGAACCCAAAACAGTCGTCCGTTTTTGAAATCCCACCCATATTGGGCCCACAATTAATTTCCAAAGTGCACATACTTTATTGATCGATAGTCCCATAAGATTAACACGTAGAGGCGTAAATGTGTCCGATAATCGTTTAACAGCGTGTTGTTGAGACTCGAACTCCGAACCACTAGATGCGTACGCCCGTTCCGCATCCAACGAGTGGTACAGGTCTGATGTGGCCCTGGAACTCTGCCCACCAGCTCGATTCTAGAAAAACCACATAATGGCATATTGCATAGTAAATGCGTTCGATACACGTTGTACGTCGTACTGGCGCTCCCGCCGCGAGGCGCGAGGCGAGGCGTTCGTGCGCTAGCGTTAGTCCTTGGGCGGGAGGTATAGCCTCTTGGCTTCGAAGGCTGCCAGCGCGTGGTTTGCACACGGTTACTAGACTGGCCAGTGTACCTCTTGCCGGTGGCACTCTTCGACTCACGTCGTCGAGCGGAGGTATGAATGGCGTGGGAGGAATGTCCCCACGTCCTTGGGTGGTTGCGGGTATCACGCCAAGGTACGTGTTTGCTCCAAGTGTTTGGCGTACTCTATTCGAGTGCGGCCTTGTAGGGTATGTAGGGGGCGCCCTTGTCGGGTCGGCTGGGGCGTAATTAGCCGACCTAGACGCGCTGAGCTGGGTAGGCGATCAGGTTTGGACCCGCACGGTCGGTGGACCTCGGGCACTCGGACGGCGAAAACCAAAGATGGTAGTATATAACCTGTCGGTTAAGATGCGCAACTGCCATAGGTCGGGCTAGGGAAGTCTTTGCCACTACTAGCGCCATCTGTCGGGTGGTCAGTTAACTAACTGGAAGTGGAGGGGGAAATGGGAGGGACATTCAAATTGATTGTGAACTTTGATTTTTCTTGTAATGCACTTACTTATCTCACTCCATTGATGCAAATAACTTGATTTATTCAAAATCTACATAATAAGAAAATATGAACATACATAACCAATACTATTAGATAATAATGACAATACAATAGAGAAATACACTAATAAAGAACTTAAAATTGCATGTTAATTAAACACTTTTCTTACTTTGCACTATTCTATAGTAGGGAAATTTAATTACAAAAGTAATTAAATTCTTCTCTTAAAGAACAGTGAAAAACTAGTGAAATTAACATACAAAACAAGTTGTTTCCAAGTGAAATCAATAATAAATTTGTGAATGAAACTTACCAGTATGTTCATATTAAAATTATGCAGGAAATCAGGAATAAAGCAAGTTTTTTGCCCAATAGAGTAAGACAAGTAGGCCTACATAATATTATAGGTAAATCACAATAATTATTCAGTTAAGTTGGAACAAGAGGTCATGTTTAGGGTACACAACACCAAAAATGAAAAATATCAATTTGATAACCGGTTTTTTATTCAATTGTGTTATCACACGATGTTTTAGTAACAAAGTGGAACTGTAGGCATATCCTATAAGAGCCTAATAATAACAAATAACAGTGTCTTATCAATATAAACACATCTAAGGCTAGGCTTCAATAGAAAAGCAGTACCGGTATACCTATTGTCCATTAAATATGTAATATCAATATCTCACAAACTTTCCTTGGGGAAGTAACGTAAGCCTACGTTTCAATAATTGAATATAAATTGTCTTCCTTTGTAGGCCTAAGAGTTTTGGTAACTGAATTGATAAATGTAAAACACATAGGCCCTAATTTACAAATTAAATAGGTAGGCCGGGGTGCATTTTTCTGGAGCAGGGAGGTGCTGGGTCAGAGGTGAGTTCTGCAAATGATCAGCTTCCTTGTGGTTTATGTTTGGACCTTGGCGGAGTCCGAGTCGTCTGAGATGAACCCCTGAAACCAGAAAAGGAGAAAATATGTAGTGACACGTAGGCGGTAAGCCTAGCAATCACAACAATACGCAGACAGCTATACAATGTTTGTTTACTCATTCTAGGTAGGCCTAATTATGTTTGTAGCCCTATGTGTTTATTGAATGTAAAAGTTGCACAATACTGCCTACAACACTATTGGGAATTAAATTATGGATTCATCAAAAAGTAATTGGTACCTAAATTCACTTGCCCTTGCTTACTGTCTTGGACACAACCTCAAATTTTAAAACAAATCAATTTGTTGGCCTAACTGAACAAAGCAAGACTACACCAATCAGATAATTGCTCCCTGATAATTCAGCCCACAGCTCATTGCATAGCCTCATTGCATAGAAAAACAAAATGAATTAGGAAATTCAGAATGATTATTGAAAGACATTCACAGAAATATAAGGCCTACACACACAGAGAGAGAAAGGAAAGCAATACAATAACTGGCAACAAAATGTAGGCATGCTTACCAAACAAAAGTTGAATCATTGGCTAGGGCTATAGGCCTACTGGGCATAAATGATTTTCTGAATGATAGGCCTAGCCTAGCCCTAGTAGTTCAGAGGCTAGATCGATCATTCCTGATGTTTACAAGTGGGTGATTCCTGACATTCCTATAGACGTTAGAAACAGCCGAGCATCTACTATGCTAGGCCCTAGTCAAATGTAGCTAGACTAGAATTAAACGATTGTAGCACCTAGAACACATAAGGTAGGCCAAGGTAGGCCCTAGGCTAGGCGGCACTCTTTCGGTTGGTAGGCCTACCGTATGGCCAGTTTATCATCACTTGTTTTTTTCAAAGGTTTTGTAGGTACTTTATATTTAAAATAGCGACGTTAAAGGTTTTGTAGGTACTTTGGCCATCCCATACCAACCGAAAGAGTAGGCCTACCGGCTAGGCGTAGGGGCCTAGGCCTACTACAATAAAAGCTGATACAAACAGCAGAATCTTTTAAGGCCAAGTCTCAACAGGTTGTTTTTAAATACTCCTACCAAATTGCCCAAAGCCAAGATGTAGGCTCTAGCCTAGCCTAGCTAGTGCTAAGGCTAGGCTAGGCCTACCTTTGTGTATCCAATTCCTGGTTATTTAATGGTGCTACATCTTGGGTTCTTGGCTTTGTAGGTAGGCCTACGCCAAGGGCAGAACCCAAGCTTTGTTCGCAATTTCATACAAAAATAAACCACCATAGGATTTGAGAAATACGATCTAAGTTATACGTAAGCCTTAGTTTTAAATGTACTTACTTGATGCGTATATGTAGGGCTAGTGGGGCATATTATTTCATCCTGTAGAGTTGTTCAAACAGGAAACGTCACCGAAGGCAAAACAAACCGATTATTTTCAAATTCGCGAGATCCAAAGCGAGATTTCACGAGATGTGACGAGATTGCCACCAGCGCTCTCCCACGCATGGTCATACGAACTATGTCGAACTACGTCAGGCCTCGGTGGCTCACTAAACTTCTCCCTTGAATTCTCTATGGCAGTTTCAGGGGGCTGGCGAAAACGTTCTCCCCGAATCCACGCTAACTGCGCGGTTATCCTGGTGGTGGCTGGAGCCGTGCGCGGCGCGTCTCTCCACTGCAACACCCGCTCGACTACTAGAGGCGTATGAATAACGTATAATGGAATAACGTATAATCCCGTGTTCGACGAGAAATAAGGCATAAATGCCGTTCCAAAAATGTATTCCTCAACTCCAATATGTATTCAGAAAACATTTACCGTAAGTATATTAGTTATACATTGTTCCAATTAAATCCAAATCCAGACTGGATGTCCACTATTGGAATACCGTATAACGATTGAATAAAAACTGCAAATATAATTTTATACGTCGCAATTGAGAAGTCATATAAAAAATGATTATACCTTATTCCAGTTGTTGCCATTATTCATGAAATTGTCCAAGATGGGAATAACATATAATGGAACAAAATATAATATATGTTATTCCATTTCTGCGACTTAGTTAGAAATCTGTCAAAAAGTGGAACAATGTATACTCGTCTTCCAGACACATCCCTTATACGTTATTCCATTACATGTAATTCCAGTGCTTGGCGGGATATGAGGGAAATGACAATATGTGGAATAACATATAATGTAATTATACGTTGATCCATAGTTTGACAGCATTACTGCCTCCATGGCAAAGTGTGGAACAACGTATAATTTCTGTTATACACTATTCCAACTTGTGGAGTAATGATCGGAATACGTCAACGAATAGAACAACGTATAATTTGTGTTATACACTATTCCAACGTGTGGCGTAATGATCGGAATATGTCAACGAGTGGAATAACGCATAATATTTCTAGTAAGAAACTCTTATCTACAGTTGTAAATACGACCGATAGATCGCACCACAACCTTTTTTTCGTTTTCTTGTTTTAAAATTTAAAAAAAGCCAGAAACACAATTTTACTATTTTTATTAATTATAGGACAGTTTTTCTCCTTATTCCAAAACGATCTTTTCTGAGATACTCCACCCAGAGGCACAATTGTGCAAATTGTACTAACATTACCACTAAAATCCGAAATTTTCTGGCTACAAGCTGTATTCATGTAACTTTATTGTTAATTAAATTCATTAAATTAAAACATACGTGGGTACGAAATTGGTACAAAAGGACATGTAGATTAGTTCTAAGCCAAATATGTCAAAACACATATTTCTATTCTTCTCCTTCTTCTTCCTTCTTATTCTTCTTCTTTATTTTTCTATTTCTTCTAAATCTCTGAACTAAGAACTGCCACGTTTTTGAGCGCAATCGAAAAATTATTTCTCATGAAAATCGCAATTTTACGATTTTTTCGATTTTTAAAAAATTTCTTCGACTTATAACTCCTACATGCTTTATCCGATTGTAATGATTTTTTTCACAGAACCTTAATTTTATGAATTAATATATTCGTGTAAAATTTGTGAGTAATCGAATAATTATTTCTTATGAAAATTTCAATATTACGATTTTTTCCTTTTTTAAAATTACGATTAATTAAAAAAAATAAGTTAATTTTTTATTTAATTTGATTTAATTTAAAAAAAATTTCATTCAATTTTCTGCAGTGAGCTCTGAGCTCCGTGTGTCTTTAGATGCTGCGAGAATAGAGCGTTGTGATTGGTCGGAACGAGAGGAGTGGTAGTGCTTTTGCCTGGCAATCTCGTGACGTGCAGCGCCGAGGCGGAGTAGTTTCGCCTGGTGTATGGAAGCTGGGCGCGATGATAAAATGTATTGTTCTACTAGTGAAAATGTTTGATGGCGTATTCCAGGGTGGTTTCCAGACTGAAGTAGGGTGATAGTAATATTCCCTGAATGCAATTGGATGCCAGTTTCGCCAACCTGGGGTGCGGGGTCGGCATTATGCTTTGTTAGATAACGTTCTCGTCCTGTATAGTTAGTTTTTTATTTTATCACAATGTATATTGTTAGGTATGAGTTGGATTGGTGATGCAAGTGCGCAGAAGTGGGTTGTATATTGTAGGCATGGGGTTGTTTTGAAGTCAGTTAGTTAGTAATGACAGTATGAGATTTGTTGTATTTGATGTGCATAGGAAGTTAGTTTATGATTTATTGTATTTAGTGTATATAGGAAGTTAGGGGTAAGTCTTACGGTTGAAGCGCCCTTTCAATGTAAAAAAGATCGATAGTTGTGTATATTCTAATTTATTGTATAGCGTATTTTGATGTTGTAATTTTATTCGGAAAGTTTCTGTAGAGTTGATGGTAGGCATATGTCAATAGTTCTGTGTTTTGCATTTCACACTGTTGTGAAATGAGTTGATTTTGTTCATTCAAAAAGAATAATTGACAAATACTGTCAGTTTATTTTGTTTAATGCTGTGGTGTGCAGTATTGTATATTCACGTGTGTTTCTTTATTGGAATGTTTCTGTTGGTTGAGTAATATCTTTCATTGGGATTGAGTTTTCGATGCAGTGAGGATAATCGCGAGGGAGTTCCTAGGATTTTTATGAGAATTCTACGGAAATTAATGAGTTTTTTGGGGAATGAATAGTAGTTGGTTATGTCTGATCAGATGGCGGGTATTTTCCTGCAGGATTTATGATTGGAAGTTGTGGTTTTATGGACCTAAAGCAGGAAGCATTTGGGTGTCGCCAGGTTTTAACTGCTTTGATGGTGAACGATATGTTCTCATCTGTGTTTTGAATATAATTGGGCCTCTGTGGGAGGATGAGCGCTGAGTGGCGTCTGATGGTGAACGATGTGTTCGCATCTGTATTTTGGGTTTTTATTTGGTCTCTCAGGGAGAAATGAGCGTTGTTCGCGCCTAGATGATAGGGGCATTAGTGGATCTGAGTATTTCGGACACTTAGTGAAGAAGGCTGAGGACTGGGTCACGGCCAGTTGGCGAGTGTGTTGCTCGTATTATCGCTGTTGTGTTCTGTTCCATTTTTGAAAATGACTCTTATGTGCAGTCGGGGGGGGGGGGGTCGCCTGCTCGTGATGATTCTGTTTTTTAGTGTGAGGACTGATATTTTGAAAGCTGTTTTGACGTCATTGAAGCGGCCGTTGACATGTAGGTATGGTACGTGACATTCTGGGGTTCCGGGACTCTAGTGTTACGTGGAGGGTGGCTGAGCGTGGGAACTTTGTTGTTGTTGTAAGGGTGTCCAGGATGGTAGAATTACGGCTATAGATTAAGTTAGGTTTATTAATCATTTATATTATAGTTAGCCTTCAGCTTGTACAATGGCCAGTGAGAATTAGGTTTATTTTTGTGCTGTTTTGGTACAGTTAGAATAAGTTAGGTTATTGTAAAGAATTGGACATTCTTATTAGTGACTTGCTTGGAAGGGTCATTAGGCAAGTTGGAAGAGGTGTGGATATTGGAGTTAGCAATGTGTCTATGATGCAGCTGAAGTGTCAGTTTGATAGGTGTTTTTATTGTAGGCTGAATTATGTAGATTGGGAATCTTCAGTCAGGCTGGCTTGGCCAGGGATTTAAACTTGTGTTCATTTGGAACACAGGTATTAGATAGAATCGCATGTGAAGATGAATAGAGGTTTTCACGTGTTTTTTTTTTTTAGTTTAACTATGGACAAGCGTGCATGGTAAATTAAATATTTAGTTTATATTTGTAATTGTAATTTCTTAAATTGCTAGAATAATTTTGTTGGATTGTATAATTTTAAATTGCTTTGCTAAATATGAGTTTCTGAAGTAAATGTGTTTTGTTTGAATTCTTTGTTTTGACTGGATGTTTAATTTGGTAGCTATACCTAATTGTTTTATTATGTAAATTTTGTCATTTCTGATGTATTGTTTGATATGCTTGTTTGCATTAATTTTATATTATGTAAAGTTGCAATATGGCATTTTTGAATTTTTGTGATTACCATGCACGTTATGTCATAATTGACGTTATGTCATATTTGTTATTAGGTAATTAGAATAAGCAGTTTTAGTATTTTGTTTTGTGACCTTGGATGAGGAGAAAGGAAACTGCTGTGATTTGTTTATGTTGCAGTTATTGATTCAGTCATTGGATGGATATTGGAAATCTGGATAACAAGGATGCAGTGACTGTCTGCAGATCGAGCCGCCGGTGATGGGCGAGTTCACATGTACAATCGGGGATCACTGAAGATGGATTTTATATTTATTGAAATTGAACAGGAGTTTCACATAATTTATTTAGGGCAAATTGTGACAGTGATTCTTAACGAAATAAGAGGAAATATTTTTTTGATTGTTTGTTTTTTTATAACAGGTGTGTAATTGTAAAATTTATGTTTGAATTTGAAACTTGTGTTTTAGACTGTAATTGAGATTTCAAGTATGATTGTTATTAATTATTATTTATGATTTTGTGGAATTTGTTTAGGATGAGTCACTGTTTTTGAGTCATGTTTTAGGCATTAGATCCTGTTTGTAAGTCTGACTTAAGGTTGTGCATTGTGTCTGGTGGGTGGTGAGTTTGTATTTATTTTTTATTGATTTTTATGGGTTAATTATCTCTGGTATGGAAGGAAAGTGTCTGGTCAACTGGAACGAGGGGTCGCAAGGAAGAGGATGCATCAGGAATTGGAAGTTACTAAGGAGGAATGTCTGCAGTCAGAAAACTTCAAGAATTCAAGGGATGAGGACTTCAAGCTAGGATATTGAAATTTGAAAAATAAGATAAGGTGATATGAGGGAGTGATATGAAGAAACCTAGAAGTATGCAAAATCAGAGACGATTTTTTTCCCCGCCGTCCGAGATGTAATGTATATGTATATATGGACTATATATTCATATTCATTATGGGTTTTGAAGTACTGGTAATGCAGTAAGCTTCATAGGTGTTGTAATAACTATCAACAACAGTTGTTAGTGTAAAGATACTTGGAATTTGATGTCATTGAAAACAATCGACAAGAGGTAAACAAGTTGTGTTATTGTATCAAAGTTTGTTTAAATCCTAAAAAGCAGACGTTTTAATAATATAAAACGGCTGACAGTTAATAAATGGATTAAGGGGAGGAGACCCTTTCTCTAGGACCAAGAGTCGGCAGAGGGGGTCAAAGAAGACTTTTAATTGGTTTTCGGATAAGGAGAGTTGAGTGGGGGTCGGATAGTCAATGCTGATGATGGGTCTTGAGCCTAAGTGGTAGGGGAGAGATACCAAAATCAGGGGAAGAGGCTTGATAATGACCGAGAGGTGGCCTAAACGGGGAGAACGACTTTGGAACCTGAAGAAAGAAGAAGTAAGAAGAGTGAAGGAAGAAGACGTGAAGACACCAAGGGGACGTGGGTTCGGACCTACAGACACTGGACTTTCATACCAGACAGAGGTAATTGGTGAGCAATGATTGTTGATTAATTGTCTCTGTTCAGGGAGTTACAGTGGGAGTCGAAACTCGCGGTCACTAGGGAGAATGCACAAGCTAGGTCAAGGGCAAGATTAGTTCTGTTGTAAAATATAGTGATCCCTAAATTGAGAATCGTAGTTTGTTTATTTAGTTTATCATGAATGCTTCCCAATCCAGATTCCACGGAACACGTACGATCCTGGTCATGGAGACCCTGTAGAGAGAGATAGAATCGAGAAGCTACGCCCCAAACCAGCTTATTGATTACAATTCGAGCTACAGGGCTTATCCATTACAATAGGACGACGACAAACGGTTGACGCACCCTGAAACCAAAAAATTATAAACCACTTTCTCTGTTCGCCTAGGCCTAAATAATTTATTTTTTGGGGTTTGGGGGACGCGTCAACCGTTAGGTCATAATGCACGACTCTAGCCTAGGGGATGGGGAGGAGGGGCCCATGCTGGTCAGAACCAGCCATGGGTAAGGGGAGGAAGGGGGATTTCTCACGTCGTGGTCGTCATTGTCTTTGTCATCGTTCGTTGTGTCATTGTCACCGTCGTCGGGGAGGTCGTCAAGGGAAGGGGGAGGTGTCTTCGACGACGATTGCCAGAGCTCGCCTCTGGTTTTGGGGAGTATAATATACTTCCCTCTTATTAGCTGATGTTTGCGAGGTGGACCTTTTCTCTTGAATCGCCTTTTACGATTAGCAGAGCCATGCTCTGGGCCAATTCTACCCCGAACCCAGACGGAATCGTCTTTATTTTTTCATACATTGACGCTGGAGGAAGTACCTGTTCTAAGGGTCATACACCGGCCGTTCCATTTAGCCTGGGGTGTAGCCTATCTGTTCAACAAGGGTCTGTGACCACAAATGTTTGTATAAAGATTATACTAGGAAAACGCCAAAGTAGTTGTTAGACGAGTGAGTGAGCCATGTGTTTAGTCACCACATTACAACACACACATTACACACACTTACTTTTCTTCCCCCTACCTTAGACCTCCCTAGCCAATCATTGGCTAAAGTGGCGCATTATGGCCGGATAGTTGACGTGCCCTTAAACTTAAAAACTTAAAAACCCTATTATTTATACCACAATATAATTACCTAACTTAAATCCAATTAATGTTCACGGGTACTCAACACGTGGCTCTCTCACTCGTCTAACAACGACTTTGGTGTTTCCCTAGTTTATTTTACAACGACAGTGTTGGTGTAAATTTTGGTAAACAATTCAGTTATATTTATTGCCCAGGTTATACTTTAAATTCTCCACTGTAGTGATAGAATTAACATTAATAACAGAATTCACACTACACGGCGATTTTTTTAAAAGGTGTTAATTTTATTAAACAATCTCGTTAAATTCAACGTCCGAATTGTAATTTTAACTGTCCATTGGTTGCATTATTTAAATTTAGTGCACCATTAAAAATAAAATTTTCATTCACTAAATTTACAATGACAGTGTATTATTAAATATAATGCCAATTCTTAAATTTACTGTTACAAACATACGTAATTTTATGTCCACATAGTAGTTTTAACTTACAAAAAGCAGTACAGTATTGTTATTGCGTAATTAATACTACTGGTTATTTTTTTAAGCAATACATTATTTTTAAATATTTTTTTAACAGTGTATTATAGTGAAGAATAATACTCCCAGAAACTAGAGGCGAGTTCTGGCAATCGTCGTCGGAAAACTTGCCCCTCTTCCTTGACGACCTACCCGACGATGACGTCGACAATGACACCACGAACGATGACAAAGACGATGACGACCGCGACGTGAAAACACACCTTTCCTCCCCCTACCTGTGGCCGGTTCTGAACAGCATGGCCCGTTCTCCCTATATCCCCTAGGCTAGAGTGGCGCATTATGATCTAACGGTTGACGCGTTCTTAAACCTTATGATACATAATAATAAAAGTAAATGATATGTGGTCTTATAGCTTTGATATCTGGTCACAGAACATCCGTATTCGTTAGTTAAAGTTAGATCTCCGCTCCTATGCCATTCAATCCATTCTTGACAACTGTGTTTAGTTTCATGTATACATCGAATGCTTATTTCTGGCCGAACCAAACTTCGATCTAAATTAGGATTTGAACTCGGGGCCCTCTGATTTCCCCTCCTAACAGGGAATTTAAAGAAAAATAGTGTTTGTCACAGAACTATTTATTTATTTATAGCGGTCCACTGACAATAACATTATACATAATATATTGCACATATAAACCATATAATAATATCATAATATATGGCAGTGAAGGAACAACAAAGTAATAAGAAATACACTACAAAATACATACTACAAAATATGAATAACAAAATATGCATTATCAAAACAAGTTGAAGTGTTAAAGAATCAATTAAGTCTACGAAAATACAATTTTTTATGTCAAACTTAAATGATTTTGATTTAATTTTCGTAAGATATTGTTGCTGGCTGGATAAGCATAAACGATTTTTTAACAAATCCAAAGTGAAAGGAAAAAGAGGCATGAAAGAAGTGTGAATACAAGAAGTTAAATTGTGAAAATGTTAATCAAGGTATTGTAGTAGTTACATAGTAGTTTGTAGTAGTACACAGTAGTAGTAACATGCAGTTACATAGAGCCGTATAGTGACCTGAATAGTATATCCTTTCAATACACTTTTGAACGAAACCACATTATCTCTCATTTCTGTACAATATTCTCAATTTATTTTCAACCTACTCAGACTAGCAATCACAATTCTCAAAGTGTATCATGTAGGGCCTGGTCGTTGGTAGGAACTATTACCACACGATTGAAAGTTTCGAGCCGATGTAGAAACGACGGGATTTGCAGTAGATATATTGAAATGGAAGCAATTTGGAAGTAGTGTTCATAAAAGTTTGAAGGGAATTTGAAAGTGGTAAGTCGTAGAGAATGTAATGTGCTGAATAATTCTATCTCGGTGAGGAATATGTGAATTTAGGCAACGGTGTAAAAATTGCGGTGCGAAAGGCAGTCAATGACTATTGTAATGTTGAAAGATTTCGAAAAAAAAATTTAATCAAAATTATTAAATGGTTGATTCGAACACAAAATTTGGATGAAAGATCTCTTCCGTAATTTCACAAAACATAAGTGTATAATATGTTTAGAAATGTATTGATTCATCCAAATTCACCATATTATACTTAAGTTGTATTTCTGTATAAACTACAATCTTCTTATGACAACATAATAACGAGCATTGTTTATGATTATGGTGAGAAACAAATATTTTATGTGTTCAGATAAAATAACAAATAACATGTTATTCGAACACAAAATTGGGATGAAAGATCTCTGCCGTAATTTCACAAAACAAAAGTGTATAATATGTTTAGAAATGTATTGATTCATCCAAATTCACCATATTATACTTAAGTTGTATTTCTGTATAAACTACAATCTTCTTATGACAACATAATAACGAGCATTGTTTATGATTATGGTGAGAAACAAATATTTTATGTGTTCAGATAAGATAACAAATAACATGTTATTCGAACACAAAATTGGGATGAAAGATCTCTGCCGTAATTTCACAAAACATAAGTGTATAATATGTTTAGAAATGTATTGATTCATCCAAATTCACCATATTATACTTAAGTTGTATTTCTGTATAAACTACAATCTTCTTATGACAACATAATAACGAGCATTGTTTATGATTATGGTGAGAAACAAATATTTTATGTGTTCAGATAAGATAACAAATAACATGTTATTTACCAACAAATCACTGAAAATAGATTAAGTTCTTTAATTTTATATAAAAAAAATGACAAATTAAGCATATTAACAACATTCCAAACAGAAATAGTCAAATAAAAATATCAATAACGACAACTATTTTTTTTTCACTTTGTGTCTTGTTCCAGATTCCCACAATACTGTGGATGATATTCCAAATCGGGGGAACGAACGAGTGGTGGCAGCTAAACCCACACCATGACACGTCCTTGCCTAGGAGCATGTCTGTAACAAGGTAAAGCTTATCGACACTGATGACGACAACCCTCTTGGTTAGGACACGAGCACCACAACAAATTACGCTTAAATTAATTTTATATAAATAATTTTTAAAAACATTCAATCGAGATTCACAATGTGAAAAGGGATCTGTAAAGTACTTGCAAAATGTACACATATATTTTGTTGTTTGAAATTATGAAGCAAGTAAATAAAAAAACATGCAATCGAGATTCACGATATGCAATAGGATCTGTAAAGTACATGCAAAATGTTTACATATATTTTGTTGTTTGAATTGGATGAGCGTAGCGAGCGAAGCGAAGATTACATTCTACTACACTGAAGAAAAAAATCCGGATTTTTTTGTCTTTCTTTTTTTTCTGTATTTTTGTGTGTTTGTTAACACGATTCCGGTTAAACCGATACTCCAATTGCGACGAAATTTTCTGGAGGCCTTCGAAATCTCTGAACTTAGAACTGCCACGTTTTTGAGCGCAATCGAAAAATTATTTCTTATGAAAATCGCAATATTACGATTTTTTTCGATTTTTAAAACATTTCTTGAACTTATAACACCTACGTGCTTTATCCGATTGTAATGATTTTTTCACAGAACCTTTGTAGTAGAGCGAATTTTTAGCATTTGTTATTAATATGTATTCAAATTCAAACCAATGTTCTAGAATGTGAATCTTAGTATTTAGATTGAATCAAGTAATATTAACATGTAGAATATTCCAGAAGAAAGACGATTGCACAAGGTGAAGCCAAAGTTCGTAAACAACTTATATAAGTTAGCCTAATGGTGCATTGACTCACCTTGCCCGCGACATCGCGAGCAGGTACGAGTGTCATTTAACTATCATTATTACGCATTTCTTGGAAGTTTAAGACGTAAACACATTAGGTAGTAGCTGGTACAGGTTGGCACCCAAGGCCACGCACAATCGTCTCAGCCAATGGAAACAGATAGAAAGATCTAGAAAAGTTTCATCAAATGATCTAATTAGTGAACGAGTTAGAGTATAAAAGAGCTGAAAATCGGTAGGGTAAGGAGAGTAAGAAACCAGACGAAGAGCCGATTGCAGTAGAAGAAGCTGACACTTGAGACTTGTAAGTTAATCAAATCGTAAATATTACTTAGGTGTTGGAGAAATTAAATTTGTTTTAAATTTTAAATCTAACTATTGATTGGATAATTTCTTAGGAAGTAAATTCAGTGTTTTTGTATTAAATGAAGTCACAATATTAAGTTACCTGCGCAAATGGGCGCTCCTTTGATTTATCTTGTGTTTGAGATAATGTTTGTAACGAATCTATGAAGTTACACGGTGTTGGCATATTTAACTGTTATAATATCTATTGTTATGATTTATAGCGTAATAAAGTCAATTTAAAGATCTAATCGACTCATGCCTGAGTCGTCTTACCCACTCTTCCAGTTAGTATGTAGTTCCCGCTCGAATCCATGCTATCAAATTAATATGACGGATAATCGGCTCATTCAGTGCAGAGGTCAGTAGTTGGGTTTCGAACCCGTGACCTAGAGTTGTGGAGCCTGTTAGCCGCCATACTACACTTTTATTTTATGAATTGATACATTCGTGTGAAATTTGAGCGTAATCTAAAAATTATTTCTCATAAAAATTGCAATGTTACGATTTTTTTATTTTTAACATTTCTTCGACTTTAACACCTACATGCTTTATCCAATTGTAATGATTTTTTTTTAATGAATATATTCGTGTGAAATTTGAGCGTAATCGAAAAATTATTTCTCATGAAAATCGCAATTTTACGCTTTTTTCGTTTTAAAAAAATTACGCTCATCCAACAACGCGCCTGAAAAAGCGTTTGCGAAGCTTCCTAGTTATTAAGCAAGAGCATGTAAAAACAACACATCATTAGGTGTGTTGCACTTTAAAACAGGAAAGAGGTTTTGTACTCACACATATTTTCATTCCGACACATAGATTTTTTGAAATGTTAACTAGGAAGCTTCGCAAACGCTTTTTCAGGCGCGTTGTTGGATGAGCGTAATTTTTTAAAAACGAAAAAAGCGTAAAATATAGACATTTTCATAAGAAATAATATTTCGATTACCCTCATATTTCAAACAAATATACTATTAATTCATAAAATTGAATGGGCCAAGTCAATAACTGACAAGTTACACAGACCACATTCTGAGATAAATCGTTTAAAAACTAGATAACGCAGCCAATTTTTAATTTAAAAGCATGCAAAATTGCACACTACTTAACCTTAAGATACCTAACAATAAAATTTCAGGAATTTTTTTTTTTAGACTTTACTTTTCCTGGAAAAAAAATCGGGAACTTTTTTTACTTGGTTAGTTATTGACTTGAGGTTGTCACTTGGGCATTTCTTGCATTAACTTTTTTAATTTTAAGGAATAAAACCATTTTTTAAGCCTTTTCCATTAACCCCTTTGCAGCCACATATCAATAAACTATCACGCCAATTGAAAAATAAATTTAAAAATAAAAATATATGTGTACATATATATTTTTTAAATTTTACCCAAAATATATATTTTTTTTAATTTTTACCCAAAATATATTATTTTATTTTAAATTTTTGTATAACAATAAAAAATAAGACTAGGAGAGGAGGAGGATTCCTTACTGTAGTTAATATCTACATAAGCAGTCCCATGATCGCCAAACCTCATGGCAAGAAATGACCAAGTAACACGTACTTGGTCAGTTATTGCCTTGAGCCAAGTTTTCATCGCCTGGTAAATGTCTTTTAATTGCTCGAACTTGGGTGTTTCTTGCATTAATATGATGCCCCTATGCCTGGAGAATAGAAATGGCGGTCCTAACTCATTTGCGCATTTTTTGTAACTTGGGCACTTATTGACCTGGCCCATTCAATTAAGGTTCTGTGCAAAAATCATTACAATCGGATAAAGCATGTAGGTGTTATAAGGCGAAGAAATTTATAAAATCGAAAAAAATCGTAAAATTGCGATTTTCATGAGAAATAATTTTTCGATTGCGCTGAAAAACGTGGCAGTTCTAAGTTCAGTGATTTCGAAGGCCTCCATAAAATTTCATAGCAATCGGAGTATCGGTTTAGCCGGAAAAACAGACAAAAATACAATAAGAAAAATAAAAATAAAATAAAAAAAGAATTAAAAAAAAAACATTCCGGATTTTTTTCTCCAGTGTAGTGAAATGGAATCTTCGCTTCGCTCGCTACCCTCATCCAATAATGTGTTAAATTGGGAATATACCTCAGTAATTGATTGTCAATGCTACTCGTTCCTTATATTCATGTCAAAGTAATAAAAGATAATTGGCTATGTACTATGTACATACCTTCCCACTCCCTTCGAATTCATAACAGCATGCTAACCTTCGTAAATTTACGTAACTTAACTGGTCTTGAAGCAGTATAACTTCAAGTGGTGGCTGCCCTTTTTACCTTACTACCCCTAAGGCTTGAACCATGACAGAAGGCCTGTCCGGTAATACATCCCTCTCCCTCTGTCCTATCTACTTTTTCTCCAAAAAGAGCTGCAACTAAGTAGGCCTACTTACCTTTTTGGCACTAGGACCTTGTTCGTCCGATCCTCGTTTATCCCCCCCGGTCCCCCGGTCCCGGTTGTCTTGGTTGCTGAGAACAAAACAAACCATGGATCATAAGTTTTTTATTTCAATAATTTATTTCACTTGAACTCTGAATATGCCATCGAGTTGATCATATTATGTTTTCTAATGTAGACATACGTATCTTACAACGGGAACTAGTGGCTGCAAACGAACCGAGCTCAGAGTGACAGTGACACACTTAAACACGAACGAGCAAGCTAGAGTTTACTAGGGCTGCGCAAACATTCTATATTCTAGCTTGAACTCTGATCAATCATATTTACAAGTCTAAAAGTAGAATAATAAAACATATCAAAGGAGTACTACCTTACACACAATGAATATAAAAGGTTTTATGTTTTTATTAAAAATAAGTACTCGACGTACCTTCTTTCATGAGTTTCTCTCGATTCGTCCTGCTGAAATGAGAAGATACAATTAGCTACATTAACATACAGTACCTAAGAAACATATTTTAAAAGGTTAATAAATAGACATGTTAGCAATATTTATTTCTTAGTGAGTACGCGTTCCGCTTGTCAAACGCTGGTACCCAGGCGCGTCGGAACGTTTTGAAAGTTGGGGGGGGGGGGGAAAGCCCATTTGTAGAATTGGATACCTCCCTCAAGGCCCGTTCCCGTAAGGCCCGATACCTTTTTTTTGTAGAATTCGTAGGGTACAGCAGGGGTCTGGGGCGAAGCCCCAGCTACCGGAGGACCTTTTTGCCAAAGGCGAAACAAATTTCACTATAAACTACAGTTATTTCGTCATGTTTTAACTGCACTCTGACTCTGTAAATGATGTTTTACATCAACTATCTGCGATCTAAAAACTCAAAAAATTTACGTGAAGTGGCTCATTTTAATAAATTACAACATATTTTTTTTATGTAATGACGAAGCATACAGGCAAACATATTTTTGTTTTACCCTCCTTTTAAAAAAAAAATACTTACTGATGGCTGTTTAGTAAGTTTAATATTTAAAATTACGATATCAATTTAATCTTTAACACAATTAAACACGAAACACTACACACACACTTACACTTTACTTCACACTTCACACTACTTACACTCTAAGAGGAATAATTTTCCCACAACGCTTAACGATGCGACACGAGCGAACCAAAGCCCAACTTGCGTCTGCCAATAACTCTAGCAAATCATTCAAAAGGATGTTTGGATTCGATGTGAGTTTGATGACAGGATCAACCGACGTTGATTTCCCAAAAAGTAGAGTAGAAATCTTGATTTTTCACCTCTAAAATCTACCCCCCTTTGCCCCCATGGCAAGCAAGTTAGGGGGGCAATGCCCCCCTTGCCCCCCCCCTGTTCCGACGCCACTGCCGGCACCCAGGTCTCCACCGTCTGAATACTATCCTACATGGGGGAGTCATATTCTGGCTGCGTCACCATGGACAGCTGTGACGAACCGAACCTGCATGCAGGCCTTCAGAGTGGGTTCAAACAAGTGGGTTCTCGGGGGAGTGGATTCTTTGTCTCAGAGTTGGGGAAGTTAGTCAAAAATAGTAACTTTTTAAAAGTTAAGTTAGTGGACTTTAAAAGTAATTAGTTTAATTCAAAGTTAGTCCAAAAATAAAGTAACTGGAATGTTAAGTTACCATAAAAAGTAATTTGTAAAAGTTTTTTTTGGCGGCGTTCGTGGCAGAAATGCTAATTGAACGAGTGTAAAAAAACTTTAGGAAACTCATAATTATAAATTAAAATCAATATGAAATGAAATTCAATAATGTTTTCCGATAATGTATTGACGATTCTGACTTAAATGTGAATTTACATAAATTGACTGTGAACAGGCCATTTCCACTATCCTGCTTCTACTACTTAGATTCAACTTTTACAAACACTGAATGGAACGCACAACGCTTTATGACGATGAATGTTATTGAGGCATAGCGAGCGTATAACGCACTACATGCGCCCTAAAGGCTGAGGAAACTCGGTTTGCGAATTTGAAATTGAAACAAAAATGTCACCAAAATAAGCAATCTCGCTGCCGCACGTGATGCTAGGATGACCGTCAATGCCTAGCACTACCACAATTCGTAGGGGGGTGGGGGTTGCCGTCCCTACAGGATAGCTGATGCGAGATTTTCTCGGAAACATATAGGCCTATCCTGATGAATGCGATGTTTATTTCGACGAAGTACAGGCTGCAAAACAAAAGTAACTTTTAACTTAACGTTTATTGAAAGTTACTGAAAATAACTATCAGTTACTTTAAAAAATTGCCGATTTTGTAAAAGTAACGCGTAACCCTAAAAGTTACTAAAAATATAACGCGTTACTTTCGTTAAGTTACTCCCCAACTCTGCAGTTTGTCTGAGGGAGGGGTGTCATTCAACTCACCAGAGTGACGTGGACGGCGGTACACAACACAACACAACACAACTTTATACGATTAATTATGATTACAGAAACAGATGATACGACGCGCTGGCAGTAGAACGAAGGGGGGGGGGGGTTGTTGACCAGCGTCGGGGGTGAAGGTCGGCGTCGGATCGCGTCCACGCAGCCAGGCAACCCTTCACCTCAAATAGTGATACACACGTCCACACTCGGTGCCAATACAACTTTTTGGCTATGCACACGTTCACTTCTCAAAGCTTGTAATAACAACTTTGTATCAACTAGATAGATCACCAGACACACATCCGCTCAGCGACGGTCGGCAACACTCCCCCCGTCTTCCACCTCTGTTTCCCTGTCCTCCCTCTAGCCCGTTGCACCTCCTTCTTGGCCATTGGTTGGGTTTCAAAATTCGAATGTTTTAACCAATAGCCCAGAAGCATAAAATTACAAATTTACAAAAAATCCTTTGGACTTGGAGGGCCGTTGCTTTCTCAAGACGCATCCCCCTAAACCAACAAAAATCTAGACCGGAAATATGAACTCTGCCGCCAAAGTGCCCACTCACTCTCTTGCCTGCAACCGTCTCCCAAAGTCATTAACTAAAGAAACTAAGTGAGGGGCGCGAAACAGGCCCTCACACTACCCTTCATGCCAGTGATAAGGTCTGACCCACCCACCACAAGCGGGGAAACTTTTACAGGCGCGTAGGAACCGTATTTGTAGTGGGGTGGGTTGGGGGGGGGGGGGGCAAAACTAGAATGGGGTGAAGTTAAGGCTATTGTACCGCCCTCTATTTTAAAATCAAAGGAAGATGGCAATCTTATCTAGATGAGTGAGGGTCTTGAACAAAACAGGTTTGTAATATTTTTGGGTGGGATGTTATGTCTCTGTCAGCCATATAATATGCAAATTTAGTGACATCAGTGGGAAAACTGAGCTAGGTGCTGCACTTAATTTTTAGAGAGACGATTTTTTAAAATATTGTTCCTACACATCATTGCCTTCCACCTCCTTTTATAAGGAAAAACGTTTTTCTGAAATATCGTTCAATGCACAATTTTTTTGCCTTGAGGTACAAAACATTTTATTTCATATGTACAGTTTGACAATTTTTTTTTATCGAGATGACGAGGGGTAAAACCGCGTCTTAGACAAATTATAAAAATGAACAGTTGTAAAATATGAAAAAGATAGCTCTTCTGATGACTTTTTTTATTGTATTGTATTGCTTTGCATTTATTTATTTGATGGCTCATTACACCAATTCAATAAAGTTTAATTTATATAACACCAGTTATATGCTAATATCAAAACACAATGTCAGTCAATATTTTTGATTTATTTTCAGTCTTCGGAAACCTCAAATTCTTACAATATGTGTTCAAACGCATAATTTGATATGGCTAAAGATGAGGTGGCAATAGCTCCACAAATAAGAGATAACATTTTTAAGGTGTTATTGAAAATGTAGCAACGTCTATTACATTACATCAGACAATCTAGACGTGCTATTGGAACAACCACTTCGTTTCATCAACATGATCGTACTATGGTATGGTCGAAGGATAATATTTCAGTTAATTTGGATAAGAATATAACAAGGTATTTTAGAGGTAGGCCTATTGCTGGCATATTCTGTCACATGTTTCGGGCAAGCGATTATGGGTGGACACTGTCCCTAGAGTGTAGTTCGCTTTGCCAGCAACACTGACAAACACTGCACCTAACACGGATTGGCTGTATCATACGATGCTACTACACTGTAAACCCCTTTACAGCAACCTTCCTAGCGACAACGGCATGCACTACTTCGGGTGTCTAAAAGGTCTAGAGTAAAAATAGGTGTGAAGGGAATGATGAAGGCTGTTGGAACGAATCGTTGGAATCGAACCCCTGATACGTCACATAAACAGAAACATTGCGTTGACACCTGGTGATCAGCGCATAAAGAAATGCAGAGCTTACGCCGATGACGTAGCCTCGCTGTCACTACGAACGAGGACCTAACAGTAGTTCAACACGCAATCGACGAGTATGCGATAAGATCGGGTGCAGTAATAAAAAATTCAATATCAAATCTAAAATTATACCGATTGGGAAAGGGGAAAAATTAGCCGTGTAGATTGGTTAACTGCGGAAAATCAACACAAAGTGTGAGTATATTTTTTTTGCAAATGTCCTGTTAGAATGATGCACTTAAACTGGAAGGATGCGCTGTCAAAAATAAAAGTAGCCGTACATCTACACAAAAACAGACAGCGGGTTAATATAGCCAATACGTATGTATTGTCTACGGCAGTGTACCTTGCACAGTACTCCCGATTCCGGCACCGATAGCCAGAGCAATTCAAGCGGCAGTAAACGCATTTATCTGGCAAGGGAACATGTTCCGTGTAAGCAAAGATATTGTAACTCTACCGGAAAAAAGAGGTGGGCTCAATCTCATCGGCATAAATTCAAAATGTGCCACCTTATACGTCTGCAGAACATATAATCACATAAGACAGCATGTAAACGGCGTAACCCAAAATTTATTCAATGCCCACACACCACCCAGTAGGCCTACAGACGCACCAATAAAAACAGATCAAATACCGTATAAACTTAGGTACATTCAACAATACTTCATTGAATTAAGTTATTCGAAGCAAATATTCACAAATCATGTAAACATCACATCGAGGATATTATACAGCGAAGCAAGAAAAAATAGCCCTATAAAGAAAAACCCATGTCACAACTGGCCTCAAGTTTGGAAAAACGTAAATAACCATTACATCTCCTCCGAAGTCAAATCCTCATGGTTTAAAGTAATTCACAACCTAATTAGCACGAACGAACGGTTAAGTAAAATTAAACTGGTCGCGTCACCAACATGTAACAAGTGCTTACAAACTGACACCCTGGAGCACCGGTTGACTGCTTGCGACGGTGCTGACGTGATCTGGGGCTGGTTTGCTAAAGAAGGCTATTATTATAAGGCTATTCGACCGCGTTTTCTATTTTCCAAAATATGCTACCAGGTCAAAATATAGTGAATGGCTTTGAAACCGGGCTATTTTAGAAAATCAAAACTATTTTTTCCAAATTTTTCTGATCCGGTACACGGCCAATATCGCCTCCTCAAAATAATTTCAAACTTCAATTCGCCAAGGCACACCATTCAACGTAAGGTGTTGTGTTTTTGTGACATAAATTTTCAACTGGTTTTCTATAGACTGACTGAGGAATTTTTCTTAAACAATTGTCATTCCTGGGAATTGTTTCGTTTGGCGGTAAAAATCGGTACAAAATACCGCCAAACGAAAAAATTCGCAGGCAAGATAATTTTTAAAAAAATCTCTCAGTCAACCTATAGAAAAACCAGTTCAAAATTAATGTTACTAAAACACAACACCCTACGTTGAATGGTGTGCCTTGGCGAATTGAAGTTTGAAATTATTTTCAGGTAGCGATATTGGCCGTGTACCGGATCAGAAAAATATGAAAAAAGTAGTTTTGATTTTCTTAAATAGCCCGGTTTCAAAGCCATTCACTATATTTTGACTTGGTAGCATATTTTGGAAAATAGAAAAACGCGGTCGAATAAGTTAGCGGAAAAGTTACAAGACGCTTACAATCCCAGACCACAGGTTAAAAGAGCCAAGACAGCAGATTGCAGTAAACTTAATAACTGCGCACACTGTGCATTTCCTAATTACTGCTGAAAGACCATTTAATGTATCGTCTTCACCACACACGACAATAAAACCTTGAAAACACTTTCGGTCAGGATTGCCGATGTCAGCTGTCGACCGAGGATCTCGTGCGTCACGCTTGACCTTCATCTGTCAGTGTATCAAGCATGACAAATTAACTTAAAATATTTTTAATGTTACTACTGAAGTAAATTAATCTGATGTTTTAATACGCTTTAATTGATAAATTAAAAAATTAATACAAATAATAAATACTTAGTTAAAATGATTGGATTTAATTGTTCAAGAACTGGCCCCCAGAAAGCACACACTACCGTACATATTGCACTTACAAGTATTGCGTTATTTTTCGTTGAAATTAAATTTTTCAGTCCCACAATTCTTTTATCTTGGGCTGCAATTGTATTTTTCAGTTCCGTGATTTCTTGATCTTTCGTTGCAATTTCATTACCTTTCGTTGTAATTTCATTTTTTAGAACCACTATTTCTTGGTCTTTACGTGCTATAGTTGCATTATTTTCTTCAATTAATGTTTGTTCTGAAGCTTTAGCTCGAGCACATTCTTTTAAAGCGCGGAACTTATCGGCACTCACTTTGTTTAACGTTTCTTTGTAAACGACACACAAAGCTTCAATGTGCTGTAAGCAGAAACAAATATTTCTTAAGTGTTTATGCCCTAACATATGTATTTGGTAAGCCCTACCTGCAATGATGTACTATGGCGTCATGGCGACATACAGTATAATGTACACAACAGACAGAAAAAACAAAAAAACAAAAACAAACAAACAAACATTGGAGCTAAATTTTTTGAGGGGTTAGTGAAATTATAAAAAATAATTATACTAGGAAAACGCTTAAGTCCCGCCGCGTTGTTGGATGAGCGTAATTGGTGCATTGAGCTGCCATGTGTTATGTGAATTTTCTGTTCTGTGAAAAAATCATTACTAAGTTGATGATTTTTTTTAAATAATTTAAAATAAATAAAAAATAAACTTTAATTTTTTTAATTAATCGTAATTTAAAAAAAGAAAAAAATCATAAAATTTCGATTTCCATAAGAAATAATTATTCGATTGTGCTCAAATTTTACACGAATATATGAATTCATAAAATTAAGGTTCTGTGAAAAAATCATTACAATCGGATAAAGAATGTAGGTGTTATTTGTCAAAGAATTGTTTTAAAAAAGAAAAACCCCGTAAAATTGCGATTTTTATGAGAAATAATTATTTGATTGCGCTTAAATTTTCCACGAATATATAAATTCATAAAATAAAGGTTCTGTGAAAAAATCATTACAATCGGACAAAGCGTGTAGGTATTATAAATCGAAGAAACTTTTTAAAAATCGAAAAAAATCGTAAAATTGCGACTTTTATGGGATTTTTTTTTTCGATTGTGCTCAAAAACGTGGCAGTTCTAAGTTCAGAGATTTCGAAGGTCTCAATAAAATTTCATCGCAATCGGAGTATCGGTTTAGCCGGAATCGTGCTAACAAACAGACAAAAATACAAAAAAAAAAAAAAAAAAAAAAAACATTCCGGATTTTTTTCTCCAGTGTAGTGAAATGGAATCTTCGCTTCGCTCGCTACGCTCGCTACGCTCATCCAAAAATAAACATTATAAAAAATAAAATTATAATTATTGGATGAGCAAAGCAAAGACTTCAATTTCACTGACCCCTCAAAAAAAAAATTATATAATAAACATTATAAAAAATAATAATAAAATTATAATTATTGGATGACCGAAGCAAAGACTTCAATTTCACTGACCCCTCAAAAAATTTAGCTCCAATGTTCTTTTTTTTCTTTTTTTTTTGGTTTTCTGTCTGTTTGTTCGCTCTCTACCGGGCAAACGGCATATGCGATCTTGATAAAAATTGGAGGGGACCTTTAAAATCTCTGAACTTAGACTTGGCACGTTTTTGGGTACAATCGAAGAAATATTTCTCATGAATATTGTACTTTTACGATTTTTTGTGCGATATTTTCGTGACATTTGGGCCGATTCTGACCAAACGGGTGAGGCTAGAACGTTCATATTTCACATGGTCATTAAGGTAATGGCGATGTATTGCTTTTATGAAAGAAAAAGTTGAAAAAAAATAGCCAGAATCCATATAAATAAAGGTTTAAACATAAGTTTTTTGAGGTTTATAATAACAATTAACAAGTAACAATAGAAACTTGACAACAATCACCTACATTGCGTTCAAAAAGCACTTGATAAGTAAAGAGATCCCTCGCAAACTTAAAACTTAGAAAAAAGCTCATCCATCAACGCGACTAAAAAAAGCGTTTGCGAAGCTTCCTAGTTGATAAATAGCAATTGTCGTTAAAGTTTGCTCCTTCCCATAACCTCTGGCTTTATAACGTACCCATGCTCTACCAACTGAGACACACTGTCTTTTACTACATTGCTATATATTGTGATTGTTGAGAGCTATGTTGTAGATCAAACAGAAGATTGCCATGTTGTTGACATTACTGAAAGCCGAGAGCCAATCATCTCCCCGACTGGGGATCGAATCCAGATGCAGCCTGACCTATCATAACCGTCAACAATCACAATATTATTCAGCAATTTAGTAAAGATTTGTCGATGGCTCACTTGGTAGGGCATCGGTTTGTACAGCCAGAGGTTCTGGATTCGATCCCCAGCCGGGGCAAACTTTTTCCCCAAATAAAATTTGTGTTGGATATACTGTCATGTTTGGGGTAGTTTCTACCCTTTTTACTGGTATTGCATGGACTGTTTCTTAAGCCAAGTGATTTGGTGTCTTTTGTTGACAATACTGATTGAGACACTTCGTTAAACAAGTTAAATTATTATAATATGGTTGGAATGTGCTGAGTGGCGGTTACATTACTTTATTGGGAACATGACAGTTATTGTTTTAATAGAAGAGAATGCAGAGGTTTCAATAACACGAGGGGTTTGAGCACAACTCAACTTGGAGCCTTGGAGGGGGAAGTGGGTTGGACTTAGGCCCTTGAGACGTATAGACTGGAGCCCTGGAGGGGGAAAGTCGAGAAGAGTCTAGGGGAAGCTTCTTGGTGTTGGATGGGCGATCTGATCTGGGGGAGTTACATTCTGACCAGCAAACACACAAGTTGTCTTCGGGGAAGAGTTGAATGTGTTTCGACAAGGGCAGTAATAACGTTGTGTATCAAATGGAGTTGGTCCCAGAGAACTAAAGGAGGAACAATAAGAGAGCGAGTCAGGAGTGCCAGGAGTCGGGGTGAGACCGAGAGGCGGCAGCCGACCCAAGTGGCGAAGAGAGAAGACCAGGGACAAGTCATCAAGGGGTCCAGAATTGAGAAGTCGTCACTGACATACCAGGGTCCAAATGGAATAGAGTAAGCTAGATGATTTCGATACAGTAATGTCAGTAAAGTCAGGGGACACGAACTCACGTTCAGTCGGGTAAAATGCATGCACTCAGCTGATAGGCAAGAATAGGTTGTCAAATTGTTAAATACATGTGCTCCTTCTTTTTGTTGAAATAATGTTCTTGTTTATGTTAATCCTCTTAATACATGTCCTAGAAATCACCCCATTATACCTATCGATCGCGGTCACCGTTGGGAAGATTAGTCTGTGTAACAAATAACAGCTACGTTCCCCAAAACAATAGTTACTTTGGTAAATAACATCTATACCAAAGGGCCAACCAACCTCTCAACGTGACAATATTCTCGTATAATATACTACTAGGAAAACGCTAAAGTCCCGCCGCGTTGATGAATGAGCTTTTTAAAGTTTTTAGTTTGCGTGGGATATCTTTACTTTTGCAAGTGCTTTGTTTTGCTGCCTACGCATTGTAGGTGAATGTTGCCAAGTTTCTTTTGTTTCTTGTCAATTGGTTTTATTTACCGTAAAAAACTTAAAGTAATAGCTTTATTTTTATGGATTCTGGCTAACTTTTTCAACTTTTTCTTTCAAAAGGTACTACATCACCATAACCTTAATGTCCATGTATAATATGAACGTTGTAGCCCCACCCGTTTGGTAACAATTGGCCCAAATGGCACGAAAATATCGCACAAAAAATCAAAAAAATAATATTAAAAGCTTTATTTCTATAGATTCTGGCTAACTTTTTCACTTTTTTCTTTCAGAAAGCAATACATCACCATTACCCTAATGTCCATGTGAAATATGAACGTTGTAGCCCCACCCGTTTGGTCAGAATCGGCCCAAATGTCACGAAAATATCGCACTGAAAATCGAAAAAAATCGTAAAAGTACGATATTCATGAGAAATATTTCTTCGATTGTACCCAAAAACGTAGCAAGTCTAAGTTCAGAGATTTCGAAGGTCCCCTTCAATTTTCATCAAGATCGGATATGCCGTTTGCCCGGTAGAGAGCGAACAAACAGACAGAAAAACAAAACAAACAAACAAACAAACAAAAAAACACCCGAGCTAAATTTTTTGGGGGTCAGTGAAATTGAAGTCTTCGCTTCACTCGCTTCGCTCGCTACGCTCATCCAACTATTAATGTAAAATTACAAATGATACAATAACTATAGGTAACAGCTCTTTTGTTAACACTATGTAATCATTTTTTACAAGTAAATTTAAATAGAAGTAGATGTTTTGGATAGAAATTTAAAAAATAAACAAATCAAGTAACTGCACTATTTAAATATATATATATATATATATGAATATATGGTTTTTAAGCATAAGCCCGCTTTAAGGACATAGCTATTGATTCATAGCAGTTGTCGAAAAAGTTTGCCCCGACTGGGGTATATATATATATTTTTTTTTTGTCTTAAGTTTTGTCTTAAGCTTTCGTGATCCATGGTTAATGTTTTAAGTATCTTTACGGTAAATATCAGGCACAGTATTATAGAAAATAAACTTTTGATCCCAACGTTTCAGAAAAACTATGTTTCCATTTTCAAGGGAAGGGTAAAACCCTTAAAAAACGTTGGGATTAAAAGTTTATTTTCTATAAAACTGTGCGTGATATTTACCGTAAAGATTTCTAAAACATATATATATATATATATTACATAATGAAATTCTTTCGAGTTTCCGAGTTAAATAAGTTTTATTACCAACGTTTCGAACAGTTCTCCCTGCCCATTCTCAAGGTAACGACATACAAATTAAAAAACATTGAGTAAACAAACAAGACAATAACAAATAATATAAAAGACAAAACAAGTCACTGCAACTGCTCAGCATTACATTTAAGATCTTTGCGATGACCTTAACAGGCGTTTGGTAGGTGGAGCTTCAGGTGGCTTCTTTCTTCTCCTATCCACTCTAGCTGGAGGAACTACATTTTCCGTGGCAACTGGGGGTATTATCGGCACCACATGGCTATCACGTAGCGCCAGTTTCCAGGTGGGTGCTAGTCTTTTCGCATCATCTCGTATGTTTAAGTTATGCGGTCGTTTTTCCATTTCGACGGCTTCTCTAACAATACGAGATACTTCATGGTCCACTCTGGCAACAGTCTTTGCGTTCGCGAAATCTATCCAGTGCTTCTTCTCAAAATAGTGCTGGAAAAGAGCAGATGTAGTTTGCCTGTTTTTTATTGCAGTTCTATGCTCGTCCAGACGTGCTGAGATTTTACGGTTCGTCCTTCCGATATATGTTTTCTCACAACACCCGCAAGGAATTTCGTATATTCCATGAGCTTCATGAGGAATCACATCTTTCACATTTCTAAGCATTGATGAGATCTTAAGTTCAGCTTTAAAGATGGTTCCAATGTTGTTTTTCTTTAGGAGTCTGCTTATTTTATCTGTGGTGCCTTGTACATACGGTAAATATGCCATGCTTCGGTATTTCTCTACTTCTGGAGGATTTAAGTCCTTCTTCTTAGGAATTCTGTTAAAAGCTTTGGAAATAGATTTGTCGGAATAACCATTCGAAAGAAGAGCTTCCCGAAGTCCCTTCATTTCTTCTGTTATATGGTGTTGGTCAGATAGCCTCTTTGATCGTGTAGCGAGAGTGTTAACAACTGAGAATAGTTGAGCAGGATGGTGGTGTGATGAAGCATTTAGATATCTATTAGTATGTGTCGGTTTACGATATACGGTATGGGCAAAGCTTTCATCATGTGTTTTCATTACCAACACATCCAAAAATGGAAGGCGGTTATCTTGTTCAACTTCCATTGTGAACTTAATATCGTCATGTAAACTGTTCAAATAAGTTAGAAAATTATCAAGCTCTGCTCTACTATATACCCAGATGGCAAATATATCGTCAATATATCTAAGCCAAACAATTGGCTTCAATGGAGCATTCTCAAGAGCTTTGGTTTCCAAAAAATCCATGAATATGTTTGCAATAACTGGAGAAAGAGGTGATCCCATCGGCGCTCCCTTGACTTGTTTATACATATTACCTTCATACCGAAAGTATGTGTTTGAGAGACAATGCTCTATGAGATCTAATATATACTGTGGGTACGTAAAAAAAAAAATATATATATATATATATATATATATATATATAGTGCAGTTTTTTTAAAAATATATTATTTTATTATATATATTTTATATATATATATATATATATATATTCCCAGCTCTAGGGTTACAGAGATGGTTTGTATTTCTCCAGTTAATTTCGTATGTAGTCTAATAGGCAGTGCAATCTGCTCTACACACGTTATTAATAATGTTTTAATAGACCAAAAATTAGACAGAATTAAATTGGTGGCTGCATAGCTCAGTTAGTAAGAGCATGGCCCGGAAAGCCAAGGTCTCGGGTTCGATCCCTGGTGAAGTCACTTTTTTAATTTATGTCTAAAGTATATACATATGAAAAAAGATAAAGGTAGTTAAAACATATATATATTTATATTTATATATACTAGGCCGCTTCGCAAACGCTTTTTCCAGTCGCGTTGATGGATGAGCATTTTAAAAAATATTTCTGTTCAGTTTTACGTTTTTAAGTGGGATCTCATTACTTTTTTTATAGTTTATTTCTAACCTTTATTTCTATGAATTTTGAACAATTTTATCGACTTTTTCTTTCAAATGGCACTACATCACCTTAATCTTTATGTCAATGTAAAATATGAACGTTATACCCCCACCCGTTTGGTCAGAATCGGCCCAAATATCACGAAAATATTGTATAAAAAATCGGAGGGAAAATCGTAAAAGTACGATTTCTATGAGAAATATTTCTTTAAATGTCTCTTAAATCATAACATATATAATTTCAGGGATTTTAAACGTTCCCATAAAGTTCCATCAAGATCGGAGTGGCCGTTTGCCAAATATCACGAAAATATGTCATTAATTTTTTTTTTAATCGTAAAAGTACGATAATCGTAAGAAATATTTGAGCGATTGTACCCAAAAACCTGGCAAGATTAAGTCAGAGATTTCGATGGTCCCCTCCAAATTTCATCAAGATCGCTTATGCCGTTTTCCCGGTAGAGAGCGAACAAACAGACAAATAAACTAACAAACCCGAGCTATTTTTCTTGGGGTAACGTAAGTAAAAAAAAAACAAAACATAAAGTGAAATTGAAGTCTTCGCTTCGCTCATCGAATTATATTTGCACACATTGTATTTTCGGGTAATCCGTGTGGTTTTTATTCTATTTCCAACGTTTTGGGCAGTTCTCCCTGCCCATCTTCAAGGAAATTTAAAACATAAAACCACTGCCTCCTAGATGTTCGTCGTGGCTCCCAAGGTCTGCTGGATCTCCGCCTAGCGGAGGATCGTCTAACTCTCTAGGTTAGGTCGTCGCAGCAGCGAATTAGAAGCCATTCTGGGCCTAACTTTTTGTAACGCGTTATGGCCGACCATGTGTTATTCTTGACATGCTCTTTTAAAATTGTCTTTTTATAAGTATTAAATACGAAATATGCCGGGTTGTGCAGCAATTAATTGTACAGGACAATCTGATGAAGAATTTAGACTTATCGATCCACTGTTTCATCAAGAAGACGGGCGAAATGGCTCCATTTTAAAAGACGGGACCAACGGGGACTGTCAACTTCTGATTTCAAATGGGGTTAGTTTTCTTTTAAAATACTTTGGCCTTACCCACCTATTGTCTAGGTTATTGACCAGGCTTATTTAAATGTTTAGGTTTTTGCTCCCATGCCAATTGAAGGGCTAGGCCTAGCCTAGGCCTAGGGCCTAGCCTAGGTCCCAACCTTAAGTATTTTGAGGTTACGTCGTAAGCCTAGGCCTTTGTGTAGGGGCCTAGGCCTATCCAATTATTCAATGCCTAGCCTAGGCCCTAGGGATTGGATACACAAAGGCCTAGGCTAGGTCTGGGCCCTACCCCAAACCCCAAAGCTAGGACTGATCTTAGTACACGCAAATGGGGCCTAGACCCAGGCGACGTAATTTGTAATAGCTAGGCCTTATTTGATTTACAATAACAGTCCTCGGCCTAGTCCTATGCCTAGGGGCCCTAGGCCTAGGCCTAGGCTTAGCCCCCCTAGGCATAGGGCTAGCCTAGGTTTAGGCTTGGCCCTACATAGATAGAACTACTACTACTACTATACTAGAATACTAGACCCTGCATATTATATGCCTTAAGTTGGGGCTGTATAGGCCTAGGCTTATTTTTTTTTTAAACCGTTTGTAGGCTGTAGGCCTAGGCCTAGCTGAATGTCACACTAAGGTACCCCTTAAGACGGAAGTGTAGACGATTTGTTGGACATAAAATTTGCTGTGTACATAAATCGTTCGTTGGGAGAGGCCAATCGCCTTTTTCCATTTTTGGCGAAACTCCATTTCGGTTAAATTCCTTTGAAGGTACTATTTGAAATAGAAAGTTAGGCCTTTGGTTTGGTGGTGTTGTTTTTCACATCTAATGGTGTATTTTTGAGTATTTCTGGACGAAATGAATGATGATTTTATTTTGGACCCCCCCCCCCCCCCCCCCCCTAACCGTGCCGCCAACCGAATAAGTTCTGGGGTTATGTGTACCGTACATGGTATCCTGATAAGGCTAACCGCTATGCTACCGACTGTCAAATGATGCTTGTATATCTAGGCTTGTAAGATTCATTTCATTTATTTTTTTCAGATGGCCTGCACCTGGAGATTCTGAGCGTCCAACCTTCACACCCTGACCCCCACAACTATTTCAAGATGAAAAAAAACGATACGCCTACAAAATGTCCAGGTTGTACATTTTCTACGCTTTAGCACTAGGTGATCAATGATGCTTTTTTAGCTCATGGGTCAACTTTCCATGTTACTGGGTAGTATAATAGGCCCACGGATATTCCTCTGTCTAAAGCTCGGCATCATCAGGTCCTGTAATGCGAGCCCTGATGCATGTTTTCAGCAATATGAGCTAAACGGTAGTGGGTTGAATTTGTCCAGCACAAGTTAAAAAAACTTTGTTTTAAAGTTGCGCACAAAAAATATTGCTTGCCTTCCACCTTGCTATAGTAGGGGTGGTACATGTAAACGTTAACCGATTTTCCCCTATTTATGTTGAAGGGTGCATCCCGCTGAACTGGATTTTCTCAAAGAACCAAATCGTTGTTCATAGGCCTATATATGCATGAGCGGCAAAGTGGTTTAAAATTATGAAAAAGTAAATGCTCCTGTAGGCCCTACACTTACATTTTTAATATAGCAATAGCAATAGCGATAGCACAATTATAATGCACTACATAATTTTTATGTCATTTCATGTCACGAGTTGACACTGGTTCTAGGTGTAGGGCCTATTGTCCACTTGTTTAATTAATGTGCAGGTACTGGTAGGCTCTAGGCCCTAACAGCAAGAAGTTACCTAAAATATGATATGGCCCTAATCTTTCATGTTTTACCTTCTTTATAAGGTTCTCTCTCCAGATTGTGAATGTGAGGCCAGGCCTCCCAACTCTGGGCGCAGTGAGCTTCTCCAACCCGGATCGTACACCTGCAACCGCCCCAGGTGCTAAACTTGCCCTATGCAGCCACCTATCAAGACGTCCACCACTGAAGCCACAGGCGTCACCCACCGCATCCTCCATCATCACAAAAAACACTGCCTCGCTTCCAAAGTGGTCTACCAAACATAATGCCCTTCAGTGTCCGGCAGAATATGTAGGCCTCACCTCAAACGAACTGAGAACCCGCATGACAGCTAGTTTTCCCGCCCCCCCCCCACAAAGTGTTTTAACCTGTGGCCCAGCATACTGTTGGAACATTTACCTGTCTTTTAAAGAGTTTCATTTCCATAATCATCAAGGCGCTCCCGATGACTACAAGCAGTTGAAACTCAGAACTGGGAACTGTCACCTCATACCACCAGGTCCCTCCAGCTTCCTAACCTGAAACCCAAAACAACAGCAAGCGTGCCCTCTGCGTAACTCCCGGATGTGCCGCAAATGTTGATCCTTACTTTTTTGTGTCAGAAAATGAAATTTTCTACTTAAATTTTGTACCAACAGTACAGTAAAGCCCCGCAGGTAAAAAAAACATGAAATTTTTGGGTAATAAATTGCAAAAAGTTTATAAAATTTGAGTGAAATTTGAACATGCGACCCTCAGCCACTACCCCCCAAAGTGAGCGATAAATATTGCGAATTTTGACCACTACCCCCCTATATAAGTTGCAGGTTTGCACATAGGCCTACTTAGTTAATAAAAGATTGTTATTAATGTTTTTCCCTTTTCTAGAAATTCTCTTTTAGTGGGTATGAATAATTTATTTGTGTCATTTGGACTGGTATTTTCTTTCACTTTTTATCATCTGGACAAACATCGCCAGAGACAATTCGGCCACTTTAGGTATTGTTCAGGAAAGGATATCTAATGTCTATCTGACAACATTTCCACATTTTACATTCATGTTTCCTACATAGGCCTAAGTTTGGCAAAGTAGGCCTACTATCAAGCAAGACATTCTCTCTATATGGCACATGTATTGCCAGTTCATTAAAAAAATGGGTAATATGACAATTTACTCTTTATGGACAACCACACTATCCTTCCTAAACAACCATCTAAAATTTTACAACTTTGGGTGAAAATATTGGTTCAAAAGTATTCCAGAATAAAACCCTTCGCATTCCGCATTGAAGCTGATTTGACAGTGCATTCAATCAGCCTTATTGGGTCATTATGTTAAAATTTTAGCATTTATTGTACGAAATACTATTAGGATGTTTTACATACTTTTTTATCACAAAAAAATCTGTTACTTAAATAAGATTATAATCCCTGTAAAATTGCCATCACCATCTCATAATGTTAGGTTAGTGTAGGCATGGCATAGGCCTACTGTTTAAAAACAATATTTTTTAAATTTGCAATCTGATAATAGTCCAGTCACAGACATCATCATCCACATAATCACAAAAATAATTATGTAGGCCTACAATTAAAATAAATTATGTTGAAATTTCATGTTTATTGATTCACTGATTAGCCTGATGATTTTTTCAATGTATTTTGAGTATTTTCAAAATACAGATGTATTTTTGTATTTCAAATACAAAACTTGTCAAAGTATTTTTATTTTGTATCTTGTATTTTGAAAATAACTATGTTTTGAAGTATTTTGTATTTCAAATACAATTTGTTAATATATCTCTTGGTTTACCTGTATTATGTATGTCAAAGAGAATAAAGACTTAGCCCTATCTACGTAAAATTATTAATTTGTAAAAATATTTTATATAGTACTAGTCCCAGGCCTACATTTTTTGTAGGCCTATCCTTTTGTTTAGGCCAAGAGTTTAACTTCTCATAGCTAGGCTTAACCATTTGAAGGCATGCTATTCTTGTTATGTATTCATTAGCCAAACGGTTTAGCCGGTTCCCACACAAATACCGAAGTTAAGCAACGTTTGGATGTGGTCACAGGGAGAGTGGGTGAATGCTCTGCCCTGAAACTCGCGTATTCCACTGGCTAGAGCAGATTTGGGGGTTTTGAGAGCTTAGTAACAGCCCTTTTGTTCTCCTCGACGTCTGCTCGGCGGTCCAGGTTTGTGGAAGAACCTATATGACTGTCAAGGTTACACCATCCTTTCGGATGGGACGTAAAGATGTTTGTCCCCTTTGTACTTGTCGAAAGGAGTAGGCTACGTGCCGGTACCGTGTTTACCCTCTACCTTTATATTCATACTTCATCCTCATCTATCACCACTCTCGGCACTAGGGCCTATCAATCAATTGTTATATGTTTATATTAATAAAGGTCCTGTCAATTTGCAGTTGCAGGATACAAACCACTAACCACATCCATTGTCATAATCTATTCAGTTTTTGTAGTAGGCCTACTGTATTATCATTGGTATTAATATTATGCAGCAATAACGTAGGCTTTTCCCAATTCTGCACCTCACCATCCTTTTTTATGTTGGCTACGTTGGCTGAAACCATATTTTATTGGATCTCTGGATATCATAACTTGCACTGTTCAAAAAAATCGTCAATACTGCAAATGTTTATTAGTAAATTTACTGCACGTATTCAGTTTTTTTTAATTTACTGGAAATGTTGTAGTAAACTACAAATTAGACGCCAAATGCAGTAAAAAAACTAATCAAATTAGTTTAAGTTGAAGCACCATAAAGGGAAAAATTTAAAGACAACGACTTTTTAAAATAAATGTTTACAGTCTGGAACTTGACGAAACTAATATCAAATATATTCCAAAACAAAATTTAAATCAAACGATTTTTATTGTTGAAAATAAAACCGATTTCTGAAAAATTTAGGCAAATGATCACTTTATTTTAGGAAAATTTAGAAATTTAAAAAACCCCCCTTTTCTTATGATATAGTTAGAAATTATAAAAGTGACAAAAGTAAGTAAACAAATTTTTTTTACCAGTGAAATCATCTATTTTTCTGTGAATTTACGGCAAATGATCATTTTATTGTAGGAAAGTGGTAATCAGTGTTCTTACTGCATATAGTAAGAATATTATCAATTTTCATTTGAAAATTTAAAAAACTAAACTATGTCCCCAAAAACAAATCATTACTTTCGAAAATTTACGGCAAATTTTCACTTTATTGTGGGGGACTTTATAATCAGTGTTTTTACTGAAATATGGGTAAGAATATTATAAATTTTGTCAGTTGTAAATAAATTTAAATTTTTTCCCCAAAACCAAATCATCTATTTTCTGAAATTTACGGCAAATTTTAAACTTTATTGTCCGGACGTAAATCAGTGTTCCATCCCGTTTGTAAGCTTTTAAATCAATTGTCATTTGTAGTAAACTAAACTATTTCCCCAAAAAAAACACTACTTTCTGAAAAATTTACCCCAAATGTTCCTTTATTGTCCGGACATTTTAATCAGTGTTCCTACTGAAATATATTTTATAGAATTTTATAAATTTGTCAGTTGAAAAGAAAACAAAAATTTTTCCCAACCGTTTAAATCATCTATTTATCTGTAAATCTACGGCAATGATCATTTATTCTACAACATAGTAATCAGTGTTCTAACTGCATAGTTGAATTTTATCCTTTGTCGGGGTTTTTTTTTTTAAATTAAACTTTTTTCCCCGGTTAAAGTCATTTTATTTTTTAAAACCCCCCCCCCCCCCCCCCCCCCCCCGGTTGTTTTTATTTTCCCCCCCCCCCGTGTTTATGATACAGTTGAATTTTATCCTTTGTCAGTTGTTAGTGAACTAAATTTTTTTACCATAAAAATTTAATTAAACTTTCTGAAAAATTTACGGAAAATTTTCACATTATTGTACGGAGTATTAATCAGTGTTCTTACGTATGAAAAGGAATACCCCTCTTTTTGTCAGTTTTTAAAGTAAACAAAAACCTTTTTCACCAATCAAATCATCTATTTTCGGTAAAAAAAGGGCCCAAATGTTGACTTAAATAAAATAAATAAAATAAATAATAATAAAAAAAATTTATAATTTCCCAGCTTGAAAAAAAGGGGGGCCGAACCAAAAATTTCCCTTAAAAAAATTTGAACAAAAATTTGATCGGTATGGTTCTAATATTCAACTTTTTAGGTCTTTTAAATGACTTCTATTGGAAAAAATATTCACTTAAAAAGGGACAGTTGCAGACTTTAAAAGGACGAGAATTTTTTCCTAAAGGGGGTAGATCAATATCATTTGGGCAGCCCGAAACAATTATCCCTATGAAATTCAAAACAATCCCCCAAAATAGGGTTTCCCAATTTTCCCCTTTTTAAGATTTTCAAAGTAATAAGGAACCCTTTTTTTCATAATATTCCTTACTTGTGACCATTTAACAGCTTTTAAAAAGGGGGAAAACCCGGTTATTCGACACAGAAGAGTAGATTAAAAATCTTATATACCATGCATGGCGGATTTCCGGGAAAGGGGCGAAAATTTTGACCCCGAGGAGTACATTAATAAAATTTAAATTAATTATATTATAGGGGCCCAAACGTTATATTGTTTTTTATAAAAATAACCCGGAAAACCGAAAAACCCTTTCTTTTCGTATTGAATTTTTCTTTAAAAATAAAATACATCTCCCAAAAAATGATTCACTTTCGAAGCGCTTCAGGTTACGGTGTCTTGGTGTATTGGGGTTTTTTGGGCTAGGAAAAGTGTATACTCTCCTCCAGGGTACCAAAGGCGAGCCCTACTCCTTTCCCAGAAATTTTAATTCCATGAAAATTTTATGCAATATTAATCTTCGTACTAGCTTTCAAAATTTAGCTTTTCTTTTACAGGGGAAAGTTCGTTATTAGTTTAATTGGGTTTAAAATTTAAAAAATTGTTTAAAGTCCCTTAATCCACAAAAGGGGGGGAGAAATTTCAACCCGACGATTACTAAAATAAAAATTCGTACAGGTCGAAATTTTTTTGCTGGATCATGTAGTCAAATAACTAACATTTGCCGTAAAATTACGGCATGTGGACTAGATTTTTAATTGCCAATATTGAGTTTAAAAACGGAATAAAATGCCGTATTAATACTGGATCATGTAGTAAGAAAAATAAACATTTGCCGTAAAACTTCGACAACTCAAACTCAGTAAAATAACAAATAGAATGATTTAAATTGCCAATCTTGTTCGAAAATTTACTACGCTTTTCAAGTCGTAAAACACAACATTTGCAGTAAAATAAAGAAATCGGACTTGCAGTAGAAAAACTGGAATTAGTTAGTAAGCAGTACTTCCAACGACATTTGCAGTAATTTGACGAAAATATTTTGAACAGTGTGCCTACCATACTCTTTTAAGTGAAGAGGAAATTTTTGCAAAAAGAAGGGGGGAAGACAGTATTTGGCCTATTATTCATAAATCATAAAAGTCCTGTCACTTAAATAAGATATCAGCAAATATAGTGAGCCTTACTTATTAGTAAGCCTGTTGAGTAACTTAATTGTTAATTTAAAAAAAAAATGCCTAAGTTAAGATAAAAATGTTAAGTAGCCTACTTGCCACCATGTATTAATACATATTTGCAAGGTATAAATAAATAAAATAAAAAATGTAGAGCCTTATAATAATAAATACAATTAAAACCTTACTTCCAAGTCTACTCCTTATTAAACACTATTATTATCACATTGTGTTGCTTTGGGTACAAGGCATGTTGGTAATAAATTATCAGAAACGGGCTTTTAGAATAAAATTTTAAAATCATAAGAAAAATTGCTCATGGATATACACATCACACTATAACATAGGGATTTGAAATTATTTTATTTTGTTAATTACTTTACAACAAATTACTAGCTTCATTATTATTGTGTTGTCAATTTTTCTTATCTCGAATTTCACGCGATCTTTTCTGGCCTCTATATCGTTATTTTGGGGTATCAAGTTTTAGGGCGCGCTATAAGTAGATGTTCACTTTGCTTTTTAAAATTCCCTCTATTTCTCGTGTATAGGCCCAAAATGGCCGCTATACATTGTGGAACGGGTTGCGACGACCTAACCTAGTGGCCACACGAGCGAGTTAGACGAGCCTCCGCCAGGTGGCGGAGATGTAGTAGACCTTGGTGGCTCCTCGTTCCCTGCCTGTCCACGCGCACAGTGTTAATTGTTGTCCAAAGCGCTAGTTACCAGAGTCGATAAAGAAGTTTCCCCTTTGGGGAGGTCCCCTTACTCCCAAGGAGGTTGTTGCTTACTCCCAAGTCAAAACGGAATCTAACGCTCTGCGCGCTGAGGGCGGCTCAAATGTGAAACTAATAAAAGCACTGCACGCTAAATACGGTCAGTAGATTATCGATATGCAGTGACAATGCAATAAACAAAACAACATACGAAACGTCAAACTTCAATTTTTTCAATTATATTAGCCCAGGGCCCTAGCCTTTTAAAACGATATACTTTTGGTATATCTTTGTACTATAAAGTGTTGCGCAGGCGTCACTGACATTTTCGTGCGAAATTAATCGAGATATGGGTTATTTAAGCCTTACGGACGTAGGTGTAGCCTAGGTCCAAGGCCACAATAGAGTTTTCAGACGTAAGTACGCCTTAGGCATTCAAAACGAAATCTTGAACAATACATATTGTCGGCCTAGGTAGGTCCTAAGCTTAGGTCTACTCCATCAGAAATATCCTCAACAGTTAAAAGAGTTTGCTTCATGCCATAACATTCGCCAACATTCGATCGTATTTAATATTTTGACATTTCACGGCATTCGTCGACAACGAACGTTAACTTCTAGTAGAAATGTGACGTAGTTTTATTGAAGTAGTTCCATCAATCGTCACACAGAGTCGCGCGGAACGTTAGATTCCAAACGCCAAAAACCGACTTTTTATTTAACCCAGGGCGGTATAGGGAGTTGGAGGACCTCCCCAACGGGGAAACTTCTTTATCGACTCTGCTAGTTACCGTCCCCAAGAGCTTTCTTTTGTTTTTGATGTTGTTGTCACATTAAATGTCATCTCTCATGTATTTTACTGTTGAATCCAACTAAATTGAATGTTTTAGATCGTATTTTGTATACGTTCATCACTTATAATGGTTTGCAGAATAGTAATATACAAATTTGTCTAGTTATATTATGCTGGTAAATGGTAATTAAACAAAAAGTAGGTATTGAAAACTTTGTTGTTTGATAATATAAGGCAATTAAGGGCTATAAGGCATGTTATTTTTATCTATAGGGCCTATGCCTCCTATTCCTAATCATATTAAAAATCAATAGGCTTAGGTAGCCTACTTGGGCCCTAGTCTTGACTAGGCCACGAGCTAAACAATATTACTTTCCATCAAGCAGTGGCGCGTGATAAATGGGATTCTGGGGGGGGGGGGGCCTGGGTGGCACAATTTCCTTATTTCCCTGTAGTTCATGCAAACAAAGACCTACGGTACTTGTTTTAGTTAGATAATGGCATCCCGGTATCTTACAACTTCTTGCACGCACCATTGCCTATTATGAAGAAAAATGCAGCTCAACTCTGGCATGATGACATTTTAATGTGTTTTAATCGTATGCAGATCGTATGTAAACAACGAAAACAAAAGAAAGCTCTTGGGGACGGTAACTAGCGCTGTGGGAAAAAAGTGCGAATTGTCTTCAACAATCAAAACCTGTCGCGTAGCCACGACGAGCATCTAGGAGGCAGTGCATAAAACAATATCAAAACAAACAAAACCTTACTTCAAAACATACACTGCAACTAGCTCGGCTCCTTAGATACCAAACAGGCTTAAGTTCGGGGTTTAGTGATATAGTGAGAGCTGTAAAGGGGAAGGAACACTTGAATATTGCAAATCCGGATACCAGCGTGAAATTTTGCATGGGGGTAGATAAAAATATCAGAATTAAAAATCCTCCGGGAGGCAAGCGATATCTCACCCCCAACACCCCCTAAATCATCCCCTAAAATTAGAATAATTCATAGCTCTAACCCAAAAAAGAATTTTTATTCAAATTAGTTATTAAAATTATGTTTAAATGTGTTTTAATCCAATCGGCCTATTCTCATTTCCTAAACCACATTTTTTCAACCCCCATCCCTAATTGTTTATAATATTTTTACCTTGATTTCCAGCATTTACCAGTGAGGCACCTAGG
This sequence comes from Sweltsa coloradensis, assembly GCA_024449915.1. Taxonomy (NCBI): domain Eukaryota; kingdom Metazoa; phylum Arthropoda; class Insecta; order Plecoptera; family Chloroperlidae; genus Sweltsa; species Sweltsa coloradensis. The sequence continues at coordinate 69,413 of JAMZAV010001502.1, read as the reverse complement.
GAGTTATCAGCATGAAATTTGGCATGATGGTTCATAATAACCTGAAAAATAATAATCCGCCGGGAGGCAAGCGATATTCCACCCCTTTTGTTCTTTACCACCCTTAACTTTGGGAAAAACGTAAGGTAGTATTTAATACATTTTGAATATTTCAATTGCTGATTAAAATTATGAGTCGATGTGTTATAGTCCAGTCAACAAATCATTCATACAAAACAAACAATTTTTTCACCCCAACCCTAATAATCATACTTTTAGTGACAAACACTGTTTAGTAAGTTACCAACATGAAATTTGGCATGGTGGTAGATAAAAATATAAGAATTACTATTCCGTTGGGAGGCAAACAATATTTCACCCCTAGTGCCCTCTATCATCCCTTAAAATTGGAATTGGTACTAGGTCGTATTCAATACATTGAAATTATTAAAATTATCCAATAATATTATGCTCAAGCATGTTTCCATCCAATCAACCTAATTTCTCGTGTTTTTTCTACCCCCACCCCTAATAGTGATTTTTTTCATCAACACTTATTTGCATGAAATTTGGCATGGTGGTAGATAAAAATATAAGAATTACTATTCCGTTGGGAGGCAAACGGTATTTTACCCCTAGTGCCCTCTATCATCCCTTAAAATTGGATTTGGTACTAGGTCCTATTCTATACATTGTAATTATTAAAATTATCCAATAATATTATGCTCAAGCATGTTTCCATCCAATCAACCTAATTTCTCGTGTTTTTTTTTACCCCCACCCCTAATAGTGATTTTTTTCATCAACACTTATTAGCATGAAATTTGGCATGGTGGTAGATAAAAATATAATAATTACTATTCCGTTGGGAGGCAAACGATATTTCACCCCTAGTGCCTACTATCATCCCTTAACATTGGATTTGGTACTAGGTCGTATTCTATACATTGTAATTATTAAAATTATCCAATAATATTATGCTCAAGCATGTTTCTATCCAATCAACCTAATTTCTCGTGATTTTTTTTACCCCCACCCCTAATAGTGATTTTTTTCATCAACACTTATTTGCATGAAATTTGGCATGGTGGTAGATAAAAATAGAAGAATAACTATTCCGTTGGGAGGCAAACGATATTTCACCCCAAGTACATCCCTTAAAATTGGAAAGAGTGTTCAATGATTTGTTTTTTTTCATTACTTTTTTTCATTTTCAATTACTTTTAATTACAATAATTCAAACAAGTGTTAAAATATTTAAAAAATGTACACTAACTACACAGACTAATTAATTACAATTAGATATAGTTTCCAGCTACATACTCGGTGTAATGAAAGATGGTAAGTGTAAACAATTAAATTCTAAAACTAGGGGAAAAAAATAAAATTTTAGTTTGTATGGTTATTTAAAAAAATGTTCCTTAGGTCCAGAATTTCAATGTCTAGTTAAAATTTATCTGCCAGTTAGTCCTCTCAGTAAATATTTACAAGGCTTTTGATTGGTGGTTGCCATAGTAAAAACAAGTTATGTGTCAGTTAAATTTACTTGCCACTTTAACTGGACATTGAAATACCGGGCCTTAGTAATGGCTAATTAAACATGCGTAAGATACAAACTGCCGGCCCCCATAAATAAACTAAAACTATTGAATTTTAATTTGATTTTTAATTGAATACATTCTTCCAGATAACCACCCATGAAAAAAAAACGAATCATTGAACACTCTTTCCAATTTTTAGGGATGTACTTGGGGTGAAATATCGTTTACTTCCCAACGGAATAGTAATTCTTATATTTTTATCTACCACCATGCCAAATTTCATGCAAATAAGTGTTGATGAAAAAAATCACTATTAGGGGTGGGGGTAAAAAAAATCACGAGAAATTAGGTTGATTGGATGGAAACATGCTTGAGCATAATATTATTGGATAATTTTAATAATTACAATGTAAGAATACGATCTAGTACCAAATCCAATTTTAAGGGATGATAGAGGGCACTAGGGGTGAAATATCGTTTGCCTCCCAACGGAATAGTAATTCTTATATTTTTATCTACTACCATGCCAAATTTCATGCAAATAAGTGTTGATGAAAAAAATCACTATTAGGGGTGGGGGTAGAAAAAACACGAGAAATTAGGTTGATTGGATGGAAACATGTTTGAGCATAATATTATTGGATGATTTTAATAATTACAATGTATAGAATAGGACCTAGTACCAAATCCAATTTTAAGGGATGATAGAGGGCACAAGGGGTGAAATATCGTTTGCCTCCCAACGGAATAGTAATTCTTATATTTTTATCTACCACCATGCCAAATTTCATGTTGGTAACTTACTAGACAGTGTTTGTCACTAAAAGTATGATTATTAGGGTTGGGGGTGAAAAAATTGTTTGTTTTGTATGAATGATTTGTTGACTGGACTATAACCCATCGACTCATAATTTTAATCAGCAATTGAAATATTCAAAATGTATTAAATACTACCTTACGTTTTTCCCAAAGTTAAGGGTGGTAGAGAACAAAAGGGGTGGAATATCGCTTGCCTCCCGGCGGATTCTTATTTTTTAGGTTATTATGAACCATCATGCCAAATTTCATGCTGATAACTCCCTAGGTGCCTCACTGGTAAATGCTGGAAATCAAGGTAAAAATATTATAAACAATTAGGGATGGGGGTTGAAAAAATGTGGTTTAGAAAATGAGAATAGGCCAATTGGATTAAAACACATTAAAACATAATTTTAATAACTAATTTGAATAAAAATTCTTTTTTGGGTTTGAGCTATGAATTATTCTAATTTTAGGGGATGATTTAGGGGGTGTTGGGGGTGAGATATCGCTTGCCTCCCGGCGGATTTTTAATTCTGATATTTTTATCTACCCCCATGCAAAATTTGGCGCTGGTATCCGGATTTGCAATATTTTTCCGCTAACAGCTCTCACTAATAGAGGCGTGAATTTTGGATCATATACTCAGAAAAACGTGCTGAGTAATTTGCCAGGTGGTCCCTATCGATTTTTATCCCCGTTCAGGGGTGACCATGGTGCAAAGTTAGGGGTAGAAATTATTTTTTAAATAGACTAGGGTGAGCCCTTAATAGAAGTAAAAGTGTGGTATTTAAACATTTTGTGTAAGTATTAAATTAAATTAAAAAATTATTTAAATAAAAAAAAAATGTATATTTTTAACAGGGGTGTCCAAAATTGCTATTTCCCCGAACAAAATTTTCCAAAAAGGGTAGAAAAGTATGCTGGTATGATCAGCTTTCGAAGGATGGTATAAAAACGAAATTTATCTTTACCAAAAATGCAAGGAATTTCCAGGGGTCCGCATAAAAGTGTAGGGGTGAACCATGGTGCAAAAGTTGAGCGGTAGAAATATTTTTTAAATAGACAAGGGGGAGCCTAATAGAAGTAAAAGTGTGATATTTAAACATTTGGTTAAGGTTTTAAATTTTATTTTATTGTTAACCGCTAAAAAAAAAAATCTTTTTTAAAAGGGTGTCCAAAATGACTTTTCCCGCTTGAAAATACGTTAAAATGCAGCAAGTGCTTGTGATGACCATCTGAAAGGAATTTAAATAGAACACGAATTCAACATAACAAAAGTCAAGGTCACCAGGGCAATAAAGGGCAAAAACCTTGAAATTAAATTAGTATTGTGTTGCTAATCGCCATGAACAGACCACATAAAAGTGTTTATGTTGATACTTTTTCCCTAATCGTTTGTCCAGGATATTATTACATAAAAAAAGCAATTTTTTGGGTTGTAAAATGATTTCCGGGTTGATTTTCCAATATATGAAATGGAACGAAAAAAAACCACAAAACCAAACAAGTAGCAATGGATACAGAGTATGGGAAGGGCGGACGGTTGGCCGCCTTGAAAAAGGAATTGTGGATTTATTAGATTTCTTATTATTGGGTAAATATCTATAGCGACGTAAAAAACCTTCAAAAACCTTTAACGTTTCTATGTAAATATGAAGGACTTTCCATCTGAAAAGGAGATTTATTAATAATTTTTAAATTTTTTTTCTCCTAAACCAAAAAACCTACAAAAACCTTTAAGTTCATTTAAAAAATGAAGGATTTCCCCCCAAAAAAAGGAGTTTTCATTAATTGTTATTGTTATTTTCTGTTGTTTTTAATAGAAAAACATAAGATAGAATATAAAAAAACCTCTTCGACTGAGATTTGAACCATCGAACCTTCGATTAATAATCTAGCCCGCTACCATCCTGCCAACATGGCATTACGATTATGGGCCGCCTTGGGTGGTACGGACGGTGGCCGCTGCAGCAGTCGGTAAGGAAGTACACCGTCCACTGTCATCCATCTAGGCCCTATCCGACTACCGACGTTTTCGTGTCTACGAGACCATGAGTGCACAACAGTACAAGTATTCTCCGCTAGAGAGCAGCACCAACTGGAGTCGGCTAGAGAGAACTTTCAGCAGTCGATAAAGAAGTTTACCCATTTAAATAAAAAAATAATGTTTAAATTTGTATTTAGAGTTTACCCACTCAGTCACAAATTGATTTTCAGTGGGGGACATTACATTTAAAGCAGACCAAACCAATCCTGTAGGCGCAGACACCATCGACAAGCGTTCGCTTCCCCAAACCCAAAACCCCCAACCAACTTGAGACCGCAGGGGAAAAAACACCGACCAATCAAGCTGGACACTATTCCACATGCAGACAGTGCCAGAATCAACAAAGCCAATTATTCGGATCAACCGTAGAATTTATTGTGTGCCTCGTTGCTAGGACGACTCCAAATTCACCGTTCCAACATTCCAAGATAAGAACTGATGGACTTAAGTCCATATCAGAAGTTAAAACTTCTGCCTACAGCAGGAAACGAGCCCTGGAAACCCTTTTGCATTGGAAGTATAGATGCAACCCCAAGACCAGAGAGTGGTACCATGCTTCAAACAGACAATTTTTGCCAAACTATTTTTTTTAGGTGGGGTCAACTGCAGTAAAAGCGTAAAAGGCAGCAAAGCAAGTAGTTGTTTAATTTAACAACTTCATTGAATGGGCTACCAGCAGTGTTGGGGCAGTTGACAGTTCATTTTATTAATGAACTTTCTAAAACTTCAGTTCACACCTCAAATAGTGATGTTCTTTTAACCCAAAATTTTGAAAAGTTCAAGTTTGTCTAAAACCGGACTATATGGGTGACAAAAAGAAAAGCCAAATTCAGGCAGCGCAGATGAGATTCCTGAGGAGCACCCGTGGGGGAAGACAAAAAAGAGAAAGAAATTAGAAATACGAAACATCAAAAGAGATGCTTGGGGTGGAGAAGTTAGGTGACAGGATGGAAGGACACGGCTGAGTGGTTTGGGCATATGAAACGAATGACGAAAAAGAGGATGCCCCGGAGAATGTATAGAAAATGATCAAAGGAAGAAGAAGACGGGGGAGACCACGGAAAAAGATGGAAGGAGACCATTGCAAGAGACCTACATACTAGAGAGAGAGCGGGAGGATGTAGCAGAGACACGATTGTGGGAGGGGTAGAAAGAAGTGGAAGAATTTTGGGCGCGAAACCCAAACTGATCTTAGGTGGGAAAATAGTTTTATTATGTAGCAATATTTCGAAAAGTTTCACTTTTCTTTGACGGGCCATGTTTTTCTTTTCACCTTGTTTAAAAATTACTTACAAAAAAACACTTTTTTGCGATTATTTTTTTCATCCACATAGCTGTGGTTGTTGTTTTGTAAGAATGTCTGTATTTTTGTTAAAAAATGTTGGCCTGTTGAAGAAAAGTGAAACTTATCTGAATATTGCTACATAATAAATACTTTTTTTTCCCCACCCAGTGTTAAGTTCAAAAAACATTTTACCGTTCTATTAAAATTTATTTTAAATATTAGAAACCTGTTTCAATTTAACCTTACAAAATTATACAATTTTCTAAACACAAGTGAAAAAATCAAAATATGAATCAAAACCCCATGAGATATTTGGATAGCACCGAGCCCCAAGTACCTTTTCTTTTTATTATCTTCTCACCAACATGAAAAATAAATACTATAGACTAGAGTGCCACAGTATCATACACATTTTAGGTATAAAAAGTGTGGGGGCAAAACATGATTACCTTACCTTTCAATTTTTGGAACTTTTAATTAGCTTTAAATTCATATCCAAGTTGGAAATAAGTATTAACAATATGTATGCTACAGTGCAGTTATCATAGGATGTTTTATCAAGTCTCAATAAAGTATTTCAAATAAAATTATATTTCCCTGCAAAATGTATTTTTAATAGAATATTATTTTATTTTGCTTCAAAATAAATGAAAAAAAAAAACGAGGAAAATATTATTTCAAAATACCAATTTACAATGTGATGAGTGTACAAATTAGCCCTATACAATAAGTATTAAGGCTATTTACCGCTTCTGGCTGATAATTTGAACGTCGAAGAAAACATGTCTGAAAAGTTTGCTGAATGAAAGAAGGGCCTTTGAAAAAAACAGAAAAAAAAATTTGGGAATTTTTTTGGGCGGGACATAAAACCCCACTTTTGAAATTATATTTTAGATTTTTGGACAAAAGTGTGAACTACAAGACTAGTTCAAAATTAAATTTAGAGAATTGGTTTTCTGGACATAGTTTCTAAACACCTTTAGCTACAACTTTATATAGCTAAAATAGTTTTCTGAAAATAAACAGTTGGTTTACAAATTCTTTTGTCAAACGGTAAAAAAACTCGTATTTTATTTTATTTAAACTATTTTAGCTATAGTCAAGTTGTAGCTAAAGGTGTTTAGAAAACTATGTCCAGAAAACCGATTCTCTAAATTTAATTTTTGAACTAGTAGCTTGTAGTATCACACTTTTGTCCAAAAATCTAAATATAATTTCCAAAAGTGAGGTTATGTCCCGCCCAAAAAAATTCCCAATTTTTTTTCTGTTATTTTAAAGGCCTAATTTCATTCAGCAAACTTTTCAGACATGTTTCTTCGACTTTCAAATTATCGGCCAGAGGCGGTACAATAGCCTTTACATTAATCTCATGAAGACATAATCTTGTTATTACAAAACACTGGTAATATAATGTTTAAAATAATATATAATTAAAAAATATTTAATAATAAATTAATAACACAAAATAAATTATAATAATTGCTTAATATGTGTTTATTCCACAACATAGGCAATGAAATCTAAAGTAAACATCTTCCAAACGAATGGCAAGTACACCTTTTCAGTATATTGATTGAAGATCAGATCAATCATTTTGATGTCGTGTGGTTATAATTAGATCATCAGTTTTCCACGCTGTGATCATAATACTGTATGTACATTGTTCGTGGCCAACTTCACTTACTTGATTGCAAATGCAAGCCAATACAGAATGCGAGGCAAGCCCTCATTAGAACTTCAATCAAATCATAGACATTAATTACTAAAAGAGGTGAGAATACTATACTTTGCTATTGATTCTAAACTGAACACACTACGACTACAAACTAGTACTTCAACTGCAATAATATCTTAAAGAATAAGCTTGCAAGCAGAGAAATGCAAATGAGATAGTGTTATCAATTTTTACAAGTTGTATGTAAATATCAATTACTCCAACTTATTGGTCCCCTTTTCCAAGGTTAGACGACTTGACAAGCAATGTTGCCAAGACACACACAATCGTAACAATCAATACTCGACTGTTACCCATGAATATGATATGACGTTCCATCACATTCCTTCACACTACGAGTAAAATAGTTTCTCACTTAGAAAAATATACAAACCATACAGTTTGGTTTGAAAAGCTCTATTCCCACATGTAACTTGTAAATTATTACCTAATTCAAACCTTTGAGTGACTTGACTAGTAAATGTCAAAGTTCTTATATCGTGTTGCTTGTCCGTTTACGTCGATGTATTTTATCTCCCACGCTCATGCGATACGATCAAGTTTTATTGTTCCAACATTTTGACACACAGTCAAAAAAACTCTCATAAACTTTATCAACGACATAATTTCGAAACAGAACATACATCGGCCTATCAGCACCCACGTCACATAGCCTATGCTATGCCCAAAATGTTCACAAACTGGCACATAAGTATTCAAGATGATACCAGAATCTGGATAGCATATATAATCCTAAACAAGTAGTACGCCAAAAATCGTTAGTTTTTAAAATAAATTTATATTTGTGAGTATTTCTTATTATATTTTATGTTAATTACAATTAAGTCGCATACTAGAGTTGAGGAGCATTCCCTATTGGTAAAGCTATGGCACGTTAAGCCGGAGGTTCTGGGTTCGAACCCCAGTCGGGGCAAACTTTTTCGACAACTGCTATGAATCAATAATAATAATTATTATTATTATTAATGACATTTGCATATGCATATGCTGACATATGCAGCAGAGACTTGAAATACAGTAAAACCCCTATGTATCGTTTTTCAGGGTAGCTTACAAAAAAACGATGCAGTGAGGAAAACGGTCAAAACGGGAAAACCAATAAAACGATATAATATGCCTAAAATAGAGTAAAATAACAAAAAAATGAATTTTGAAAATTTTCAGTCTAATTCATTGCCTACTCAAAATATCTGGATAATAATATATCAAGTATCTATTATGACTTTCAGAAGACAGTCATATAATAATTGTTGTACGTAAAGAAAATAAAAAGCTTGTCTTAATGAGGTAAAAAATAAAAATCAACAACGATGATAGACAAGTGTTGATTCATGTAAACTCACAAGAAATAAAAATGTGACATTTTTGCACCATCGACAGCAATTGTTTAATTTGCCATGTAAGCACGGGTAGGGAGTTCCCAAAGAAGGAGCGAAGCTACTTAATCAACAGAACGTCAAAGAAGAACTAAAACTAATAAAGTTCCTCCCCAGTTTTCAAATCTCGTGATGGTGGAGGTGCCGGGTACATGAATATTCAAACTTTCTGGGGTGATTGTAGGTATCACCATATTTATTTGCTGATGGTCTAGGCCATACTGGCTGGCTTTTTGTAGAGCCATTCAGAAATATGAACTTAGATTTAAAAAAAAACTGAAAACAAAAACAAGTTTATGGTTATTTATTAAAAAATTGCAAGTATTGATTCGAAGGGCTTACCTTCTTGAGTAAGAAATATATAGTTAGATAATGGAGGCGATGAAGATGATGAGAGATTTATTGGGGGGTAGAGGGGAGGGGTTAACCCATTGAGTTCGTAAGATAATCTTCTTTTAACACATATTTTATTAGTTATGATACTATATTCACACAATTATTGAAATCTACATAAAATTACAAATGTGACGGTTAAACAGAAAAAGGCACAACCCCGAACATAATAAAGGGATTCAGATCATCTTGCGCCGTAAATATTATCTTTTGAAAAACGATGTCTAATGCCTTACGGTGATTTTCCCAAGTTTTAATTCAATTGTTGCGTTCATCGACCCTTCTGTATCTACTGCCACATAACATGAATTTCGTTGTAGGTCATTTATAAGAATTTCGCAATTTATTATAATAATAATAATAATAATAATAATAATAATAATAATAATAATAATAATAATAATAATAATAATAACAATCCTTTTATCATTAGCTGCGTTCAGCTATTATTATCATCGATACAGAATATAATATGCTTTCTACATATTTAATATTAGAACAATCCAGACATAATCAACGCTATCAGATGTATAGCCCTGACCCTTCCAACACCACAACTTTTGCTTCAAGAACAAAGCCAAGACAATTTGACCCATAAAGCCTAACTTGTTAGTAACAACAAGTGATTAAATCAACACTTGCATGTGATACATGCATGTTTCTAACCATCTTTGATAACCTATTTTTCAAAAAAAGTATGTTTAGCAATAATACATTATAATGATGAAGTGATGTTTGTAAAACACTAATATTTAATCAGCTGTTGCAATTCATTACGGCTGAGATAAGCATTTAAAATGAAAACAAAATTTGGATCGTGACGACAATGCAACCTTCTGAAAATGTGTTTGTTAGTACAGATATCATATGATAGTTATGTGATTTAAAGTATAATCACAGTTGGTCCATCTTTCCTACAATAATTACTGCTACAATGTTTTTATTTGCAAAATACCCAACTATTAACTTTAAATTGCTTACAGTCTTAATGTCCATATTGAAACAAGCATACGAAAATAAATTTGACTTTCGTATACTTTGATTTAAAAATCGTCAACAAAATTTACCCCGAAAATTATAATTAGCAAATTGGCATCATCAATAACAGCATTAGCATTAACATAGACGTAAATTAACATTAAACAAGCACATTTAGAACAACACTTCTTCAAAGCTACATAATTTAATGTACTATTCCTTTCAGACCGAAGTTTAATTAATCTATATTTAGACATTTTAGGCAAAAATTCCAAGTTCAATTTCATTTCTAAGATTGTAAGTGTTTTTCAAAAAAAATTGATTGCGTTTTTTAAGGAATGTTGGGAAATTTTTACTTTTGTTTAATAGCTTAGTTTTAATTCAAAATTCAAATTCAAAATACGTTACTAAAACTAGATCAGGTTATGTTTGACCATAAATTTCGCGAACTAATTGGTGACCGTAAACTGATTGCGTGCGTGATATGGTTTTCACATAACGCGAGTTTTGAACCTGTGCTCTTAATATTTTATAAGTGCCACGAAAAGCTTCCTGAACCCTGATAGTGCTAAGGGAAAAGAGTTACAAAACATCATTATTATAGATTTGGCACCTTTTAAATTAACATAAATTTGTTAAATAGGATAGACGTTAAATAAATAAATAAATAAAAAATTAGTGGGGATACCCATCGTATAGTGTTCACATTAGTTTCTCAAGATGTCAAGGTCTGTTTGAGAGGATTCGAACCCTTGCATTCGCAACAACTACCGAAGAAAACCTAGGATTACTTGGATACCGTCAGGATAGCCGGTGATGGATACGAACTCGGAACCTCCCCATTCAGAGTTCCACGATAATGAATATGATCAGTTGTTACACAATAAATCACTTGGCAGTTGTACACTAACATCACGGATAGTGTTTCATGCCTTAGAGTCGTTGACTTGGCAAATAGTCTATATTTGTTTTCAAGTCTGTAGTAAAAGTAATGAAGTTTGTACTTAGCAACATAAGGTTACGGCCACGTATCGATGATGAAATGAAATAGCATATTGGAGCAGATCTGACTCCCAAATCCATTGCCACATTTTTTTTTTTACAAAAGTGCGTTCCCTCTGATTGTATTTATAGTATCACCTTCTTTGTATTCTCTACAAACCTTTACCCATCTGACGTGCTCCCATAGGAAAAGTATTTTTAGAATACAATAGTCTTTAGCAAGAATCACTTAAGGATAGTTTTCTATAAATCAATACCTAAACCATTTTTACACTCACTTTAACTACCAACGCAAACCATTCAGTAGTTTGGAACATTTAATTATTAGAACATTGTCGAATGACGATGCCCTCCCCTTCCGCTTCTTCCAAAGCGCAAACATAACTATACAAAATAAACCAAATACAAAACTTGCGTAGAAGTCCACCAACGTATGATCTCGGACACGACAAAGATTGTGACACCCTCTGTTTAGCGTCAGTGTCCTTGAGTCTACTTCCTGGCAATGTGAGAATAAGCTGATCGGTATTAACACGTCTGCGCTAAGTGAAAAGCTTCGTAATAAGGCCAAACGAGAGTACTATGTGATCACTAATCACTAATCACTAAACAACTTTACAAAATATTACCACTTGTTTCTCAGTCGTAACAATAACATCTAAGAGTTGGAATCGTTTTGATTTCTTCCGAGGTAGTTCTAACTACTTTTTTTATTGTTGGACACATTAGTTACCTGGACGGTATTCATAACCTACATTGTACCCTATTTCGAGTTAGTGTGATTCGTGTTTGTAGTGTCAGATCGTCTTGAAGGCGTGAAGTTAAGTGAAATGTGAAAGTGTGGGCTGTACACAACCATTAGCGTTATTGTACCACGCTTGTGACCTCGCGTTCAAGTTTAATGGTGGAGGTGCCGAGTGCAAAATCATTCCAACTTCCTGTGGGACTAGTCGTGAACACACAGACGGACAGGATAGTGATGCATAGGAGAGCTTCGCTCACTATATTACTTAACACCCGGCATAACTTCGAGTTGAACTACAAGTGTGTACCATAACAGCTTCACAGTTCACACATTGTTTTACACCTGAACAAAAACGAAAAATAAAAGTTTTTTGAAAACGTAAAATATTATTCCATCAAGGCTATTGTATCCACCTCTGTCCGATTATTGAAAGTCGAAATAACATGTCTGAAAAGTTTTCTGAATGAAAGAGTGTCTTACATATACCCGGGAAAAAAATTGTTAATTTTTTGGGATATGTGGTTTTTTGATAACAGTATAGCCTGCACATCTAGTGCAAAATGAAATTTTGTGAATCGGTTTTCTGGATATAGTTTCTAAAGACCTTTGGCATCCACCTAAGTATAATAAGTATAAGGAAAAATAGATTTCTGAAATAACAGTTCATGTAGGATCTTTTTTGTCAGGCGTTACAAAAATCGAAAAAACTCGTATTTGTACCGTTTGACAAAACAATTCGTGCACCAACTGTTTTATAGAAATCCATTTTTCCTTATACTTAGGTGGAAACTAAAGGTGTTAAATAACTATATCCAGGGAGAAAAAAATAATTCTAACGAAAGTTTTGTTTGATTTCATCTTCTTCTCCTTCAAGAATATTCTACTATTAGATCACTTTGCTCGGCAATGGTTTGTGCAAAACCTAAACCTTGTTCAGAGATAATTAAAAAGATAAAAACACGAACTTCTTTAATATAACCGCACGGATTTCGCAATTGCAGTATAATGACGATTTAATTACATAAGGTTTACAGTTGTTTAAAACACAATATTAATTTCACTTAATGAAATATACTTTTTCTCAGAGGCGAAACTAGCCCTTGTTTTTTGAGGGGGTGAACATTTTTGTTTCCAAGAACATAAGTATGTATCCAGGTACAATTTATAAAGTTGTGAGCCAGTTTTATTCTCAGTTTACAAAATATTGCCACAAAATTGTGACACCCCTCGCCTTTCTCTGACCAAATTTGTAGGGGCAGTCGCCCCCCCCCCCCGTAGTTACGCCAGTAATTCTACAGCAATTCAAATTACAGTTACTGTTGCTTGCTGCTTACATTAATTAATTTTAATATTACTTTTTTGTGAGTGAAAAACATTCTTATTATTTTCCAATCCCTTCAAAATTCTTCGGAAAATCTAGAAAATAGTATTGTCGTCATTACTAAAAGACCAGTAGTTCACGACTAAAACATTCCAAGAAAATTAATCGATGTGATGTTATTAATTTCCTGATGTATTGCTCAAGAGCATGTTTAAACAAAATCTTCCTAAAAGTAATAGAACCTAGAAAACAGTATATAAATTATTAAAAAACAGCTTAATAATAAAATGTTGAAATTAATTTGATTCGTATTTAGGCCTAAAGTAAAAAAAGGTAACTCATTATGTTTTCTGAAATACCTGACAACATTGATTTTTATTAGTTTATTATATAGACCAAAACAAGAAGAAAATCAAGTCTTTAAATGTTATCGGGTACTTCTTATCATAATTTGAATTTAATTGTCATTACCTAAAGAGCTAATCGATTTAAATATTTGCTTATATCAACGTGATCGAACGGACGTCAATACGTTGTCTCTTCCACGTTGTGAGTAGTGGTCACGTCGATAGCTTTCCATTATCTGTGACCTTTCTAACAGATTACAAGTCCGGGTCAAATCCAGCTAGAAGTTTTATTCAGCTAGCTTCTTATTACGTACTTTGGACCGATACCGAGGCCCGAGAAGTCACTCACTAGGGTACATCTGACCATTCAATTCTCTGAGATAACGAAACACAGTCGTAATCAAAGTGCTGCCCGAAGTGACATAATATTATTACAAAGGTGGTTTTCAACTTAATCGTTGAAGATAATTCAGGACCATCCAGCCACGATGACGGACCCTGTAGCAGTGGCTAAAGCTGGGGGCATGATTGTTGTTTCTAATCGTCTACCATTTGTTCTAAAACGAAATGAATCCACTGGGAAACTGGAGAGGATTGCCAGGTAAGAGAAATTGTTGATTGTTGAAATGATTCAATTCCTGAAGTGGCTATATCGATGCCCTAAGGTGATATCGATTTCAATGTGGATTTTGGATCATAGACGTTTTAAAAAGTTATTTTTAATGAAAGGTGGTTGTGGGAAGTCGAATTTGAATTTGGTACAAAATAATAAATTATTTGTTACGTAATGCCTTTATTTGGCTTCTTGAATGCTATATATTATATAAGCGACCGATGCGTTATATTAATTTCTTGTACCAGATTTTACTACCACTTATACAGCTGATTTCTGATTCAATCGATTTGTTAGGAAAAATTGTCCAATTAAATTATACCACCTTAATACGGACTATAGTAGCTTTCTTTCTTGAAAATGAGCACTGCGATCAAGAAATTACACGACAAGAAATATGTTGCGAGTGTGGTTGATATACCTTCATGCATGCCAACGCACTTACAGCCTCCTTTTACCATTGTTTTAAATAAGCCCCACACTCTGTATACGGCACACCTTATATCTTGGTCGTCGAGCAAATAGGCCTTCGAATGAGTTCTGAAAGCCACTTAAATCAACTAAACCGTAATGTCTAAGGCTGATTGTCGTCCGTACCTCATCCGAAACACATGCCACGGTATCTATTATTTTTCCTGCTAATTAACTAATTAATCTATATTCGATATGCATGTTTACGATAATATGCCATTTTCTTCATTCATTCTCATTCTCGTCAAAAATACATTTGCAATGTTTGTTTTCACAAACGAAACACTTATTAATGATTTGTGTTTAATAATGAAGAACACGCACATATAAAACTATTTTTATATGAAAACATAATTATCTGGTTTACATAAATAATGTATTGTTAACGAGAAAGAGCAGCAAATTTGAAAGGGAATAACATATAACATGTAGGCCTATATTGATTTATTAACGGCCAGAAAAAGATAATACATACCTGGCATGTGTTTTGGCAGAGTTAAAGGCGTCACTCAGCCTTAAATTGTAACTGAAGTCTACTGGAGTCTATATTATCTATGGTTTACGTATAATAACTATAAACCAATATTAAGAAGAAAGAACATATTCCTCCACATGTTCCTGAGTATTGCTTGAACGTCCAGAGAAGGTACAGTAATATGTACTGATCTAAATTCTTTCCGAGATATGGGCCGGCTACCTCCAGGTCACGGTAATTCTCAACGGGTTAATAACGACTGATTTCAAGATCACATGCTCATATTTTATTTACACTAACTTCAGACCGTTTACAGAGTATCCCCAGTCTACAATCCAACCTACAATCAGATTTAGATACAATTTTCAGGATACCTTAAATATAGTTAAAAGTTACACATCTGGTACATTAAAAAATATTTCTTAAGTTTAAATCGTACTTGACGCATTTTTTCACTTTGTTTTTTACATAACATATTTTCAATTTAAATATTACTAAGAGACGGTCAACAACAATTTTGTTCCCTACGATGTATAACTTAATTATGTGGTAACATATGACTAAAATTAAATGAAGTAACACAAAGGTAAAGAGGGATCAATAGTCGAAACCGCTCATCCATCAGCGTAACTTTAAATGCTCGTAAAGCTCTAGTATATCGTGAACTATTTTTGAACACGGAAGCTCAATCGGTTCCTGTTAAATCCCCGAAGAGAATGCACATCGTAGTAGGTCAGGGAATAAGTGGGAGTCACTATGATTCACAACTAGGTCTTCGTGATTAGAGATGATTTGAAGGGTCAGAGGTTGGGATCAGCAACATGCTCCTCACTCCCGAGTGCAACGCTGGAGCTGGAGGTTAATAGGTTAAAAATAATTATCGTTTAATACAACATTGAGGCTATTAGTGGCTAAACACTGCGAGAGTAGCTCCCTAGTTTGCAGCAGATCTAGACCAGAATGCACTGATTAATATATTTGTAGTAATGCACAGAAGCTCCGGTAAATGGGCTCAACTAGAAATATCTTAATATTTTTATAAAAATATATTGTTATTTATATAAATGAATATTTTTTGCAACTTTAAATTATTTCACAATAACCCCCAAGTTTTCCTCCACTCTTGTGCAATTTTTTGGTAAAGCGAATAAACTCTCAGCTCGCTGGTCAATGCAGAAGTGCTATAGGTTCAGTCTTGCTAAGAGATGACTGTTGTTATCTTTGCTTGAATGAACCTGATGATTATTCAAAATCACAATCACGCAAACCTGATCAGGGATAGCATCTTTTATGAATACGCTTTGAAATAAGCACGTCATATATTACCAAACATTGCCAGCTATTGTTAAAAGTTCCGAATTTCTTTAGCAATAGGTTATTATTAATTTTACTTTATGATTATTTATTTCATTAAATAACGATCCAGAGTTAACTTAAAATGTTAAGTGTGGCTCGTTGGTCTTGTGGTTAGCGTCTCTGCTTCCCATGCAGAAGGTCCAGAGTTCGATTCTTGCTAAAGTCAGAAGTGTTTCAACTTCTGATTTGAACTAAGTCCATCAGTTCTTGTCTTAGAAATTTGTAAACGGTGACTTTAGAGCCGTCCTAGCAACGAGGCACATAATAAATTTAAAATTGTTCTGAATCGGCCTTGTTGATTCTGACGTTGATCCGCGAGTGTTCGCACTGTCCATACCACTGATTGCTCAATTTCTATTAACAAATAACGATCTTTGGTTGATTGTCACTTGCTCGTCGATTGCTTCGGGGCCTAAAGGGTTGGCTTGGCCGCTTTGGTTTACTGTCCCCCACTGAAAATCAGTTATATGACTGAGTGGGTAGACTCTAAACACAAATGTAATTTATTTATTAAAATAGAATTAGATCAGGTTATTTTGTAATGCACTTTAGACGCAATCCTGATTGAAGGACTTTTAATTTCCAGGGACTGAGTTCTCTTAAATAGTCCGTAGACATTCTATCCCTACGTACGGTATGAGTTGTCCTTGAGTTGGTCCTTTTGTTTGTTGGACAAGTTTACCACGAAAAATTACAACTCAAAAAATTATTCATTGTTCTTTGATGTTGATACTTGATATAATATACTCTTATGTTAAAAGGGAGTAAAAGTAAAACTCTTATATTCAACACTTTTCTGTCCGTTCGTCGATTCGTCTGTGCGTGTGTCACGTCTCACGACAAATAGCCAACATGACATCCGATTGATATAAAGTTTTTGGTGAAGATGACATAGAATGTTTTGTTGGTCTGGAGGTCTGGATGTGGGACTATTTACATCAAAAGGGAACAACTTGATCAACCTGTTACCTACTAGGGGTTTGATTGCAGGAGGATATTTTATTTATATATCCTACTCCGACAATCTGATGAAAAAGGAGTTTCGGTCCCTATTTTGGGTACTCCTGTACCTTGTTGCAATGTATTTGAAAATAATATTTGTAAATGTACCTATTTTTATGAAAATAGTATGTACACCCTCGACCAGTAGTAAATCAAGGGCTGTGTATAGTAGATAGGGGTTTAGTTGTATCCACTATACACAGCCCTTGATTTACTTCTGGTCAATAGTATACATGTCACGTGTTATGAGTGTTGCTCTACATCTCTCCTGCCATTATGTTCGACTTTACTTAGGTATTATTCTTAGACTAATCTGTAGCTAAGCTAACATGGACTTTAGCCACAAGCGTAGATTGTTCGCCGGCTTTTTGTTCGGACACTCTTTAAACATTAACGACAAACATGACAGATTCCTATGACTGGGGATTTGAGTAAATTATTTCAATTTATTTTTAACTAAAACTTTTCAACACACGATAAGATGACGTTCTGTTTTATTTATAATTTACATAACCGAGAGACGCATACCACAATTAATCACGATGAGATTAATGATAACCAAAATTACATGATGATTGGATGAGCGTAGCGAAGATTCCATTTCACTACACTGGAGAAAAAATCCGGAATATATATTTTTATTTCCTGTATTTTTGTCTGTTTGTCCACACGATTCCGGCTAAACCAATACTCCAATTGCGATGAAATTTTATGTAAATTTTATGGGGGCCTTCGAAATCTCTGAACTTAGAACTGCCACGTTTTTGAGCGCAATCGAAAAATTATTTCTAATGAAAATCGCAAATTTACGATTTTTTTCGATTTTTAAAAAATTTCTTCGACTTATAACATCTACATGCTTAATCCGATTTTAATGATTTTTTTACAGAACCTTAATTTTATGAATTAAGATATTCGTGTGAAATTTGAGAACAATCGAAAAATTATTTCTCATGAAAATCGAAATTTTACGGTTTTTTTCTTTTTTTTAACAATTCTTTCACTTATAACACCTACATGCTTTATCCTATTGTAATGTTTTTTTTACAGAACCTTAATTTTATGAATTATTATATTCGTGTAAAATTTGAGCGCAATCGAATAATTATTTGTTATGAAAATAGCAATTTTACGATTTTTTTCTTTTTTTTAAATTACGATTAAGAAAAAATAAAAGAATAAAGTTTATTTTTTATTTAATTTAATTTAATTTAAAAAAATCGACTTAGTAATAATTTTTTCACAAAACAACAGAAAATCTGCATAACACATGGCAGGTCAATGCACCAATTACGCTCATCCAACAACGCGGCGGGACTTAAGCGTTTTCCTAGTATCGTAAACAAGCTTCTGTCTGTCATATTAGTTACGCAATGAGGTGGTTTGTTTTTAGTGCTGGTGGCTTGGTAACGGCTGTTGCTCCGGTTGTCATCAAGGGACAGGGTTTGTGGGTTGGTTGGCCTGGAATTCATCTTGACGACCCCGATGAAGAGATCCCAGAGTCTGATCCCAACGACAAGACGCCAACAACGGGACTCTTGTCCAAGAAGGTGAGATTGATCACAACAATGATATTATAATAGAGCATTATTTCGGCCTTGATTTATCAATATAAAGCCAACGAATTTATTTTTTGATAAAACCGATTTATTGAACTGACTTTCAAAAGAGGACAATCACTAAAACCCAGTGTATAAATTACTGTCACTAACTTCTGATAGTGATACTGTTAAGTAAGTAATGGTCAAACAAAACTTTATAAGACAACACTGAGGAAAGTAAGCCGCGACAGTGCCATGCTCAATACTTCCGGGTTTTGGCTCAAAATTTAGATTTTTAAAGTCAATTGGTTGCGTTATAGAAATTGTAATTCATATTAGCCACATCTACAATTTACAGAAAGAACAATTCAAAATATTTCCTCTACTCGGACTTGAACTCTTTAATATGTAATATCATAGCAACACTATCATTGTAGTTTCATATTTGTCAGGTATAAGGTTAGTATAGTTTATAACATCCAACCAGCTGGATTAGTGTAAGTTTGGTGAAGGTGCCGAATATTTGGTGATTTAGTTTTTACCATCTACCCGACTTGGAGTATTAATTCTTTGATGGAGATGTCGAGTATCAGGTGAGTACACTACATTATATACCATTCAACCAGCTTGTAGTAACTTTACGTTTGGTGGAGGTGCCGGGTATCAGGGGAAAAGTCGATAACATCCAACCAGCTTAATGATAACTAGCTTGGCAATATTATTTACGTTTGGTGGAGGTGCCGGGTATCAGGGGAAAAGTTGATAACATCCAACGGTTTAAGATAACTAGCTTGGAAATATTATTTACATTTGGTGGAGGTGCCGGGTATAAGGGGAAAAGTTGATAACATCCAACCAGTTTATGATAACTAGCCTGGAAATATTATTTACGTTTGGTGGAGGTGCCGGGTATCAGAGGAAAAGTTGATAACATCCAACCGGCTTATGATAACTAGCTTGCAAATAATATTTATTTATTCATTCATTCTAATATTTATTTATTCATTCATTCATTCATTCATTCATTCATTCATTCATTCATCCATCCATTCATCCATCCATTTATTTATTTATTTATTTAATTATTTATTTATTTATTTATTTATTCAACTTGACACAAATACAGTCATAGGCCATTTTACATTGGGCATTGTAAACATAATAACATTACTAACTAACTTATACTAAGTTAAACTTAACATGATAACACAGAAGAAATACAGGGCCCATGAATAATGAATGATGTACGTAATAGCAAAAACAGAAACAAAAAACAGAAATAGGGGGAAAAACAAAAAGAAACCATTGTAAAGTTATCTAGGTTAGCTTGGTAGAGGTGCCGGGTATCAGGGGTAAAGTTGATAACATACAACCAGTTTATGATGACTAGCTTGGAAATATTATTTACGTTTGGTGGAGGTGCCTGGTACGAGGTAAGTACAGTGTTAGCGAACTTGAACATGTGGTTGTAATCTTTTTAATCAATGAACGAAGACCATACACATACATGAATTTATACAAATCGTCGATCCATTAAAAATTCGTAATCACATCATGATATTTTGCTAGAATCATTCCTTGTTTGTAGGTTGTGGCCGTGCATTGCGACCCTGTGGTGTTCGACAAGTACTACAATGGGTGTTGCAACAGGACCTTCTGGCCACTGTTCCACTCCATGCCAGACCGAGCGGTATTCTCTGCTGAGAACTGGAGGGTAAGACAACCTTCAATCTACCCTCTGTCGTTTCAATGTTAGTGGGCTAAGCTTTTTATTTTCCACTTATTACATACTAAATATGAACTAAAACATAACAAATGAAACAAAGTTAGTAAGCTCATAAATGAAACCGCGGTTTTATTTATTTGTGCCTTTATTTAACCACATCCAAATATTTTTTTGACCTGTTTTGGAAAATGAATTATTCGTGTACAAAAGTATCATGGACAAGATGCGTAATATTGGTAAGTGATTCATTGATAATATTACACATTTCTTTCAGGCCTACGTTACAGTGAATCAAGAGTTTGCTGACAAAACGTTACACGCGTTACAAAACCTTATCGAAGAACAGAAGGATGGTTCAACGCCTCTAATTTGGATCCACGATTATCACCTTATGCTGGCTGCTAACTGGATTCGACAAGTAGGTGAAAAGATTCCGAGGAGAAGGAGCATTCGCCATGTAACACCGTCAGGGAAGCGAAAGTAGTGAAAGTTTGGGAGTAAATGTTTTTGATACGTTAACACCGCGTGTGAGACTCAGATTTGAATATTTAACACAAAAGAGTGTGCATTATTACCTTTATTAAGTATTTCTTAATTATAAAATATTGTGAACCAGATTTACTGTGGAAAGAATTTAAAACAATCCGATGGAAAGTTTTCTGTCTCAGTTGTCATTTTTGTAGATAACACTTGTATAACATAATAACATAATATAATATAATAATAACTTTCAGTTTTTAACATTTTACTCTGCCTATACAGATATTTGGGTGTAAACATTATTTTCTTGTAATCAAACAGTTTCATTGCAGATAATTCTGTTGTAGACTGCCGAAGACTTAGAGCTGCGATGCAAAATGGGATTCTTTCTCCATATCCCTTTCCCACCATGGGACATTTTCCGTCTTTTCCCATGGTCAGATGAAATCCTTCAGGGAATGCTAGGTAAGGAAAATGATGTGTTTTCTTTATATTATTGAAAATTGTTGGTGCGGTTTTCAGCGCCGTCCAGAATGCCTAAAGGACAAAAATAAGTATTAATTTTGTGCATGTAGCTTTGTCTTATGGGCACGTAGCCCCATTGTTTTACTTACTAGGAAAACGCTAAAGTCCCGCCGCGTTGATGGATGAGCTTTTTAAAGTTTTTAGTTTGCGTGGGATATCTTTACTTTTGCAAGTGCTTTGTTTTGCTACCTACGCATTGTAAGTGATTGTTGTCAAATTTCTTTTGTTACCTGTCAATTGGTATTATTTACCGTAAAAACTTATATTAAAAGCTTTACAGTTTTTTTCTCTGGATTCTGGCTAACTTTTTCAACTTTTTCTTTTAAAAGGTACTACATCGCCATAACCTTAATGTCCATGTATAATATGAACGTTGAAGGCCCACCCGTTTGGTCAGAATTGGCCCAAATGGCACGAAAATATCGCACTAAAAGTCAAAAAACTGATATTAAAAGCTTTATTTCTATAGATTCTGACTAACTTTTCCAACTTTTTCTTTCAGAAAGCAATACATCACCATAACCTTAATGTCCATGTGAAATATGAACGTTGTAGCCTCACCCGTTTGGTCAGAATTGACCCAAATGGCACGAAAATATCGCACAAAAAGTCAAAAAACTTATATTAAAAGCTTAATTTCTATAGATTCTGGCTATGTTTTTCAATTTTTTCTTTCAGAAAGCAATACATCACCATTACCTTAATGTCCATGTGAAATATGAACGTTGTAGCCCAACCCGTTTGGTCAGAATCGGCCCAAATGTCTCGAAAATATTGCACTAAAAATCGAAAAAAATCGTAAAAGTGCGATATTCATGAGAAATATTTCTTCGATTGTACCCAAAAACGTGGCACGTCTAAGTTCAGAGATTTCGAAGGTCCCCTTCAATTTTCATCAAGATCGCATATGCCGTTTGCCCGGAATCGTGCGAACAAACAGACAAAAAAAAAAAAAAAAAAAAAAAACAACAAACAAAAAAACAACCGAGCTAAATTTTTTGGGGGGTCAGTGAAATTGAAGTCTTCGCTTCGCTCATCCAAATATTTAAAATGTGACACTGTTTTCAGGTTGCGACATGGTTGGTTTCCACATAATGGACTACTGCTTGAACTTCGTGGACTGCTGTCAGCGCCGTCTGGGATGCCGTGTGGACAGGAACAACCTGCTTGTGGAGCATGGCGGACGAACAGTCAGAGTTCGCTCTCTGCCCATTGGCATTCCCTATGAGAGATTTGTACAGCTGGCAGAAGTAGCTCCGAAGGTAGGCCTACAACATTTCATATGACTCGCGTCAGAATGTATTCACTTAAATTTGAATAGTGTTACAAATTAAATGTTTTCAAAGCTATATAATTTAAGTTATGATTATTTTTGTGTATGATGTTTCCCCTATGTTTTAGCTTGAAAATGCTTTCATACTCTCTTCCGAAGAAAACTCTAGTCATTTGAATTATTCTTATAAATTGGTGCTTTGAGCTGACGCTTTGTGATGCACAGGAACAATGTTGATTTATAATGAAGGGGTACGATGACTTGCTTTTGGAGGAGTGTTGACTTTACTCTGGGCATTGTCTTTTGAAGTCCTGCTATTTGCCTATGATTAGTGGTGGGAAAGTAGTACCACTGATAACAGATTGGAGCTGTTATGTGTGGTACCACTTGTGATTGTGAGGATATCCATATATATTTTACGCATTGTTTCCGAATTGATAATATTGATAACACAGCTATGTCTTTATCTTAGTTTTTTATATCTTCTGTTTTTTTAGCAAAATTTTCAGTATCCTCTTTTGGAGATTCTCCAAAAATTAAATGTGTTAGTGGAAAGTACCTCCCCTCATCCTTATACCATTTATCGAATAACAGGTGGTACAAGAGTGAAGAATAATGTTTTTAACAGCTAAGAGTTTTAGAAGATAATATAATTTGTATTTCATGTCACATAGTTTAGTTGTTTTGTACCGCATGCGTTTGTCGTTTTTACTGTGTTGATCTATTACTTTTCCTAGAAATTTAATTTTATCAGTATTTGTTTTTATTTGAACTGCACATGGGTTTGTTATCACACATTTTATACCTAAGGTGTGGTTCTCTATCTAACAGATTATGGGAGGAGGCATTATAGTTTTGGTTTCATTCAGAGATAGAGATTGTTCATATCTTGGACCAGTGTTGAATGTGGTTAATTGTTTGCTCAGATAGGCTATACACTTGCTAGTGCCAGCTATAAACATTAAACCTTCTGCACTACACTACTACCCTATTGAGTCACACTGTATCTTATTTCCACTGGTTTTGTCTTAAAAGGTGGTGATGATGGGCCAGAAAGTTGTACTAGGCGTCGACCGCTTGGACTACACAAAAGGCTTAGTCCATCGTCTAAAAGCTTTCGAGATTCTATTGGAAAAACACCCAGAGCACAAAGGAAAGGTGGGTTAAGATGTATATTTTAACTCTTGGATTTTGCACACTTTTTAAAGCTGTGTGTGGTTATTTATGGCGAGTTGGATATTTTCCAGATTTGTGAATGTACTTATTTATACACATAGATTTAAGAATAGAAAAATGTATTTATTGGGGAAAGGGGGGGGGGGGTTAGTGAGTGTCAGTGAAACTTTGTGCGTTTTATTCTCATTTGTAAACATATAGATCAACTCGTAAGCCTATAGTCAGTTACTTAAACTCTTATTTATACCTACCACAATTTTCTCAGTTATTCTTTGCAACAAAAACAATCAGAATAGTTATGTAAACACACATTTATTTCAGATGGGTGGGCTGGTTAATTTCATTGTACATGTTGTCATAAAGATACCCATCTATTGAATGTCTTTAAGACTTTAAGTAAACAAAAACCAAGCATGAAATAATCAGGGGTGGGATACCCCCCTCTCCCACCAATTTACATTCACAACAAAGTGTTTAGGTATTTCACTGTTATAAAACAAGTACAAACCAGATAATAATATAATCAAAAATGCTTATGGTTGATTATTCTAGGTGACGTTATTACAAATCTCTGTACCTTCACGTACCGATGTGCGTGAGTACCAAGATCTTAAGGAGGAGATGGACCAGCTGGTTGGAAGAATCAATGGACGCTTTACAACCTACAACTGGTCACCTATTCGTTACATCTACGGCTGCGTGAGTCAAGATGAGTTAGCTGCTTTTTATCGCGATGCGGCTGTGGCCCTAGTCACACCCCTTAGAGACGGTGAGGAATTTACCCTTTCTAACCATATTTTGATTTTGGCAGAAATCATTTGTTAAATGTGAACTTTATAATTGTTGTTTTATTTTTAAAATTAATTATTTAATGATTAATTTACATACCAGTACGGTAGAGCGAAGATTACCGTTATTATAGAACCTTTAAATATAACAAACAATATAATAATATGTTATGTAACAACGTTGAAATATCTTTGGTGGAGGTGCCGGGTTCAAAAGTTCCTAACAAAAAACATTCTGCATCAACCAGGTTGAAGGGCAGTGTTAACCGAGTAAACGCATGTTAGGAGGTTATGAACGGTTTGATCGTGACACTGGACACGCGCACAGAGGGACGAACCACCAGATAAGCGATGAATATAGTGGAGCTTCGCTCCCTAATGTGCACTTAATGTGCTACATATCCTTGACTCTAGACTATAGTGGCGTTACAGTTTTAAATTATGTATTTAATTTATTAATTTAACGTATATTCTTTTCAGTTATAAATATAAATTTACAAATGCGTTATCTGTATCAATGGGAATTTTTTAATAGGGATTTCCTGTGCTAGCTTTAAAAATCACATGTTAGTGACATCTTCCCAAGATGTGTTTAACAAAATATAGTACATACAATGGTTCATTTTAACGTCCCTACATCAAAATAATTGTTTTCGAATCACAATTACAAATTTTGTATCAAATCGCTAACGGCTATTTATTTGTTAAATTAGTGACATTTCGAAAAAGTCTTGTGAAGTACTTGGTATCATATTTTGACACTAGTTTCCAAATCAATTTTCATGCAATGGAAAGAGGTGAAATCACTGGATAACGATTGTTCTGAAATTCTCTCATAGGTATGAACCTGGTTGCCAAAGAGTTTGTAGCCTGTCAAATAAACCAGCCGCCTGGAGTTTTGATTGTCTCACCGTTCGCTGGGGCTGGTGAAATGATGCACGAGGCACTGATCTGTAACCCCTATGAGATGGCAGAGGCTGCAGAAGTTTTACACAGGTAAACACTTATGCTGTGTGCTTTTACACGAAAGAAATACAGTTTTATATAGATCCTTTGGAATTGGATGTTGAGAAAAAATTAGCAACATTAAATAGAAATAAAATTATCTGGAAACTTAAATAATACATTTTATGAATAATAATAATAACAATAATAATAATAATAATAATAATAATAATAATAATAATAATAATAATAATAATAATAATAATAATAATAATAATATATATATTTTTTTTTAATAATTAAGCATATCATTACACATCAAACATATTCTATTCGATTCGATATCCCACAAAGCTTCATCAGAAGCTTGTCTGTGGGCTAATTATAATATACAAAATTATGGACAGTGTAAGAGCATAAAAATCAATATCAAATTATGTCAGACACAGGACATTATACTAAATACTAAATAATATAATATAATCGATACAATATGTCAATAATCGTAAACACATTGAGCAGTTGCCAAATCATTATCAATGAATACATTCAGCCAGCACATTAAAATAGTTCATATAACAACTAAATAAATTATAATATTAGATAAATTTAATACAAAATTAAAGCGTCATACAAAATTAAACGTCATTAAACAAGAGAATTTTTTTTACTTTTAACTTAACTTTACTAATTTTATCTAAATCTTTTAGTTCTTTAGGCAATAAATTGAAACTCTGCGGTACACTAGTTTTTAACGACCTTTCACCATATTTGTTTACACAAAGTGGAACTCGAAAGTTATCAGCGGCCTTCGTTCTTGTGGAGATGTTATGGTCGATTTCGATTTTATACTCATTACTTTAATAATAACTTAAGATTAACTTATACGTAAACAACTTATTTACAGGGAGCAAACCAGTTATTTCGAAAAGTTCATTTGAGGATAATAATTTTTTTTTTTTTTTAAATTGAAATACATATCTCTTATACATTTTTTTATCAAACAAGTTCGGCCATCCACAAGCTGCACAGGACAGCTTAACTGTGGAACATGTTACATTAAAGAAAATCATGCATGTGAAATAATGATTTTTAACTAATTCAATATTTCAAAAATTCTAGATAGCAATACAATAATTAGTGAAGTAACAGTAAGTAACAGTAAGCAGTGAATGACTCAGCGTGTAATAAAAAATAAAATAAAAATAAAAATATATAACACTAAAATAAAAGATTAAAATAGTAGATAAAAACAAGTAATTAATGTGCAAATTAAATACTTATACCAGCCAAAAACATTTTTGTGAAGCAACAGTTTGCAGATAATACAGTGAATAAACATTGAATAGAACAGATATAGAACAGTGAAATATTAGAGTGCTAATTCATGTACATTAAATTATGAAACACTTATGTAACAAATACACAAGTACAAATACACAACAACCCTAACTTCACTGCATATTTCGTAATAAAAATGCCTTTAGCTCTCTTTTGATTTCATAAATAGTCTCTAAATCTCTGATGTTCTTTGGAATACTATTAAAAAAGAAAGGTATAGTGTAGCTAAGTGTTCTTTTACCATACTTATTTGCAACCCGTGGCAACTGGTATACTTTTCGAAGATTTGGAGCGAGTGAGAGTAGTGTGATTTATACAATTTTTGTGAGTATTAACGAAAAAATGTTTCAAAACTAATTTATATGTGAATAATTTCTGTAAATGGTAAAACGTTTTGTAGTCTATAACATTCCAAAGTGCTTAAATTATTTTCAAAAGTGATCATCTTCATTATTTTATTTTGAATAGAGATTATGCTATTTAGCTGTGATAACGAAGCATTTCCCCAAATTAACAGACCGTAAGAAATAACCGACTCTGCAAGGGCTATATAAACCATCTTTACATATTTAAATGGTAAAATACTTTTAACTGCATATAATTGGTAAGCGCGACTAGCTTTACATATTTTCTCAGCTTGTATATTCCAACTAAAGTTACTATCAATCTCCAACCCCACATACGGATGGCTGTAAACAGTTGCAATTGATGTATCACACGAACAATCCAGATCAATTTTACCCGCGTTCAGATGTAAGCATTCAAAATTGTGGGCAATAACATTGATATTAGTATTTCGACCCGCGTTTAGCGGCATAGAAATGTGCACAATCTTTGTTTTTTCAATATTTACGATTAGCCTTACGTCATGGTTCCACCTGAGTAAATTTAGAAAATCATTTTGCAAGTATCTTTCTGCAATTTTTACGTTTTTATGGATAGACACTAAAGCAAAGTCATCAGCGTAGCAAAAAGCGATGCACTTAATAATATACTTAACCATAATATTTACATATATTAAGTAAAGTTGAGGTCCTAAAATAGAGCCTTGTGGTACGCCACTGCTACATGACTTTGCTTCACTATACACTTCGCCTATTCTTACAATTAACTTTCTGCTCGATAAATAATTTTTAAACCAATTTAACAATGTATTTCTAACCCCAATACTTTCCAACGCAACTAGCAGCTTATTAAAATCAAGGGTGTCAAATGCTTTTTATAATCGATAAACATACATAAAATGTTAAAATTTTCGTCTAGCTTAGTATTAACTAGGTCAGAAAAGGATGCCAAAAGGTCTACTGTACTTTTTCCTCTTTGAAATCCATATTGTTGTTCGTTTATTATTTTAAATTTCGTGCAATTAAGCAATTTGCCACGTATCTTTCAAGTATTTTTTCAATGCTACACATAATGGCAATTGGCCTATAATTGACATATTTCAAATGGTCGCCCTTTTTGAAAATTGGCCTGACAACAGATGTTTTCAATGTTTCTGGAATAATACCCTCCTTCAAGGATAAGTTAATAAATAGGGCAATAACTGGACTGATCTCATCAACTATATTTTGCAAATCCTTAACTCTAATTCCGTCAATACCTGCCTTTTTATTATTATTCATTTTAAGTATTATTTCTTTGACTCCGGTCGCTGAAATAGGAGGCACGTATATCGACTGTAATTGTTGCTCGTATGCATTATCTCTCATATTGTTATCTACACACTTAATGTCGCAAATGTGAACAATATTTTCAATTTCATCTACAAAGGTATTTGCAAAATTATTAGCAATGTTTGGAATTGTATCATGTCTACCTAAATAATATAATAATCCTTATGTATTTTCTTTTCATTATTTATTTATATTTTATTATCTTTTATTTTATGTTTAAAATTATATACTCATTATTAAAATATATATAATAATTATATATAATAATTATTATAATAATTATATAGTATTAAATAATGAATGAATAATAATAAATAGTAAAATACTAAATTTAATTTATTCACGAAATAATTATATTTATAGATATTGTACTGAAACTCTAATATATAATTTATTTATATCATATTAGTTATATATTAAAATATATCAAAGCAGTAATTAAAAAATTACATTTTTTGATTTCTGAAACACTTCCATAATAAATTATACCAAATGTATGAGGTTGTCGGTCTTAAAATTAGAAACTTAATTCCCTAAACAACTGCATGTTTTATAATAATAATAACTTTTATACCGACAGCTATTTATCAGGTACAACTAAGAGTGTTCAGTGGCGTATCCAAGGGGGGGAGAGGGGGGAGAAAACCCCCCTTTTGAAAAAAAAGTGTACAGGAGAAAATAAAATAACTACAAATTACCATCTAACTAAAGGAGGATTTTAGTAGATAAAAAGTTGGCATTGTGAGCTTTAAAACGCACAGATTTTCCAGAAACGACCTTAAAATAAATTTTTTTCCGGGGGGCAAGCCCCCGGACCCCCACTTAGCCTTCGGCACATCTATGAAAAAATGTTAACCCCCCCTTATGAATTCCTGGATACGCCACTGAGAGTTTATTAGATATTTGGTATAGTTGAAACACTCTGGCTGTCTCCGACGTTTCAGAGCTCTGACTATGCCCGAGGACGAGCGAACGCTTCGAATGAACTACCTCCGTCGCCGAGAAAAGATCCACGACGTCAACTACTGGATGAAGTCTTTCCTCAAAGCGATGGGCTCCCTCATTGAAGAGGACGGTGAGGACGTACTGCCTACCACAATGCAGCCGGTCACAATGGACGACTTTGATGAGTATCTCTCCAAGTAAGCGAATCATTCAATCATACTTCTACACTAGAATCAGCTCGCTAAATCCCCTGACTAGAGAGCTTGCACGCGCACCACCAATGTTATATAGGGATGTCTTTACTCTTTCTCGATGCAAGAAAAAGTATTTACTGCTACTTTACTACTGCTGGATATTCGAAACTATGAGTGGTGGTGATAGATGACGATGGAGGACGATTAAAAACACCCATGCCTAAGCAGGATTCGAACCCACGTCCTCATACAGCCATACGCTTCGGACGATTAGGGCAATCGTATGTGCCACCGCGGACGGCAAAAATAAAATAAAATAATAAAGTGATATTAAGACGAACTAAAATAGTATACCGGTACGTGCCATTTTCGGCAATATCAACAATATTTTCCTGTTAGATAAACTTGGCTTCTTTCGACGTTGCTTTTAAAAGAAGACACAATCTTCTATTTCGAGATTTTGACCATTATAAAGTAATATAGTTTCGTAGAGATCCTGTTGTTTCGAGACTGATAGATGTGTTATTTCCTAGGTACATTGGATGCGACACCACACACAAATTGGCTTTGCTTCTCGATTACGACGGCACACTGGCGCCTATTTCTCCACACCCCGATCTCGCAATTCTGCCTCCAGAAACGAAGAAAGTCCTAGAACGACTATCAAACATGTCGGATGTTTACATTGCCATCATATCTGGAAGAAATGTAGACAATGTTAAAGGAATGGTAGGTCCTCGATTTGGCCAGCATTCCTTGTTAATTTTTAATTTATATTGTTGTTTTACTTCTATGCTTTGCAACCACGTTGACAGATACTGACAGATTGACTGACAGACAGATATTGATGGATACAGATGTCGCCGGAATACACTTTGAAAATATGTTCCAGGTGGGGATCGAAGGGATAACCTACGCCGGAAGTCATGGCCTAGAAATCCTTCATCCAGATGGGAGCAAGTTTGTTCATCCAATGCCCATTGAGTTTGAGGAGAAAGTCACTAACCTTTTAAAGGCTCTGCAAGAATCGGTAATTATATAGTACAATATTTCGTACAACGACAGTTATACTAAGTTAATAAATGCCTCACATCACTTGGATATTGAGACATATTTAAGTGGTAAGTATAATGTATGAACATGTTTCTCCACTTATGGAAATTAAAAATTTGTTTCTGTACAAGATTTCACTCTTTGGAAGCAAATCTCCTCATACATCATGTAACGCACCCTTCTCAAGACATGTATGTATAGGCTTAAGTATGATATGTTTTATATGCCCAGAAGTTGTTTTGCTTGCAAGACAAGACACTCTTCAACAGAAGATTTGACGAAGACAAGACAACGACTCCCGTTTTCTTCCTTGTACCTGGATCTGTCTCTCACTCACTCTCTAGGCTATTGTGGCGCAATATGACCCAACGGTTGACGCTTTCTCAGGTGTGCAAGGACGGAGCGTGGGTGGAGAACAAAGGCGCCCTTCTGACCTTCCACTACCGGGAGACACCGCTGAGTATCCGACCGAAGCTGGTGGAGCAAGCCACTAAGCTGATCGAGGGTCATGGATTCCGAGCCGCCACAGCTCACTGCGCCATCGAGGCGAAACCACCCGTGCAGTGGAACAAGGGCAGGGCGTCCATCTATATCCTGAGGACGGCTTTCGGCGTCGACTGGAGTGAGCGTATTCGAATCATTTACGCAGGTGACGATGCCACGGATGAAGATGCCATGCAGGTAAGTTGGATAGCATCCGATTCTCCTTAAACATTCATTAGATTATACTTTTCGAAAGGAGTAGGCTACGTGCCGTTTCTGGGTTTCCGCTCATCCCTTCTGTTCATACTTCATCCTCTATCACCACTCATCGTCTCGAAGAGCCAAAGTGCATTAATATGAGACGTTAAGCAATATCCAATCAATCGATCAATGTTGGACTACACTTTCTATAGCTCTGATCAGGTGTTCACACTTGACTTTGTCGCTGTGCAGGCTCTGAAGGGCATGGCCGCCACGTTCCGCGTCACATCCTCCCACATCGTCCGCACGGCGGCCGAGCGCCGTCTGCCCAGCACCGACTCTGTCCTGACAATGCTCAAGTGGGTCGAGCGCCACATGAACAAGCGCGGGGACAACTTCCCCCGGGACGAGTTCGACGACGAGCCGCCAATGATGGTTCGGCGTCCGTCAAAGAGCAGGGGTAAGAAGGACGGCGTCAAAGTCGAGATGTCGTATATGCCTAAACCCAACGCCGAGCCAACAGCATGACCTGCACATTTCTAGCGTTGTCAATAGAATTTAAAAAAAAATTGCTTTTACAATTCCATAACATGAGCCATACTTTAGCTTACTGAAAATAATTTACTTTTAGCTCGTAAACTTTTCTGGAATGTGAAAGTGTACATACATACTTTGTTGTTGATTTTTTTTCATGTTTTAAAAGTACACATCATATTTCAATGCCAGCCTTTATATGTTATCGTATTCTTGTTAATGGGAAATAAAATAAATAATATGATTATGTGTTTCACACGTGCCTTGTAGTTTTGATTCCTCCAGACCCGTATTCCCTGGGTTATCAGTCAATTGCTATAATTCCTGGTCTGACCTGATTTCTTACAAGTTATACCCCACGAATTTATACCCTATATGCGAGTGGACCAAGCTGCAAACAAGGGGTAGCGCCAATTCGCCAATACAGCCTCCTTTTACGCAAAAGCATTATAAAACCGATCTAATTTAAATGTATTATTTCCCAAATTCCTCGCCACGCAACATGGGTGCCCGGTTTCTGTGTCGTGGTGTCCGCTATTTAAATTCGCCTGCGGCTGAAACTTTCGAGCACAGGCCTTTCTCCGATGTGTATAGGTTCACCCACTAGTCCTGGGCTGGTCCTCATTCACTTATGACCCACCATCACGTTTAGCACAATTCTATAAATATAAGACGTACTAACACATCTTAAATAAAATGTATGTCATTCTTTGTTCCACATTTGATAGCGATCATACATTTTTGAAACATTATGTGAGGAATGTAGAGAAATTATTTCATGTCTTGGGAAATCTTTACGGATGAACTACATGACCTCTGTAATCTTTGTCGTGATTCGTGAAAGCGAATAAGGTATTTTTGAGTGAGCCAGCCTAGGTGTAAGCTCTCGGCATTATTTCTACTCAATTGCACTACAAAAAAGAACCCGCGAGTCCCCCCCCCCCTCCCCCACCCCCCATCGAGCAGGCACTTCATCACTGTCATTGCACCCAATGAAAGCTATGAACATCCATTGATCAAAAGTTCTTTGAAGGGTTTGTGTAATGGAGTGGTTGCAAGCTCGGATATCATCTGACAAGCCCAGATGATGGGGTTCCCATGGGGGACATTCCACAGGAGTGTGCCACATACTATCTAGGTCATATCTTGTGGAAGTAACAAGAGTTTATAATTATTTTTTATAACATTTCTATGTTAATTCTTACTGCAATACCAGTGATTTTTTCGAAGAACACTTCCCTCAGTAAGAGAAGGAAAATATCGATTTTGTTTTTGATGTTAACGATGCACATTAATGTTTTTTGATTTAGTTATAAAATATATAATGAACAGGAAAATAAACTTGGTTACATTACAAAGAACTCGGGGTTTAAGACATGTGTTAAAATACAAATACAAATTTCTTTTGGGAAACCTGCACATGCACTGCATGCCCCTCCTACCGGGAGTCTAACTCAGTATTTTGGAGTCAGGGTAATTGTGGGAGGAACTTCCAAGGGTTATTTAAGATGACTTAATCCCTTGAATTCGCATAAACGACCGAGATAAACTTTGGACAAAAAAAAACATAGTCAGAATCAGAGTCTCGTACGTACGTTAAGCTTGAGCTGCAAAAAATAGGTAAATTAAACTTATCATGAAGAGTTGAATGTATAGCTACGTATAGTATGAGCTAGTATGATAATCTTGGTGTATGAGCCTCAGGATCGAACCCTGACAGGGTCATGAATATCCCAGGACCATGAATCATCCGACGTCATTACGAGGCGGAATGTTGAAAGGCACACATTAGCCCAACTCGACAGCTGGTCCATGGTGCTGGATCTATGGAATTGTTACATGATGAAGATGAATTATTGGACGCGAACATGAAATTTAATGCTGGAAATAGGAACAAAACACTCTATTACCAATAAAATAAATTGTCTCCGACGAGACTAGCTCTATAATTCAGGGGCCTTGAACCTCGTAAGTTCATGGACGCATTTAGCTTGGTTCGTTGAAATGCTGTTTCCCTAGTTACACAAATAATAAAATAACAAGTGCATGTGTTAAACTTGGCTGTGGAGATCATGGAAGAATTTTTTAAAGGTTTCAGAGTAAACAAATTAATACTATCTGCTGCAATTTAAGACAAATTTAGTTTGTGAAATACATTTTAGCATTCAACGTTGCGAGCTCGTATAGTAATAAGTATTATGTAGAAGAAACTTTACTAGAACAGGTAAATGTTATTAAACAATTAATTGAACTTAACATTGAATTGAAATTGAAAAATTGAACCTAAGAGCAGTGTTAAGTTCAATTAATTTATAAATAGTAAAAGTATTGTCTTATACGATTTAAACATGTAATAAAAGCTTATTGACCCTGAAAGTGACAGTCGTAAAAATAAACGCACGTAAATCAAATTACCAGGATCACAAACACACTAGAAATTGCGAATTTTTAAGCCACACTTCCTGTCTCTTTCTCAAGCAGAGGCGTACTTATTATAACAGGTCATACACATTTATAAACATTTATCTCAGTGACCCACAGAAGTATGGCTCAAACGTATCGGGCTACACTCTGATTCGGGAGGTTCTGGCGGAATTCCGCCACCAGCAAGCCTGACTGAAAGTTACTTCCAAGGTTTTTTTTTCAGTGCAAAGGATTGACTCCACTCGGAAAATTTCCTTTAGAAATATTGTAACTCCAAAATACCCGGTTAGACACTTAAAAAGAGACGTATTAAATTGTCCCTGGGCATTTGAAAGCGAGGGATTTAGTCATGGGTACGCGAGTACTCAAAATAGGGAGCGAAGCTACTTAATCTTCAATAGGGAAAGAGACAGTGACCCAAAATTTTGCTTTCTACCTTAACAATTATTTAAAATTAGTGATTTTTAAAAATAATTTTTTAATTTTTGTAAAAATATCCTTATATAAAAATAAATAAATACTGATTTTGTATTCCTAATTGACATCAAAGTTGAAAAAAAAATCGTTTTTTTGCATATTTTAATTTTTTTTTACATGTGTAAATTAAATCTACTACTGGCTGACAAAATATCCGGGACATCACGGAAATGTGTGTATTTTAGTGTTTTTATACACAATTTGCTTTTTGAATCATTTCAAAAATAGAATTTCCTCCTTTTGATGGTAATAGCCCCGCCCCCTGCAACAAGGGTCACCAGAAACATTCTGTATCACCCTAGTTGTAAGGCAACGCCAACAACAAAACTCACATGTCCATTAGAGGTCATGGTCGGCTTGTACCGTGAGACTTGAGGCACGCACTGACGGGTGGACACACACAAAACAGGGGGATCAAATAGTTCCGAACACATTATTTCACTCACATTTTGCCCGTTTTTCCAAATGTGGTTGTCTATTATTATTCAACTGCCAAACCGTGCGTACATACCAACTAGACAATCGTATATTATTTATGTAGAAAAGAGGGCTACGTGCGACCTGCACAAGGTCACCACTCTGCTTTGTGACTTTCCATATTTATTTTTGAACGGTTGGTCATAACCGTCGAAAACGATATTCAAAGTTTGGTATAGTTTCAAAGTTTAAGGACATGCTTGTAGCTTTGTATACCAATTAAGATATAAGGCTAATTGTCATGTACCCAACATTGTGAAGCCCAATGGTAGCACTGACGTCTAACATTTAAGCCCACATATTTCTATCAAATCGAACTTCTAACATTTCTGAGGTAGTGATATAGCCTACTATGGAATGAATTGACAAAATGATAGTGCGGCTTTGGTATTGGGATAAATTAATTCCATTTGAAGGTGAAATGTGCTATATTTTTATTTACCATTTCCTCCCTCCCCTCCATCCCCTTGGCTACGAAACTGTACACTGTTATAATAATTATTTGATCTTTATTGACAACGGGACCATAGTCCTTCAAGTGCAATATAATATAATCATAATATGAAAAGTAATATGTGTGTCTACTACTATATGTGCCAGTGTGCCACTGCTTTCTACTTATACTTGGACAGAGGGTCGGTCAGTCGGTCTAGGTTATCATAATTTTCAGTGTTCAGAAAACTGTATAATGAGGGAGAAATTTTTACTTTTGAGTTTATGGATAGTGGTTACCATCTAACAAGTTACTTTCAAATAAATGCATTAATTTATCATAAGAATAAATTTAAAATTTTATCTGTAACAAGATAAAAACGTTCACAACACAGAGAAATGTAAATTATTTCATTTTTAAAATGTTTCTGGCACATACTCGAGCCTAAGGAACAGCTGCGTCAATACACTGATAGTAATGACACACGTTTAAAAAGTATGATTTTTTGTTAGGTGCATTCGATGATTATATCTTCACTTTTGAATAATTCCCATTAGTCTGGTGGCCATTTTGTAGGCAAGGCTGACTACCTGTAACACAACACATTTGCGTTAGTAAACACACATTATAAACACGTATCTGTTTCAACTATGTCTGATAATAGAAGAAGTGTAGTACATACTTCCTAGTAGTGATGATAGTGCTAGTGTATAATGTTCTTGTCAAACTATATCTTACTCTACTAAACATCAGGTCACGTGCACTGTGAGGTCTTGCTGTGGGAATGTGTGTTTACTATAAAATTATTTGATGGAACGTATAATAATTATAATGTATTTATATTACCTTCAATATTGATAACAATATTTAAAATATTATTATCACATAGGCTAACGGGCTAGAAAAGTAATGCATCCAATCTTAAAGATGCAATTCATTAGCACCGTCATTAATTGTTGGCAATAGTTAAAATATTCTGTTTGGGTAAATTTGGCAGAACGGTATCGTAACCGTTCGAGCCACTCACAAAACGGAGCTAACAAGAGTTCATCAAAACATAAATCAATGAACGATAGTGTTGTACTCGTTTTTTTCTTAGAAAATCTAAAGATCTAGGTAATTTTTATAACTTAATAGTATCTCCCATTCCAGAAGATGGATATTACAAATTATTCTAAGCGGAAGGGCAAAGTTCGTATCAGTTTCTAATCAACTCCGGTCAATTTATTATCTTCATTGTTAACTTGAGACGAAGCATACATTTACCTGGCCGAAGTTCCTAACAGAAAGTGGATCGAGACCAGGGGGCTTGAACGCGGCAGGTTTGTTAGCCTGGGCCATCACAACCAACATTGCGCGCTTGAAACTCGTCGAGGCGCCGAGCCAATCACATTCGTACAAAGCGTCGCCAACTCCGGCACTCTGAAATATTAATAAAACAAAAGCAATTTTCTTTTCTTTAAATGAAACAGAACTGGCTTTCAGTTTGAGAATTTATTTACAACTGCTTGAACCATTTCGACTCCGACATAATCATTTATGTTAGTTATAAATTAGTATTGGTAGGCCTATTTTTCCGACTGCATGGAACCAAGGTCTGCTGGATCTCCGCCTAGCGGAGGATCGTCTAACTCTCTAGGTTAGGTCGTCGCAGCAGCGAATTAGAAGCCATCTTGGTGATTAATTCTAGAGCGGGAATGCAATAACTAGTACTTTTTCACGCACTTTGCATACTTCTGAGTTAATTAACTAAAAAACTGGAGGTTGTCAACGAGGTTGAATACTATGTTAGTAATCAGGATGAATGCCACTATAACCTCATATAGTGGTTATGTTTGGAAAAGTCGTCGTTTTCCTTTAAAACGAGCATTTCCCGGGGTATAGTATTTTTTCACGCACTTTGCATACTAATGAGTTAATTACTTAAAAAACTGAAGGTTGTCAACGACTTTCAATAACCTGTTAGTAATCAGGATGAATGCCACTATAACGTCATATAGTGGTTATGTTTGGACATGTAGTCGTTTTCCTTTAAAACGAGCATTTCCCGGGAATGTTGAACTTTTTCACGCACTTTGCATACTAATGAGTTAATTACCTAAAAACTGGAGGTTGTTAACGAGGTTGAATACCATGATTGTAATAAGGGTGAATGCCACTAGGAAGCTTCGCAAACGCTTTTTCAGGCGCGTTGTTGGATGAGCGTAATTTTTTTACGAAAAAAACGTAAAATTGCGATTTTTTATGAGAATAATTTTTGATTACGCTCAAATTTCCCACAAATATATAAATTCATAGAATAAAGATTCTGTGCAAAAATCATTACAATCAGATAATGCATGTATGTGTTATAAGTCGAAGAAATATTTTAAAAATTAAAAAAATCGTAAAATTGCGATTTTCAACAGAAATCATTTTTCGATTGCGCTGAAAAACGTGTCAGTTCTTAGTTCAGATATTTCGAAGGCCTCCACAAAATTTCATCGCAATTGGAGTATCGGTTTAGCCAGAATCGTGTTAACAAACACACAAAATACAGAAAAAAGAGAAAAAACATTCCGTTTTTTTTTTTCTCTGCGGTGTAGTGAAATGGAATCTTCGATCCGCTCGCTACGCTCAACCAACTATAACGTATATAGTGGTTATGTTTGTACATATCGTCGTTATCCTTTAAAACGAGCTTTTCTCGGCGACATAGTAATTTTTCACACGCTACCTTGAAAAATACCGTCATTTACTAGTGTTTTTATGATTATGTGTAGACACTATTTGGATGAGCGTAGCAAGCGAAGCGAAGATTCCATTTCACTACACTGGAGAAAAAATCCGGAACGTTTTTTTTCTGTATTGTGTGTTAGTCAGCACGATTCCGGCTAAACCGATCCTCCAATTGCGATGGAATTTTCTGAAGGCCTTCGAAATCTCTGAACTTAGAACTGCCACGTTTTTGAGCGCAATCGGAAAATTATTTTTCATGAAAATCGCAATTTACGAATTTTTTCGATTTTTTTTAAATTTCTTCGACTAATTAACACCTACATGCTTTATCCGATTGTAATGATTTATTTACAGAACCTTAATTTTATGAATTGATGTATTCGTGTGATATTGAGCGGAATCGAAAAATTGTTTCTCATGATAATCGCAATTTCACAACTTTTAATATTAATATTTAATAATTATTTCTTATGAAAATTGCAATTTTACGATCTTTTTTTTTATTATTACGATTTTTTTAAAATTTACAAAATTTACGTTAATTTTTTATTTAATTTAATTTAATTTAAAAAAAAAATCGACTAGTAATGATTTTTTTACAGAACAACAGAAAATCCGCATAACACATGGCAGCTCAATGCACCAATTACGCTCATCCAACAACGCGCCTGAAAAAGCGTTTGCGAAGCTTCCTAGGTTGTGTTCCGCCAAGGCGACCAGAACGACCAGTCTGCGACCAATGGAATTTAAGTAAACACAATTCGCACCAATGACAGATCAGATTTGCAAGAAACGTATGCGATGCGTTGCTGTTTTCACTGTTGTGGTCGAGACCAAGAAGCCCACAGTTTTATTCCGGTCGTGGGCTGGTCTTGAAGAAAGCGCGGTTATTTCAAATTCTTTCATTGAAAATCATGGAATAATGTCAACTTCCGACAATGTTCCTGTAACTACACATGGGTAGACAATAATTCATTCATTCTTTCATTCAAATCATTCATTTATTTAGTAAATGATATGATTTATGTAACAATTTAACGAGATATCACAACTTTTCATTAAAACACGGCCTTGTAGATGCAAGCACCATTTCTGAGCCAAGGCAGTACCCCAACAATCAGACGTTGAGTGAAACAATGAAAATAACAAAGCCCAGAATGGTCGACCGGTCGCCTTTACGGAACACAACCATAGTATTATCACATGTGTTGCTTTGGGCACAAGGCATGTTGGTAATAAATTATCAGAAACAGGCTTTCAGAAATAATTTTTAAAATCGTAAGAAAAATTGCTGATGGATATACACATCACAAATAACGTAGGGTATTTAAAATTATTATTATTTATTATTATTTATTATTATTAATTACATTACAACAATTGCTAGCTTCATTTTTATTGTGTTGTCAATTTTATTATCTCGAAATGCATGCGATTCTTTTCTGGCATCTACATCGTCATTTTGTTGTCAAGTTTTAGGGCGCGCTAAGTAGATGTACACTTTGATTTTTAAAATTCCCTCTATTTGTCGTGCAAATCACCAATATGGCTGCTATACATTGTGGAACGGGTTGCGACGACCTAACTTCGTGGCCACACGAGCGAGTTAGACGAGCCTCCGCCAGGTGGCGGAGATCTAGAGGACCTTGCATGGAACCAGTGATGTAGATACCAACAAAAACACTTCGGTTTGAAAAGTTTTCAACAAGTTGTTTCGTAAAACTTTTAAATTTCATGTTGAAATGTTTCTAACGTCCCTTGAACATTTCATCAAGAATCAAGGTAGACATTTGTCCCTACAGAGCTAACAGACATTTTTACAATAAATCGAATTTTAAAATCCTAAAAGCTCGGTCTTCATTAGCACTTTATCTTTGATAGTACCCACATTCATATCAAATCTAAGTTTGAAGGCTTAGAAGGTTCTCTGAACATTTAATTAAGATCGGATAAGCCTTTTGTCCGTAGAGAGTAAAGAATCAGGGAAACAC
The DNA here is from genome assembly GCA_024449915.1 of Sweltsa coloradensis. NCBI lineage: Eukaryota > Metazoa > Arthropoda > Insecta > Plecoptera > Chloroperlidae > Sweltsa > Sweltsa coloradensis. The sequence goes on along the minus strand of JAMZAV010001502.1, from coordinate 28,545 downwards.
TGTATAATAAAAATCGAAAAATCCGTAAAAATACTATATTTGTGAGAAATACTTTTTCAACTGCAGAAAAAACGTGGCAGGTCTACATTCAGAGATTTCGAAGGTCCCCTGAAAATTTTGGAGTAGTCGTTTAGCGTACCAACAGACAAAAAAACCGCCGGGCTAATTAAAAAATTAAACATACAAGTCTGATGTTACAACTTTTTATAGTTGGTTCAGCTTCATATTTTCATTTAATCATAAACAAACCATTTCCCTTCTCAGTTGTCCAAATTTGAATCTATACCTACAGTTTATCCACCTGAAGAGGGGCATGCAACCATGCATAGCACCCTGAGAAAGTTTCCCACTACAAATTTGAAATGTACTTCATAGAATACCATTCAATACTATACGTTACCTGGTCAGTAATTGAGTTACCCAAAATGTTGAGTGCAAGAAAACAGCACACGATTTCAAGGGATGTTATAGTCAATAACATCGTTTTTACGGTGACCGTTTCAACCTAAAAGTTGAATATTTATTAGAAATATAAACATATTTCAAAAATAATTTATTAAAATAATCATCTTTGGTTTATTTATAGGAAATTGACCAGGAGAAATATTCCATCATCGGTTGATTAACATTATTTTTAAGGATGGCGTGTATATGGAAGTGTTTGGTGACTTCGGTGGTGTTGCAATTATTCTGAATGCATACAAATATAGCAAAAAGCATACATAATAATATAAAACGAAAAGAATTTACTTACGTAAGTGAAAACAAGAATGATTCCTCCATACACGACTACATTTAAAGAAAACATTGCCACAAAAAGGAAGTTCAGTGCATTTCCGTATCCATTCATAAAGCTAGAACAGGTAAACGAGGGTAAGACAGTATTATAATATCCATAATATAATTTCCAGTACAATTCTGGTGCCATGTTCACCATTCGTGATATAAGTTGTCATTTAACTGTTGCTTACTCCCTGCTATCTTTATGAGAAATAATGTTGTATGTCACTAGGAAGCTTCGCAAACGCTTTTTCAGGCGCGTTGTTGGATGAGCGTATGTTTTTTTAACGAAAAAAAGCGTAAAATTGCGATTTTCATGAGAAATTATTTTTTGATTGGGCTCAAATTTCACACCAATATATAAATTCATAAATTAAAGGTTATGTGAAAAAATCATTACAATCGGATAAAGCATGTAGGTGTTATAAGTCGAAGAATGTTTCAAAAATATAAAAAAAATCGTAAAATTGCGATTTTCATAAGAAATAATTTTTCGATTGCGCTCAAATTATATCAAAATATATCTTTACGGTTAATAATCAACGCACAGTATTATAGAAGTTATTATAAAGTTATTTTCTATAATACTGTGCGTGATTATTAACCGTAAAGATACTTAAAACATTAACCATGGATCACGAAAGCTTAAGACAAAACATATATATATAATATTAATATATATATATATATATTAATGTAATCGGTTTTTCGGTTTCAATGCCACGTATATTTTCATTGGGCCGACGTTTCGATGAGATTTCACCCATCATCCTCAGGGCCAATACAACTTTAAATATAAAAACGAAAACTACATTACATTGATAAATACAGAACAAAACTGGAGAGAAAAAACAATAAAAGTCAACAAAAGAAATCACTGCACACATGACGAATTAATACCATTCAATGAAAGCATTGCAAAGCTTGTGTTGCAAAGAAACAAGAAAGTCACTACATGTCCGTCTTTACGTTTTTCGTCATGGATCTTGTCACTCTGACCGTCGATTCATTTACTTGTAGATCATCTGCATGTATTAACTGAAAGTTAATTAATTATTAATTAATTAATTAATTAAGTTGTATTGGCCCTGAGGATGATGGGTGAAATCTCATCGAAACGTCGGCCCAATGAAAATATACGTGGCATTGAAACCGAAAAACCGATTACATTAATACATATCGGCCACGAAAACCTTCAAAAACATAATATATATATATATATATATATATATGTTAAGTTATACTTTACGGAAATAATCACGCTTTATTGGATGTTTAAAACAAATATTTAATTAAAACTTCAACGTTTCAGAAGACTAGGCTTCCATTTTCAAGAAGAGTTGGTATAAAACAATAAAAACAAATCATCAGCAACACAATAAAAATATAAACCAACTTAACCGCCTTACAAAGGCAAACCAAATAGTAAGTACAAAAGCAAATCAGGTGCAGTGAAAACTTTTTAACCACATCACTGTGCTAAGCGCTTTGCTTGACTTCTAGTCACCCTTCTCACAGGCTGATTCTGTTCTTCAACTGATGTTGTAGAATTGCTGGAAATTGTAGGACTTAAATGTTGACTTCTTGTATAAGATAAGATACCTTTGGAGGGTTGGGGCGTCTACGAGATCCCATGTGCAGACTGTTCCCAGACTTATATTGGCCAGACAGGGCGAAATATGTCAATGCGCCTACAAGAACACATGCTTGCAGTCAACAAGCTGGAAACCACTTCTGCTTTGGCGCAACATGTCAAGAAAAAGGGTCATTCGATAGACTTTGAAGGAATGAGGTCTCTTGCCATGATCAGCCATCTGACTAGCCGTATCGTCAGAGAGGCAGTAGAAATTGAAAAACGCCCTCATAACTTGAACAAGCGAGATGATGGCAAACGTCTGGCCCAGTCTTGGAAGCCTGTTTTGGCAAATAGATTGGTGCCTGAAAACCATAAAACAGATAATCCAGACTCTGCGCTGGATACACATGGTCCAAGAGTCGTACCAACAGTTGACCAGAATCCTCCTACAAGAATGTTGACAAGAAGTCAACATTTAAGTCCTACAATTTCCAGCAATTCTACAACATCAGTTGAAGAACAGAATCAGCCTGTGAGAAGGGTGACTAGAAGTCAAGCAAAGCGCTTAGCACAGTGATGTGGTTAAAAAGTTTTCACTGCACCTGATTTGCTTTTGTACTTACTATTTGGTTTGCCTTTGTAAGGCGGTTAAGTTTGTTTATATTTTTATTGTGTTGCTGATAATTTGTTTTTATTGTTTTATACCAACTCTTCTTGAAAATGGAAGCCTAGTCTTCTGAAACGTTGAAGTTTTAATTAAATATTTGTTTTAAACATCCAATAAAGCGTGATTATTTCCGTAAAGTATAACTTAACATAAACCATGAATCACGAAAGCCTACAACAGAACATATATATATATATATATATATATATATAATATATTGAATAGATTAGATATACTCACTATAAAACACCATTATGACACTCAACGAACTTAGCCAATTGTAGACGCATTTCCGCATCAACTTCATGTTTGGAAATCTTTTTGCAAAACTTCTTCGCATTTACTCTCTGCCTAACCCTGCTTGAGATATTCGGAATCCTACCAAGTAAAGGGGGCAATCTCGCAATGCTATGACCTTGGCCTGCTAGTCCATCAAGGTCTCTCACGCGTATGTTCGTTCTGATGATGGAATGCCTTGCACTCCTGCCTCCATTGTCTCCTAATTGTAAACGCCAAAACTTCCTTGATCGTTGGCCTTGCAATAGTTTTCGTTTCTTGATTATTCCGAATGAAATACTACGTATGTTTCTACACTTATTACAGATTATTTTGAAACACACTTTACTGTACATCATAACAGAAATCAACGTAGATGTGCAGGAGTTTCCCGCCAGTAAAATCAGGGAGATAACAATAAAACTAGATAGGAGAGTTATCTCAAACGCAGGCGTTGCCGTCTCGTCATATGGATACCAGCCCCTAAAATAACAGACAAGAAAATATGTGTGAGTTCACTAAAATATACGTTGTCCAAAATATGCATAACACAGTATTACAGAGTAGGAACATTAGTGTTCTAGTCTTCTGAGAAGACAATTTTTCACTATTATTATAAGGTCTATACATACTCCCACTATTGCTACTTTTATGAACGATTTGCGCAGCGTGTTCTCGGTATGATAATTTCTGATGAAAATATTTTTTAACTTGATCTATGAATATAATTTATATATTGTTAATGCAAGAGAATGTTATCATTGCTCTTGCCCAAACTGAGATTTTATTATTTCAAGAACATTTAACACTGTTTTATTTAAAGCTCGGACTTGTATTGATACAGTTCAGTTAAGCAGCATGCCATTACTTTTTTCCCTGAAAGACAGAGAAGGTCCAACATAGTTTAAATTCCTTTTCTGCCGTTTAAACTGTTAAAAAGTACACTCTTCAACTTTCCATTCTCTGGAGTTTTATAATTTCTGGCTCGGGATTTCAATCATTAATTTAAATCTAGGAGTTAGACTAAACCCAGGTGTTTTAGGCAAAAACTGAACATACATTATTGTTATTAACGGTTTGATACCAGCCACCGGCAATCATAACCTGAAATATTTTCCAAGGTTTCTTTGGATACGAAAACAGCCCTTGGGAAATCTCTTCACAGCTACCCTTATCCCAAATACCTAGTTAGACATTTAAAGAGAGGCATGAATAGTTTCATTTTTAAATTAAAATTTAATAATTTTACAAACCATGTTAGTTTAAATCCGAAATTATGAGACTAAGAATTTTATCGTGGTTAATTAGGGGGAAAATAAATGTTTTTTTTTATTAATTATACTAAATGCTACTATATACAAGAAAATATACTAATGAGCATGTAATGTTGAACTATACTTGGATGCAAGTATACTAAAGGAGCCGGGTGACTGGGTGGGGGGGGGGGGAGAGGCAGGTCCGCTTTCATAGATTCAAGTTCATTTTGGATCAGAGTAATATAAACAAATCGATGTACTTCTATAAAATAAAAAAAACACCCTTTTTCGTGTTACTTGAAAATGTGCTGCAAAACGTCTAAATAGCTCGTGAATTTTAAACAGTTTTTTAAAATTTAAAAAATCCATTCAAATAAGTCAGTAAGGAGTGCAGTAATGACACTTGTTTTATGCTGAAACCATTGTGTCAATACAGCAAATTATACGTCAGAATCAATTGTTTATTTATCTACTCAGCAGGTGAAATAATAATATAAAAAACAACAATAGCATATAAAATCAATACCTGTAGGAAGCTATCTGACTCACCTGAATACTTGCATCTTCTCTGGTACACATGCCACAATAACATAACCCAATCCACCAATTATAGAAAGTGGGACAAAAATGAAATGCAGGAACTTAAAAATCTTGCCGCAAAGAACATGCGTATCATGTAGCATGTTCTTTTGTTCCTCGTTGTCGAGATGTAGATTAATTATGAATGTATCCATGCCAACAATTATTTTTTTAAGTCGATTTCGTCGTATAAACACTCCAGTGTAAACAATCAACAGGTAGATCCAGAACACCAAGATGTAACAGTTTTCGACGACGACGTTGACGTCCCCCCAGTGGAGGTAGATGGCTACAGGGTGCACGAATATAGAGGAGAGGAACATGAACGTTAACATGATCCAAGGGTTGCAGGTGCGTAAGAGGGACAAGCTCTGGCGGAGGTAGCGATGCCGGGAGATGATTCTAGACAGGAACGGGTGGAGGTTATGGATGTAATACTCAAGGTCGTGCTCAGAATCCTCGGTACCAAATCCTGTGGGGAAAAGATTACATGGTCAGACAATCTCAAACATGATTTATTATATTTTAAATAAAATCTAAAATCAATTTAAGCACGAGATGAAACCGAAACCACTGATCAAGGTTAGCATCAGGTCTGAACTTACCCATCCAAAACAACATGTGCGCAGCTGACTTTAAGGCACGTGTAGTCTTCTTTACACTTAACGAACCGGGAGCTTGAGAACTAGACATGGCAGCGTATTTATTGCAGTGTGAACGAAAACACAACTACCAGTGGGCAACTTTTGAAAATCACTGATCAAACAATATTTCCATCGATCGTTTTGGACAGATACACTTCTAAATTATTTCAAATAACTGCATGGTGGTGCTCATAAATATATTAGCATTAGTCGTTTCTATCTATTTTATAGCCAATTTCCTGTAGGCCTACATACATGCATTTTACATGTTGTGGCTATAACAAATAAGCTCTCTCCGAATCGTTAGTGGGTTATGTTATAAATTAATTATATTTCAGATTGTGCGTCATACATTCGCCACTTACAACCTTTAATTCAACTCTGAAGGCCAATTTGTATATTGAATAACGATTTATTTACAGGAAGCAAACATATTTGAGATATATTTAGATTTTTCATATTGATAGTACATATGCCAAGAAGTAAAACTAAACGATTAAAAGTAGAAATACGTCTTTAAATATATAAAATATAGATAATTGAAAATGTCAGGTGTGTGTGCTATGTGGATTGGTTGGTGTCGTGATATATCAATTAATAATAAGTTTTGGTGGTTAATATTTTTTCCCGAATCTAAATTTCCTAAAATCTATGTAAAACAAAACGTATATAGTAAGTGCACCAAGTGCTAGATGAGTGCAAGTGGTGGTCAAATGGCTATTTTAGTTTTAGAAAAAACGGTCAACCATGAGTGTTTAATTGAGTGTCGTCGAGGTGATCCATGAGGAATACTGCCAGTGATGATCCTGAAGTTTCTCGCTTCCGGCCAACGACTGGTAATTAGTACCGTCAGGTGGCCACGTTTTCATCACTTCTTTGTTTTCTGGATAGCAACGAAACGAAACGAAGTGGTAAAACTTGGGAGCTGCTGACGATTAAAATTCGCGTCGAACTTAATGACGTGATTATATTTGACCCCAAGTGCTAATCACTAACAAGATTATTGGGCATAAAACTAGATGTCGCCTAAAAGGTTTCAAAACATAAAAGAGTTAGGTTTTCCATTAAAATAAATAAAATAAATAAATTGTATTTAGAGTCTACCCACTCAGTTATATAACTGATTTTCAGTGGGTATTTTCAGTGGGTAGATGCACGTAACTTATACCTATTCTGCCCTCGGAAAAATATACCCGATCAGCAAATTAATAATCCACCCAAAAATTACAGTTTGATATATTTCCAGAAATATCACTCTAATTTCTTGAATACTGGAACGTTTATCCAACGGAGACAAGTGTATTAAAAATATTGGTTAAAAGTTTAATACATCAACATACATAGTAAATACATTAAAATTAACAGTAAATAATAGCAATTCTAGATTTTTGTAACTGACCAATATTATACTTGTATTTGTGTGTTTGCGATTAATGTTCACTTCAAAAGTGGGCCATGTCCAAAGAATCACCTGAATCAATACATATACATGTTTTTGCCCTGGAATAACCTTACCGTTTCATTTGACTCACTACATTATTTTATTATTACATTTATACCATTATTTTATTTATGACTTGATTGGATTCCACCTTGACTGAGGAGTCGGAGTCGCGCGTGTAACTTGTGTTCGGTGACATTTAAACCTATTATTTACAAAAAAGTGAAAAGTGGTGGGAAGAAAGAAAACTATGGCAAGAACTGTTGAGCAGACCCGAGGAAGATGAAAGTGAAGAAGTGACGTGCAGGTGCAAACTGGTGTGAGTAAGTGTCCTCCCACATAAGAGTGTACTTCCAGTAACTTGCTATAGAGGGGGGAAGTTCCCCCTGCAAACATCAGAGGCTGTCTTGTTTTGTTTCTCTTCAGATCTGTGGTCTATGCATGGCGCCTCCACAGTCGCATATGACCTTTGACTCTTGACCTCCACTCAGTTATCTTGGAGTGTTTGTTAGTGGCAGTCCTTCCTTGATATTAGTCTGACTTCTCAGACGACTCAAGCTTGTGCAATAGCCAACTACTGGGACGTGGTATGTACTCAAGCACTCGCTTTTCAAACAAACATACACGATTTATTTTAATGTAGGGTATTTTTTAAGATTCTGTAATCGTTGTTGAGCTTGGTTTTTTAAATTCGAACGAATAACTTTCACTGTCACCTTATCTAGAAATATTAATATAATTATCATAATTTTGATGCACGCTTTTTTTTATTTGAATGGGTTTATTATTACTCCAAAACTCCCACGTTTCTGGTATAGTTTATTTTAATTTATTGCATATTATATTTATATCATTTGCAATGTATTGACAGTTTTAAACGTTGTTTAATTTAAAACGTTATTGCATTATTATTATTATTATTATTATTATTATTATTATTATTATTATTATTATTATTATTATTATTATTATTATTATTATTATTATTATTATTATTATTATTATTATTATTATTATTATTATAATAGTAACGCTGGACACCCTGAACATGTTTCTTCTTTGAAATAGTAAATGCACATTGCTAAACTAAAATCTAGATTTAATAATTTTTAGTACTTATTGTTAACATTTAACACGTTGTTCACTGATCTATTTGGTAGGCACTGTAGACGTACGTTAGGTAAAGTATGTGCGTATTGTACCTATTTTGAAAAATTAATTACAACTTCAGTACTACCGGTATGTAAAATAAAAAGCAAATTACAGTTTTTATATTATTATGGCAATTGACATGAGTATGACTTCTGATTACCGTTGTTGGTGTAGCTACTATTCGATTATCATTATCATTATTTTATGTCAAATTGTTTTGATCATTTGAAATTGTTTCGCTTTCCATTTGTTATAAGATAGTTCGTTAGTGCATATATATTAACTTTTGCTTTTCTAATTTAATGGCATTGCAACCTTATCTCTTTATACATGTAGTTGTGTGCACGAGCTAAAATGGTTTGCTATCTTGGGTTCATCGTATTATCTTTAATCGATAGTTATGCAACATTAGTGTTGCAAACAGCATGATTTCACTAAAATTAATGCCATTTTAAAATCTAGGCCCTAATTACTTTTATACTGCTATTCTTGGGAAGCTTATGAATGTAAATCCATTTATAATTAATTATTTATTTTATTTATTAATTAGTCAGATTGTTGGATAGTTGGATTGAATGGTATTTCTATTTCTAGCATCTGAATGTTGGCACGATACATTAATCAAGAGATCGTTAGTGTAATTATTATCAATGCAATTAGTTGTATCTCACGAAATGGTGATAGGAAGTGTCTGATATAACTATTTTCTGCGATGCTAATAGAGAAAATATCTAATCCCTTTTTTGTGAAATATTGTCTACTTCCCGAATCAGAGTCGCACACGGTTACTCATGTGCCACTGTGCATTGCTTATCTTGTGGTACATTTCAATCCATTTTCCTTCATTGGTAGATTTACAAAATGTCAAATAGACGTATTCCCATCATTGACAAATGCAGGGTTTGGATGCTGTTTTTAATATAAATCCTTGGGAACGTTCTAGTTTTACTTTTATTATACTTGACTCGGTTGCAAGTGAGTACAGATGGTCTCTGTTCTCGTAATTGGTAGCTGTTGACTCGTTCTCGAAGAAATCTTCATTAACACATCTCTTAACATGATTATTACGTAACTATGATTAATTATGTGTAGCCCTTTCGTTTCTTCCATGAGTGCATGCATTATAACATCATCCGCCGCTTCTTCGTCTTGCAAGTGGGTGGGATGTCGGGCAAGAGTTTGTAGACAAGGCAATCATCACTATTTGCAGCTGGGATACATTTCTTGTTAGGCTCCCACTGCGAGTAATATTCCCATCCTACACGCGGCTTTATTCTCAACGCATGCTGCATGCAAATGACGACGTATTCGCTGGAAAGAGTCGTGGTGACAGATTCTTTGACTTGCATATGTGTGTGATAGTAAGGGAGGGCGATAGATTACAGGCCTTTTAAATCGAGTAGCTGACCTTTTCAGTTCAACAAATTTCTGGATTCAGTGTTATTGACCAATTAAGTGGCATAGTACAATGCATTTGTTAAATGACTGCACCACTGCTAATACTTAATCTAAGATATACTAAAAAATTTATAGGCCTAGGCCTACATGATACAAGTTGAACTTAAATACTTCTGATGGTATAATAGAAATGAAGCATTACACTCATAGAAATTTTTCAGTACGTTTGATAAAGTTAAGTAATTTGAACCCAACAATAACCATCGAACTCAAGTTGTTAAATTGGACGCCTACACTCCAACTTGATGAAAATGGAACAATTGCATTGTTGTCATCGGACTGAGTCTATTTACCCCATCTCATATCGTAGACCATGGTAAAAACTGTCAACTAAACAGCCGTTGTCATAGGTCTATAATAGAAATGGAGAGGCCGACTTCACAGTACATTACGTATACGTGTGGTCGAGTGATTATCGACGGTCGCTCGTGTGATTGGCTAGATAGGGGTAACACATTGAGGAGTAATGGGGCATGGAATAAGTTGGATTTGGCTTGAGTTAGTGTACACACAAACGATCTTAAACGAGTTCTCATTAAGATATTAAAGTACGTAACAAAATAAGTAGTAATACCATTCGATAATCGATAATCTAAAATTTAATTTGAAAACAAAATACCGATAATCGATCGATCATCAAAATAAAAAATACTGTCACATGGCATGTTGTTTCGTTTTGTTTAAATTGAGTTTTCCTGTCGCCAAGTGATAGTGACATACAAAATTAGCGTTGTCCGTCCCAAATAACAACTTATTACTTATTGTAATATTACTAGTACATTTTTATAAATACGTCACCGGTAAAGATGGCTCAGAGCTAGTATTCGAAGTTATACATTGGGAGGTTAACTGTCCAACAAAGTTTTGACAGTCTAATAGCGAATCAAGACATTTTTTAAAAAATGGACCATGGAGACTACTTCACAACTACTACTAGCACACTAACATACTTAATTTGTTTTTTGTAAATGTATGGAATGTATATCTATAAATATAATTCAGTAATTAAGCGGATAAAATGCAAACTGCAGGAAATGTGCAGACAGTAAAACATACATGTGTAACAAAATTCAAATTAATAGTTTTATAAAGAAGAAAAATCAATGAAACGTTACTATAGGAGCGACACGAGAAATTTTTATTTTATTTATTTATTTATTTATTTATTTAATTATTTAACGTCCATCATATTCAGTTATAAAAACTGATTTACAAAAAAGGACAACTAAATAAATCTAATAACATAAATGCAGACACAACACTGAGCTACATTTAATTAAATATTTGAAATAGTAATATTACAACAACAATGCATTAAAACTCAACAATTTTGGTAACAAACAAAAAGGATATTAAATGCAATTAATGAGTGAGTGAATCAAATATAAAAAAAGGGTGGGGAATAAAAGAAAAGAAAAGAAAAGAAAAAAAAAAAAGAAAGAAAAAGAGAGAGAGAAAGAAAGAAAGAAAGAAAGAAAAAATCATTAAAAAAGAAAAACGAAAAGAAAACAAACTGATTTATTAGACGATCCCACTCAAACGAATAAGAGGTTTGCCAAAAACCAGGAACAGCAAATCAGGAAATAATCCATCTTTCGCGGAAGAAACCACCGAACGCGAATCTTCATTCTTGTGTTCAATCTTCATTTTGGTGTTCAAATCTTGATAACAATTTAGTACAAACGATCCTGACTCTAATATATAATTATATCAGATATATAATTATTTAAAATTGTTCAAGTCAAAAACACCTTACTCAAGTTGCAAGCTCCACCAGTGGGCGGCAACCAGACAATCTAGGCAGAAAAATATCAATTGAAAATACATTGATTATATCATAATCAAAGCAATAATGAACAAACAAGAGAACAGCAAAATCATAAATAAGAACTTATGAAGATAAATTACTTTACACTAGGAAAACGCCAAAGTCCCGCCGCGTTGATGGATGAGCGTTTTAAAGTTTTTAGTTTGCGTGGAATATCTTTACTTTTGCAAGTGCTTTGTTTTGTTGCCTACGTATTGTAGGTGATTGTTGTCAAGTTTCTATTGTTTCTTGTCAATTGATATTATTTACCGTAAAAAACTTATATTAAAAGCTTTATTTCTATGGATTCTGGCTAACTTTTTCAACTTTTTCTTTCAAAGGGTACTACATCACCATAACCTTAATGTCCATGTATAATATGAAAGTTGTAGCCCCACCCGTTTGGTCAGAATTGGCCCAAATGTCACGAAAATATCGCACTAAAAATCGAAAAAAAATCGTAAAAGTACGATATTCATGAGAAATATTTCTTCGATTGTACCCAAAAACAATACACCTCTAAGTTCAGAGATTTCGAAGGTCCTGTAAAATTTTCATCAAGATCGGATATGCCGTTTGCCTGGTAGAGAGTTAACAAACAGACAGAAAAAAAAAAAACACCCGAGCTAAATTTTTTGGGGGTCAGTGAAATTGAAGTCTTCGCTTCACTCGCTTCGCTCGCTACGCTCATCCAACAAACACAGACAACAACCTACAAATAAAAAGTAAAAATCAATTCTTCTTTGCTCTTTGATTCATTATCATTGCTTCAATTTTACTTTTAAATTGTACAATTCCTAGCTTATTAAACTGGCTTCTAATATCATAAGAAATTGAATTCCAATAGGATACGCCTCTGTATATAAATGAATTTCTAAATGCTTCAGAATTTAATCTAGGAACTTGCAATGAGTTTATTTAAGTAGAATTTCTGTCACGATCAACAATTTGAAAAATATTGGGTAGAATACCTAAATGCATACCTTTCAATACTTTGTATGTAATTACCAGTACGCTTTACTTCATTCTTTCCTCAATCGTGAAGCAATCAGATTGTAAATCTTGGCTCATAGGAATTGAATCAAACAGATGGCCAATTCTCTTCTGAAGTACAACATATTCGGTAGAAGGTCTTACTGCCCAAACCACTAAACAATAATCAATAACAGAGTGAATATAAGAATCTACAAGTAACCTCAACATTCTCTCTGTTACAAACCTCTTCATTCTACTTATAATTCCAATTGCTGATGATACTTGATTACATACATATTCATAATGTTCCTTAAAATTTAAATTACAATCTAAGAAAACTCCAAGATATTTAAATTCATACACTCTAGGAATTAACTTACGATTACAATAAAATAAAAAAATATATAAATAAAAAAATAAAAAAATCAAAATGAATATGCTTCTATCATTAGCCTTATGAAAAATCATCAAATTTGTTTTACTACACTAAGAAAACGCTTAAGTCCCGCCGCGTTGTTGGATGAGCGTAATTGGTGCATTGAGCTGCCATGTGTTATGCGAATTTTCTGTTGTTCTGTGGAAAAATCATTACTAAGTTGAAATTTTTTAAAATTATATTAAATTAAATTATATTAAAAATTAACTTTTATTTTTTAATTTATTAATCGTAATTGTTAAAAAAAAATCGTAAAATTGCGATTTTTATAAGAAATAATTTTTCAATTGCGCTCAAATTTCACAAGAATATCTTAATTCATAAAATAAAGGTTCTGTGCAAATATCATTAAAATCGGATAAAGCATGTAGGTGTTATAAGTCGAAGATTTTTTTAAAAATCGAAAAAAATCGTAAAATTGCGATTTTCATGAGAAATAATTTTCCGATTGCGCTCAAAAACGTGGCAGTTCTAAGTTCAGAGATTTCGAAGGCCTCCATAAAATTTCATCTCAATCGGAGTATCGGTTTAGCCGGAATCGTGCGGACAAACAGACAAAAATACAAAAAAACATTCCGGATTTTTTTCTCCAGTGTAGTAGAATGGAATCTTCGCTTCGCTCGCTACGCTCATCCAATAAAGAATAGCCTTTAGTCAGAAGAAAAAGGACACGTTGCTATGTGTATCTAAATCGGACTTTGGAGATTCCGACCAAATAATTTATTATTTACTATATGGTGTTTTACAGTCCGACATGAGTATGACATAATATATGATATCAACATAGCAGATGTATATTCATCACACTTCTTGTCATGTGGGCAATCATTAAAGACAACCCACAAGCAAAGTTTAGATTGCCGTCTATATTGTTGAATTAGAATTAGCTGTCTTATTCGGTTGGACCATGCTTTATCAATTTTCTTAACGTCTCATAGTCATAATAGTATAGTATATGTTACAAGCTTCAAATAGCAGACGGGGAATCAAGCGACCATGTAACATACAGTTTTAATATGCTGTAGGCCTATTCCTTCAGACCTGTAATGAGTTGAAATTAATCATTGGACTGTTGCGTCGTGTCGACGGAGCTTCGCCTATAGGTTTTGAAGAAGCCACCAACATGAGTGGCGAAACGTCGAGCACTGATTCATCATCGATACGACGAATCCGCCCAAGGATCAACCATACACATGAAGTTTTATTTAATTAATATCGATTAAAAGCAACAATGCAAAATTATGTTCTTAAGCTAACAATTTTAATCCCCATACCACACCCATTTTTGTATAATTTCCTTTACAAAGCATAACATAAGTATATAAATAATATATGTAAGACAAATAAAGCCTGAAAATTCCTGTTTTTTGTTCTGGAAGATATTTTGTTGCCATGCCAATAAAATAAGGCATCCTACAACACTTTGATTGACGTTATAATATCATTAAATTTTTATAATTATTATGTGCACCGAAGAAAACTGAAAACAACGCCCTCCTCCCTCCACCTGCTCTAGTCCACCATCTTGTTCCCAGGCAAACAAGCAGTCACACCCGCCATGCGCTTGTTCCTACTGGCGACGCTAGCCGTCGCGGTGCTAGGGAGCGGATGTCCCAGGGAACCCAACGAAGAACACTCCGCAGCCCTCAGGAGTCCGGGGGATAACGGTTTCAAGATCCTAGTTTCAGGAGAGCCGGAGAAATATGTGCCAGGAGCTGTTTACACGCGTAAGTCAAATCGTTATTAGTCGCTCGCGGCACTTGTATATTTTATTTTAAAACATGATTTTTATATACATTTATTTAGAGTTTATTTTCATTATTAGGTATTGAACATAAATGTTGAATTTCTTTGCTCAAATATGACATATTGTTGGATTTATTCTCGTTAAAGTGTAATTATTTTGAATATGACAAATTTTACAGTTGATTATTTGCGTGGTGAGTACTCTATTACTATTTGCTAACGTTGTCAATGCAATCAATTTTACCTATGTCAATTTTTGGTGAAATATTTGTGTTTTAGTGACTATTTTGGTTTGAACAATGGTCAGTGTCAGTGCTGTTCGTATTTTTTTTAAATTAATGGTGATTTCCCTCCTTTGTAGTTTCGGATGGTTTTAAACACTACTTTGTACAGCAATATCTTGTCATGCATATGAATGTGTTTATATTTAAATATTTACAGCGCGTCATGATTGTAAATATAATGTTAGAACAGTATTACAAAGTTTGGAATTGTTCTACAGCATCTAACTTATTTATTCATTCATAACAGTCTAAATGTGAAAAGTTTCAATAGAAATACCACTTCACTAAACAAGCTATGAGTCTATGTTTGCTGAAGCCTTGTTCCACTGTTCGATGTAAGTAATTAACCTGAATGCTACCAGGCTTTACGCCGAAAATAAAATACATACATAAGCTTATAAGCTTATAAGCTTATTTTAATTTTGGTGATATTCTCTTTCCAATATCAGCTTTACAATGAAGATGAAGAATTTAATTCGGGTGTTCCATAATTTCTCTTCTGCACTACGATTCTGTAAACACATCGATACTCTTTCTTCTTTCTTGGGTGATACAAATTAGATTCCCAATACCGTGTATCTTGAGTTTCTTACAAATGATGTTAATATTGTTGTATATTACAGTGTCTATCGTCGGCTCTCGCACGCACGACAGGCTGCAGCAGTTCTCCCGGTTTCTGCTGAGCGTCGAACCGCAAGACTCCGAAGCTGACGGTTCGCCCCAGAGAGTAGGAAGCTTCCAGCTGTTCGGGGACTCCCTGACAACATTCAATGAGGGGTGTATCAACACCATCTCAGAGGCTGATGACCTTCCGAAGACCGAGGTGCAGGTCATGTGGATAGCTCCTCCGAAGCAATCTGGCTGCATTGTATTCAGGTTAGAAACTATGTCTACGTTAGAGGGCAGAACATGTCTAAATCGTTGATATCTTGAATGTTTGATTCCTTGTGGCCTTGTAATTCAATTACTATTTACGAGTAGTATGAAGCCCGTTTATAAAACATCATATGTTTCAGTTTAAATAGTTGACATTTTGTGCTCTGTCACTAGGGCGATGGTATTGGAAGACAGCAAGAACTGGTATGCGGACGACGGTGCACTGAGTCGTACATTGTGTGAAGTTACTACTGTTCAGGACGAGAGGCATGGAGAAGATAGGTGTTGTGCCTGCGATGAGGCTAAATACCAGGTAGGCCTAATGCATTAGAGAAAACATAATGTAATGTAAAATGTCTAAATATAAAATAATTGATAATGGTTATTGATGTTTCTGATTACTTCAAAACTGCTTCAAATTGTATTCCCCACCCACATGAAGCCGATTTCCTTGTGGAAAAACAATAACTCTTGTAGGCCTACGTATATTTAAGAAACATCCAGCAGTTAAAATTAATTAAATTTACCATCACTTCTGCACTGCAACTGAACCCACACTTGTTCTGTTTCAGCTAATATTTGAGGGTTTGTGGTCAAATCTGACTCACCCAAAAGACTTCCCTAGCTCTCTGTGGCTAACTCACTTCAGTGATGTCATTGGAGCTTCTCATGAACGCAACTTCTCCTTCTGGGATGAGGGGCAGTTAGCTTCTGATGGTCTGCGACAAGTGGCGGAGTGGGGCTCTGTTGGGGGCATGGAGGCCGAGCTCCGGGCACAGGTAAGGAGGGGGGGGGGCATTTTGTATTCTATGCCCATGAATTGCTAGTCGAGTACATTGAAGCCTATACTGCCCTACTAGACAAGAGGGTCATTTGCAACTACGCCCAAGCAGGTTTTGAGTTATTCATGAAAACGTGATTGAAAACAAGCTTAGAAAGTTGTAGAAGGTATATTTCATAGTCACTAGGAAAACGCTTAAGTCCCGCCGCGTTGATAAATGAGCTTTTTTGTAAGTTTTTAGTTTGCGTAGGACCACTTTTCCTTTGCAAGTGCTTTTTGAATGCATTGTATGTGATTGTTGTCAAGTTTCTATTGTTACTTGTTAATTGTTATTATAAACCTAAAAAAACTCATATTAAAACCTTTATTTCTATGGATTCTGGCCAACTTTTCAACTTTTCTTTCAAAAGGTACTACATCGCCATAACCTTAATGTACATGAGAAATATGAACGTTGTAGCCCCACCCGTTTGGTCAGAATCGGCCCACATGTCACGAAAATATCGCATTAAAAATCGAAAAAAAAACGTAAAAGTACTATATTCATGAGAAATATTTCTTGGATTGAACCCAAAAACGTGGCAAGTCTAAGTTCAGAGAAAACGAAGGTCCCCTCCAATTTTCATCAAGATCGCATATGCCGTTTGCCCGGAATCGTGCGAACAAACAGACAGAAAAAAAAACAAAAAAAAAACAAACAAACAAAAAAAAACACCCGAGCTAAATTTTTTGGGGAGTCGGTGAAATTGAAGTCTTCGCTTCGCTCATCCAATAATGACCATTTTTGCATGCAGATACGATCTTCTTACTTAGTACAGACGTAGATATGACCCCAGCAATATGAATAAGTGCTTACTTTTTAAAAAAAATGCAGTTATAGGTTGAACCAGATAAGCTGGCGGGCGTCAAGGTCAAGCGAGAGCACGGACGCCAACGTTGACAATTTACACACAACTGGCATTAGGTAGGGCCTACCGTATTTGGTCATGTTATCGTGATATGTTATCACATAAATCAACATTTTATAAGCTGTGAATAAAGTAGTTCGTCCCACAGAGTCAGTATTTTAGCGAAATAATGATTTTAAGTAATCACGATTACGAAAGTGTTTTTTGCCTTGTTGGTCATGGTGTGTCCAAAGTTCCAGCTGTTTATAATGCCAACCTCGCCAGATGTGATGTCAATGTTTAGGAGCATCAAAATGTCTTGATTTTATTCGTACACTTCATAAATACTTTATTTTTAGGATAATATTGGGCAAGGCTTGGCTTTAAAATAGTCGTGTTTTTCTCCGAAAGCAGTTTTAGAGACCGTTATTTTATCTACTTTTTGCCGATCTTGTAGCCATAGTGCGTGGTCGACAGTGCTGCGATCCCTCGGCGACCGCCACCTTATCTGGTCCACACTATAAGGACTTGAGGTCTTCTCTTTTAGTAGGGCAGTGTACACCTTGATAACGATAATCTAAGAACAGCTTGCTTTTACCTGCAGGCAATAATGAACTCGCAGTGCGCAACATGACAAAGCATTGTGATCACTGGTGTACTGTTACATGTGGTATTGTTTTTTGTTTTCAGAGCAAGCATCTTCGTACTCTGATCAAAGCGGCTGGTCTGTGGTATCCAAGAGTAAACTCCAACACAACCTCTAACTTTAGAGTTGATAGACGTAGGCATTTGGTCTCCCTCGTGTCTATGCTAGGTAAGTAAGGGAGAGATTCTTCTAAGTAGATACTGTTCTATGCCTGCAAATCTATCGAGCAAATTTTTATCTGTGTAAACCTTATTCTAATGAGTATTGTTATTCCTTAGGGCCTTCCCCCGACTGGATTGTCGGTGTGTCCGGCTTGAATCTGTGTCAGCAAGACTGCACATGGGCGGAGGAGAAGATTATTGACCTCTACCCATATGACTCTGGCACCGACAGTGGCATTACCTACATGGTAAGGCAGCATTCAAACAAAACTGAATATATCGTTCTTTGGGATTAACATGATTTATGTAATGAAAATTGTGAGAACATAAATTAAGAACTTAATAAGATTAGGCGACATTTTATTAGCGTAGTCCAAACATCCCTTACCACTAAAATTTGAAATTATAGTAGTATAAATAGAGCCACAGACAGTGGCAGTTTTGAATCAGTTTTGTAGAACTTTCCATATGCAAAAAACACATACGATTCTCTTTATTTGATATAATCTTCTAAACCGGTTACTAGTATCTAGAATCTTTTTTTTTGTAAACTGATAGGTGATACGATTTTGTTCCAATAAAAAATCAGAGTAAGTGAAATTCGCTACAAAACATTAAAAATACAAGTTGAAATTTAATTTGAAAAAAAAAACATAAGAAAATCTTAGGATTATAAATAGTCTTAATTGGTAGCGTTTTCAAAAACAAGTGTTTACTGATTTAAAGTTACATTTTACATCACAACACTATCCTTATATTTTGATTTGCGCAGTGTACGTCGTTCGTTATATTCGTTCAAATAATGCAAAGAAGACGGATGTATTGTTTTCTATTCGCAAGTTTAATTTGATTCTCTGCCCGTAAAACCGTTTGAAACAGTTAGTGTGTTTCCGAGTGAAATGCCCATGTTATGTTCGGCCGGGTGCACGCGTTTTATAGTCTCCAATCTCGAACTGTACATCACTTGGAAGATGAAATGATGTTCCTAAACGAGCATATCCGTTTCTACTGCTGATTCGTGCACATTTAAGCATGGCTCTTGCCTCAACGTAGCTTTCGAATATAAGCTTGAAATTCAAACCGATAAAAACTTTTAGTGTATTGGAATAAATAGTATGTCACTATTTTACGCTCGAATTTAAAGGCAATAGTGTAATGTAATACGGTCTGAAATTGACTTTTCTAAACTTCCTGGGGCCAGTGAAAATCTTACGCTCGCCACTGTTTTCACTATCCCGCATTAAATAAAATATTATTCGTATGAGGTTTAATTTATGTTCAAATGTCACATGCATTTGAGGTGGGAGGGTGGTAATATATTTATTCAAAGTTTGTAAGTATGGTTCATTTCAGGTGTGATAGTTTCAGTATGAAGTTGCAAACCTATTCGCACAACACAAAATTTCAAATCAACACTTCCGTGTACACTCCTAGCTACAGGGAGCCATACGATTTTTAAATCGCTATCACAATAATCCTGAAATAAAATACGATTCCCCTCTAGGAGCTAGTAAAAAAGATTGTTGCTAGTCCTAGGAATTAGTTATTTACCTCGGAAGTGAAGTGAATGAATTGAAGTGTGATTAAAGTGTCAATAAAATGGAAATACATTTTTTAAACGATTGATTACAATTAAAGACGGCTCAATGCTTGCATACGAGGCTCTACCTTGGGGGGATATCGCCTGCAACCCTGCATGATTCCAGTCGCCGGCAATCCTGACTTACGTTTTTACCATGAGTTTATTAAAACCAACTGGCGAACGTTATTATTTCTCGATTTGGTTGATCGGGAAACACTCCCGTGGGTGTAATTGTTTTTATTTACTACAAATCAGAAATTAAAAATTAAATTAAAAAATAAATAAATAAATAAAAAAGAGATAAAAATGTACCCGTCCTGATGGTCTAGTGGTTAAGACGTCCACCTGGAATGTGGGAGATCCGTGGTTCGATTCCCGGTTGGGGCGGACTTTTTTAATTTCTGATTTGTAGTAAATAAGAACGTTATTATATTATATATAGCTAAAACTTCATTGGAATTCCCTTTTAACCATCAATACCTCGTTAACATGTTTCCTTAATTCTACTACAGTTTACTATCAACGAATTGCTGACTATCGCATTTCATTTGTAAACCACGATGTGCGCACACCAAGCGATTTAAATACCATACTTCTGACGAAGGGAGATCATGCATTATTTCGAGACTCTAAATCGCAAGGTCGCCGGTAGGATACCCAACACTGACTGAAGGTTCTTAAAATAAATTTCTCAGTTAAACTGCGAATAGGATTGAGGCCTTATGATAATCACGGACATCCCTTGACAAACCACATACCTTGTAAGTTACCTGAAGAGGGGATGTTTTCATTGAGTTAGTGTCCTACGAAACATTTATAAAGTTTTCGAGATTCTACAATTATTCACCTTTGTGATTCAACGTTCTTAGTTCGATACTGGAATACCGCATAGGTTAACACTAATCAATGTTATTGTAACCGACAGTTGTGGCTCTAGAGTAAAGCGCGACTCTCGGACGGTCCCGGCCGAATCCCGCCACTGGCAATCCTGACTGAAAGTTTGCCCGAGGTTTTATTCACTCGTCAAGGCGAATGCAAGGGATTGAGTTCTCTTAAAACAACCGTAAAACATTCACTTCACAATTGTAAAAAAAATATACAAAATACCTAGTTAGACATTCGGGCCCGGATCCAAATAGAGGAGTTAACCAAAACAGAGATCATTTTAGTAGTAAGCTGTTCTGAACCCATTTTAGGAGAACACATTTAAATCTTAAGCAGGGGTGAATTAAGAATTAAATAGTTTCCCTTGTGTGGATATCGAAATGGGAGTTAACTATGGCTAGAGAGCTTAGATAAGCTTACACCAGAGAGAGGCCATACAGTACTTCCTACCGCCATGTTTTTGCCAAACAATTTTTTGGTTTCGTCAGCTGTCGTAAAGTAAACGAACGTGGCTTGAAACAGACTTAAAAAACAAATGTGACCTACAACAAGACCAACTTTTTTACGAAAGTTTTAAGACAAATTTGTTTACTTTTACGGCAGTTGACGAAACCAAAAAATAATTTGGCAAAAACATGTTGGCTGGAAGCATGTATGGCCACTCTCTGGTGTTAGATTATTTTGGCTAAAACTATGGCCTACTAAAAAAATCAATTCCACTTTTGGTTAACTCCTCTTTGTGGATCCGGTCCCTAAAGAGGGGCATGCATTGCACCCCGAGCAAGTTTTTCTCTGATGTTTCAGTCCCCCAACACCCCCACAGTCCCTCAAGAACGCATCCACATGATAACGTCCATGTACCCCGAGGACCCTAGGGCACCGTTCTACGATGCTAGTGGCAAGCAGATGCATCCGATCGCAAGGTTCTACTTCACTAGGGAGAAGGTTATCCACAAGGGTTGCGAGGACTTGGAACAGCTGCTGAGGGACAGTATAGACACGGCGGAGAACACAGAGGATACGAACAGACGTACGTTCACATTACCACTTCAATCAAGCATTACGTTTCTCATTCAACATATTTAAAAGATTACATAAATTTTGAATTTTGTGTCTACTGGCCAAAACAATAATATATATTTAAAGGACTTTGGAACTTTAGATTTTTTTGATGATTTCCAAAGATTTCAAACATGGTCAAGGATCACCACCAATATTAAAACCATGCGAATAACCTTATTTTAGTAATATCTCTCAAACCGTAACGTAAAATCGAAAAAAGGGCTACTAGGTCTTACGTAGTTTTGTTAAACTACCTTATACCCTGAATGAAAAATTATTCAAATATTGTAATCAGTAGCGTTTTTAATTACGGTATACATTAATTTAATTTAAACCTTGATTAAAATCATTTGTAAAACGTTTTATGCCAGATATGGTTCTAACTCTACCACATGGGACTTAGTATCCACTTTTTCGTTTTTGTGTAGCGTTATTTATTTATTTATTTTATTTTATTATATTATTTATTTAACGTCTATCCTATTCAGTTATAAAAACTGATTTACAAAGGAGGACAACTAAATAAATCTTATTACATAGATGCAAAAAAAACAATAAACTACATTTAAGTAAATATTTTAAATAGTAGCATTACAACAACTATGCATTAAACACAACAATTTTGGTAACAAATAAAAATGATATTAAATGCATTTAATGAATGAATCAAATATAAAAAAGGGTTATGTGAGTTATTACTAAAATAAGGTTATTTCGCGTGGTTTTAATATTGGCGGTAGTCCTTCCTCTTAATTACATTATTAAACGACTTAAATATCAGATCGATTCCAAAATAACCACACCATCCCATTATTTGCAAACAGAGCTTGGTGTGACCAATATGCATAAACCTATTTTCAATTTGAATCACCAGACAAAAAAGGATTAATCAACGAAATGTAAAATAATAATATCACACACTGCATGTGGTCTTAATTTGGATCAAGAGATTTGTGTCTGCGCGAGTTCCCCACGATAAATATTAACTATTTTTCACAAAACCAAACGTTTCCTTTTCAGCGGAATGTGCCACCGGGGAGTATTCGGAGTGGAGCTCGTGTTCCGTTACTTGTGGCAAGGGCTTGCGAATGCGAGAGCGCTCCTACATCAATGCAGTGAAGGCTGCTATGTTGGGATGTGACCGCCAGCTGGTTTCAAGGGAGATGTGCGTAGCTGATCTACCATCCTGCCCGTGAGTACACAATTAATCATACTCTTTTTAACGTGCCAAGATTACATTATGTTTTATTAAAATATGTTAGGTGAAATTATTGGTTTAAGCAAAGTTTACTATATACTTGACTTGTGTGGGTGACCACTTGGGAACACCACGTGCTGTTGGCAAAGGGGGTAGCAGATCGCCAAATTGTGCCCCAGATTGAAATCGATCTTGCATTGTCAACCTCAGCCGCTCTGCGGAGAACAATGTTCATAACATGTTTCTGGTGTTGGATTTAAAAAAAAAAGTCGATCGTAGGTATGTTTTGGTGAGACGCAGTGTAACCGTTAAAATGAATGTTCTGCAGTTCCAAGAGGTAACACAAATGTTTAAAACCACAGGACATTTATACAATTCTGTTATGATCTTTGTAACTTGCAATGAGGGTTTCAAAACATTCCACATTCCAGTCATGAATTTCTCTACATGTTGCAAATGATACGTTAGACGTAGGAGCAGTGGATATCGTTTCGTTTAAGTCGAATGTGGTGATTTCCATTATAGGTCCAAATATATTATTAAAAATAAATAAATAAATGTATGTATTTGTTCACTATGATTGTATTCTAAGTTGAAAAGAGTAAAATAATCTTCGAACGTTTTTGTTAATGTTGAAAACTCGAAACTATGTTATAGTTAAGATAGATCTAGTATTTTAGTCAGAAAAATCAGGTCAAGTGGAGGCTGCGCACCCCTTCAAACAATCCAGAGGGTTCTTCAGTACTCGAGCATCCACGGAAGCGTTTCGAAATTTGTTTCTAACGTTTTCTTCGGGTAACAAGGTAATGCTAGGACTCTAGATACTCCCACCAAACTATCCCCACATACTTAAAGGGGTATTCACCCGCACCAGCTAAACTCATAACTAGTTATGAATTTACAAAGTACGTAACAGAACGCCACCCCCCCCCCCAAAAAAAAACGAAAAAACAAACTTGGTTATTTTCGAGCTAGGTCCCATCGGCAAAAATTATACCGATAAGAAATACTAGGAAAAAGCAAAAGTCGTTGTTAGACGAGTGAGCGAGTCATGTGTTGAGTACCCGGTAACATTTCCTTTCTTCTCCCTACCTAAGGTCTCTCAAGCCTATCATAGGCTAGAGTGGCGCATCATGGCCTTACAGTTGACGCGCCCTTATACCAACTAAACTCAAAACCTTATCGTTTATAATATAGGCCTATCAATCAACTTTTAAAAAATGCAAATGTGCCCGGGTACTCAACACATGACTCGCTCACTCGTCTAAAAACGATTTTGACGTTATATCCGGAATATGGGAGACCCGGGTTCAAACAACGGTCAGGATAGATTTTTGTAATTTCTGGTTTGTGTTAAAACATTATAGAACATGTTTTCGATTGCATATATACAGTACTATGGAAAACATAGCCAGTACAATTACCCTTATCGACGTTGCTATCCCAATGTGCCATAACGTCGAGACCACGTGGAAGAAAAAAATTGACAAGTATAGTGAACTTGCAATTGAGATCAAGAAGATGTGGAAACAGAAAAAGGTAAATACAATCCCATTCATCATATCAGCCAACGGCATCATACCGAAGAAGCTACATGAAAGCATTAAACAACTAGATCTTCAACCCAATGTATACATCGAGACTCAAAAGGCAGTAATACTCAACACGTGTAGAATAGTTCGTAAATTTCTAAACTAAGAATGATACTTCGAGATTTCGAGACAGCTTCCATCCTGACATGGTTTTCGTGGTTTCCCATAGTCCGAAGAGCAAATGCTAGGATGGCGACGAGAAATCGGCCACGACCGTACACAGCAGAAAGAAAACATCATCTACAAACAATATTACAATTTATAAATGACTTATTTTAGTTAGAGTTAAGACAAAAGTAATAATGTATGTAATAGGTACACATGGAAGTACTTGACGTAAGTCCGTACAACATGTTAGCTCCGGTTTTAACCGAGTTTGTATGAAATACATCCAAAATATAATAATAATAAAAAAAAAAATAATAATAAAATAATAATAATAATAATAATAATAATAATAATAATAATAATAATAATAATAATAATAATAATAATAATTTAGAGCTAGGTCCCATCGCCAAAAATCTACCGATAAGAAATACTAGGGAACCGCCAAAGTCGTTAGACGAGTGAGCGAGTCATGTGTTGAGTACCAGGTAACATTCCATTAGCCTTTCATAGGCTAGAGTGGCGCATTATGGCCTTACAGTTGACGCGCCCTTATACCAACTAAACTCAAAACCCTATCGATTATACCTTATATAATATCAATCAACTTATAAAAAATGCAAATGTTCCCGGGTACTCAACACATGACTCGCTCACTCGTTTAACAACTAATTTGGCGTTTTACTATAGTCTGTAGTTGGCTGTAGGGCGCCTGTATACCCGTAATATGGGAGACGCGGGTTCTACCAAGGCCCTCTATATACTTAGTATATAGAGGGCCTTGGTTCTACCAAAGGTGAGGATAGATTTTTGTAGTTTCTGGATTGTATTAAAAAATTATAGAACTTGTTTTGAATTGCATAATATACAGAACTATGAAAAACATAGCCAGTACGAAATACGTGTAAAGATTGCATGGTTTACTTAATCTTCCAGCGGAATAATGGGGAACCTTCAGCGTGCAAGCACACATTGGTCACCGCCTGACATTCTAAAAATGATTCCATAAAAATGTTTTTTTAAAGAACAAAACCAATGTCGTTTAACTACTTAATTGCATCCTACACAATTCAGCCTCTTTTTCAATTTATTGTTTCTTGTAGAATGCTTGTAGGTTTAATTCGCAACGGATTTTGCTCAAAATGTTAACTGCACGCTAAATACTTGTACCGGATGTCTGTTTAAAATTTCAGTGCAATATGTTGAGTTGTTCGGCCGTTTTGGAGCAAAGTCACAGACAAAAAACAGATCTTGTGCCGTTTGAGTTGAATCGTAGTCTTCAGTCGCTGCGCTCCCTCGTCTAAACATGGGGACGATATTTATGCCCGTGACCTTGGAGGATTTTGATTTTTTTAACTTCCATTATTAACGTAGGCCTACACGATAACCGTTTCTGTAATGCCGCTATATTTTGTTAAAATTTGGACAAGTGGCTCGTTCAAAATATGCACCAGTATGCCGAGGAGGTGTGATTTTGGAATGCATATTTAAGAGTGTTTTAGTGTAGGCCTATTTGAGAAATAGTTCCAAGACACGATGTTATTTTGGGCCATTTAAGTTTTGTTCAGTGCTCTAGTATCTACGTGGAACAAAAAATTAACAGGTAAAAGCCGATTTTCTAAATTCCCCAAAACGTTAATTTCCACAAATTTTAAGATGAAAAACTTAAAAATACGTGTAAAATCACAGTTACAAGTTATAATGTTTTAAACGGTCGGGGTCATTTAAGTGTAGTATTATGCTATAGATTATGCGGTAAAAAATAATGTTTGGGGGTAATAGCCCCTTTAAATTATTGTTGGTTATCTTAGGGTCATATTGTCACCGAACCGGTTTCCCACGGTCAAGAAAAATTAACTATATAACATGTTATATAAGATACCGACTAGAAGTCCTGATCCCTGCTTTAGATCATTTCATGACCTATTATTGCAAAACGTATAAGTAGGCTTCTGATCACAGTCAGCGCTATGACTTCAGACTTGTATAAATCTGTCTGAAGCTTTCGACAGAGACCTGATTTATTACCCTAAAACTTTGTCCATGCTATTCCCAAACCCCCCAAAAATACATAGTATTAAACACTTTCATTCTATTCTACGTATTAATTAGAAGACCGGAGTTTAAATGGCCGGGCACTATCTATCCTTCAGATATCTACGAAATCTAAATTGTTTAATTTCAAGGTATCTGAGTTATACACAGTAACCGTGTATAAAAACACTTGCCCCAAAACATGCAAATGCCATGCATTGAACGTCCCATGGGTTTTTATAACGTCCAACCATGGATAACGTGCAGTTGTCAATCGCTAGAGTTGATTGCAGTCAGCACGAATCATTTGCCTAACCAATTGCCTATCAAGCTGGATTTTATCTAATCTCGATTCTAATTTCAATGAATTTATCTATAAAATGAATTTGCAACTGTCAACCGCCAAACTTGGTTGCAGTCAGCACAAAGATAACAAAGACTAAACAACAACCAACTAAACTATTCTCTGACAGGGAGGTTACCTAGACCTTAATGTCCCCATCAGTGACAGCTGTGCTTTACACCTAAACTATTCTCTGACAGGGAGGTTACCTAGACCTCAATATCCCCATCAGTGACAGCTGGGCTTTACACCTAAACTATTCTCTGACAGGGAGGTTACCTAGACCTTAATATCCCCATCAGTGACAGCTGTGCTTTACACCTAAACTATTCTCTGACAGGGAGGTTACCTAGACCTTAATATCCCCATCAGTGACAGCTGTGCTTTACACCTAAAATATTCTCAGACAGGGAGGTTACCTAGACCTTGATATCCCCATTAGTGACAGCTGTGCTTTACACCTAAACTATTCTCTGACAGGGAGGTTATGATCTTTAACCCATATTAATTTGAGACACATTTCAAATATTAGTATATATACCAAAAACATGTTTAAACAACAATCCAACTGACTAATAAGCTCTTGAAGGCATAGCAAGATATACTTAGCATATCATTTTTATAATTCCCTACATTTCTGCATTCGATATAAATCGTTGTGTAATATTCACTTGTATTTTATCTTTGAATGTTCACAAATTTAAAGCATATCTAAGTTCAAAGAATTCGAAGGTTCTGTGAAAATTTCATAAGATCGAACGAAGTAGGCAGTTGTAACGTACAGATCTAACAGACACTAACATATTTTCTTACAAAAAAATCTTATCGAAAAGTATCGTAAAAGTACGTTTTTTGTAATTAGAAGAAGGAGCGAACGACTGAGTATTACAATTCAAGTCAAACGGCATTGCCTCTGTGCCTGTGCCGGTGATTGATTGATTGATTGAGTGAGTGAGTGAGTGAGTGAGTAAGTGAGAGAGTGTGTGTGTGTGTGTGTGTGTGTGTGTGTGTGTTTGTTTCGCATACGTTGCGAGATCATACGGGGTGAATACACAACAGAGCTCCGAGATCATTTTTCAATCCGAGATCAGACCCCCTGATCTCGTTTGTTTTTGTTGCATATCTTGACAGGTCAAGCTCATACGAGTATTTATATGCAATTTTTAGCATGATCTCGTTTTGAGTGTGTATACGAAATTTTAGTTCGCGAGTGTACCCACCAGGGCTGCGCTGCAATAGCGCCTATACACACGGTTCACACACCGTACAAACATCACGCATTGTTCGAGATCATTTTAATTTGAATCAGCAAC
>JAMZAV010001501.1:0-244642 GCA_024449915.1 Sweltsa coloradensis | reverse complement strand
CTCCAGACAGGTAATCGGATTTGACGACACGACCCTTCACAGCGTAGCTACGTGGATTCTATATATAAAGGTGAAGGCTAGCTTCTTGTTTGGATCGCAGAAGTATCGATTTACAATCTTTGTAATAAAATACTCGCAATTGGTCACCAAACTGAATTAGGGGGCCAAAACCTGTTATATCAAGAATGGAGCCAGGCCAGCAATCGACTATATAATTATGTTTTATACTTTGTTCATACTATACTTTGCATCCATGTGCATTGTGAGAGCGTAGTGTTATTTACGCAATTTCATGGTCATTTTTATACGTAATTGATAGGCAAAAAAAAAACAATAAAATGGCTATACTCAAACCGTGGGTTACTTGACCCAGTACCTGAGCGAGACCCTTCGTTTAATTAAATCCGCTCCGGCTGGCGGTCAATGGATAATTGAAATACTGGTAGTTCAAATATTGAAGTAGTCAATAAAATCAAACTTTTTACATTCTATATTTTTACAAAAAAATTACTTGAAAATTGAAATTGTGTTTAGCTGACAGACAATACATTCATTCAATTACAAATATACCACTTTTTTTGTTTTTCTTGTAGCTCAATTTTGAGCCATTTATTTTTGCAAAATGGATTGAATAAAAGTGGCTAAAAATTGAGCTACAAGAAAAACAAAAAAGTGGTAGATTCGTCAATGTACTATCTGTCAGCCAAACACAATTTCAAGTAAGAATTTTACCATGTAAATTTGAGTGTAATATGACGTATACCTACCTGTGTGTTATGTTTTATCTACTGCTAGGCGTAGAGGTAGAATGGCTGTAAGGAGCCAGGATTGTAAAGAAATCGAGCTCAAAATAACTCCATGTGCGACTATAAACTACATGATATTATGTGTGGTTCTTTGTGTCAGTAATTACAGTCGTTGTACTTGTAGGATTCAATAGCCGGGATTTGAAAATAGTCGGGTGGGGCGAAGGGGAATATATGTAACACGTAAACAGGCTAATCAGTGAAATCCCTCAGTAAAAAATGTGTTTTCATAATTTTTCCTTCTGTTCTTTAGCAATGCTTTTAAAATGAGGGAGGATAGCATTAATTGTAGCATAGCATAACATCTGAACGATTGTAAATAAAACCGTGCTATCAAATTGATACATTTATCTTTTAGTATTTTGAACTAGAAGTGTACGTATTAGCTTGTACACATTTTACCTTACAAAACTATTAAACCATTCTGTGCGTCTGGAAACTTTCTTTCATCGACCCATGTCAAATCTCAGGGGATACGAGCAGTTGCATAATATTCTAGTTAAGGGGGGGGGGGGGGCACGTTCTAATGGACGGTGGCATGCAACCGACGCAATGTTTGTGTTCTATTGATTGTGTTTCTTCCGCGACCGGCCCGACTGACCTTCTTAATCATTGCCAGTTTCATTCAAACATCACAACGCTCGAGTTTAACCTGCATTCTTGGGCATGTAACATCAGGTGAGTGCAGCCCTGCAGACCAAAATATTATTTGCATATGTAAATGCTGTAGAATTAGAACTGCCTTAGCAACTAGAGCTTTATTTTATCAGCAGGAGTAAAAAGTGTGTGCGAGTATATAGCCTAGAAGTGAATCAATTGGGGCGTATATTAAGCAGTACGATTTAGATTAATAATTTGTCAATAAAAAATTACATGACTAGTATGAGGTCTTACTTGCAGCTACATTTGCAGGTAACAAAGTAAACACTTAATATTACTATTCCATGTTTTAACTGAGAACGATAATATGCGCATAACAATGTGAGAAAATTATGAATAGTACTGGTACTTACTTTACTATCCACTCTGTTAGTATACTGGGGATTACTGGTACTTAACTTCACTTCCCAGTACCCTCTCTATTCCACACAATTCTGCGGGAGCTTAAAGGGGTATTTAATCGCTAATCCCAAAAAATATATTTCATTCAGGCTAACTAGTAATGAATTTAGCAATCAACAAAAAAATTATTTGGGGCCACCATGACCTCCCCAAAAAAATTGTTAACCATGACATTTTTCGAGCTAAGGTCCCATCGTCAAAAATCTCCCATAAGATATAAGAAATAACATGGGAACGACCTTTATGTCCCGTGACCTTAGAGGATTTTGAATCCAAAAAATATTGCCGTTATTGACGTACTCTCGTACGCTTTTGCTGTTCTTTTCTTTCTGACAATTTGGGCAAGTATTTCGGTCAAATTTGCTGATTACCAAGATGGGGTGTGATTTTGGAATGAATATTTTTGCGTGTTTGAGGGTATATTTGGGCACAGTATCAAGACACGATGTAAAAAATTGCCATTTTAGATATAGGTACTATGCTCTAGTATCTATGTGGGACCAAAAAAGAAGCAGATTAAAGACGATTTAAGAAATTTCCTGAAACACCAATTTTCGCAAATTTCTGGATCAAAAAATTGAAAAGTTCGTGTTAAATCACAGTTACAAGATATAATTTTTTAAACTGTCATTTCAGTGTAGTATTGTGGTATAGATCATGTGGTAAAAAATAATTTTTTGAGTTAATAGCCCCTTTAACTTAAATATTGTTGGAAAACAACACCAAACAAGACATTTGTTTCCTGTTCTTTTTTTTTCTTTTTTACCCTTTCTTATAATAATTTTAGTTGGTTTATCCAATAATTCTGTAAAATATATTAGTAATGCACCGTCCTTAACTATACGCCTACACAAATAATCTGTATGGTGTATTAGTGCATTAATAGAGACGTTAAGCAACAAGAATCATCAATTCATCATCAATAATTGTAACCCTAAATCCCGATACATTCCGATATCTAGCACAGTCCGGCAGTTCTAGTCGGGTCAAACAACAGAACGTATGGCCACATAATATAGCTAATTATTATGAGTGGTTTGACTGGGCTGTTAGAAGTCGGTAGACATTTATACAATGCACTGACACATGACAGTGTAAAATGAGTTTATTGACTTGACAAATTTGCACTAGGAGCGTAAGCCTTTACTTAATGTTTTTATACTTGTTAACTGAAAACACTAACAACTTCTGCCGGTCTCAAGAGTTTGTCACACAACAAAAGAATAGCAAGTTACTTTATATAGCCTATCACGATACATCAATAAAACACTTTTGAGATGTAGGTATTGGACTACGTGTTGGTTATTTGATTTGACATCGGCAATTTCGCAAAGACCTATTGTGATAAGGGTGTGAGGAGTGGGAGTGGGGGCATACTTGATCTCTCCGCATTCAACGAAAGTGGTAACTTTCACTCATCTCTCGTCAAGATCAGTGTATTGAGTGGGATGATAACGACACGAGTGTACCACTCTCGCTTTGGTTTTCGTCTTCGCCATGCGACTCGGGTTTATAGAACGTAGCGTCAATCTCTAGGTAAGTTGTGCGCCTGTTTAGCTTCAAATACGGTCTTATCAATCATTCAACTCGCTAACATGTGTGTTTATCTTTTTACCTGAGACGCTAGGGTAGAAATTCATGCAATAACTATAGAGGTAAACTGTCGTTGTTCAATATTTTAATTATTTTTTACCGGTAATGTTGTGTTTTGTACTTCAAAATTCATCTACGTAAACGTCCGACCACTCTGACTTTGACTTCGATTTTGATGTGTTGATTCTAGTCCACCAAAATATATAATTATTATATCATAATTTTTATTTAAGTACTAGGCCTATTTATGGTTGCCGATTTTACGGGGCTTAAGTTATCTGCGTATTTTAATTATTTAACGCCTATCGTTTTCAATATAAAACTTAATTTCAAAAAGGGGATCGTGTCGATAATTAATTGTATGCATTGTTTAACAAGTTGTTAAGTAAGCAACACGAACATCTATTACTTACGACTGGCGAAAATACAGTACGCAAATATGTTGTATTGTATATTTTCGCTGACGGGTATAATATGTTTAATATAGTTAATTTGGGAACTATCCCGCGTATTTATTTGATTGCCAATTGGCCCAAAACGTTTCGCAAAAATAATATTTGTCATCATTCTACTTAAAAACAATTAAAAATCTAGAATCTCATTATAAACCATAGCAAAATAGAACATGTCAACAACCTAACAATTTGTTAAATTACCCAGGTTATACACGTTGTGGGTCAATTGGCAATTAAATAATTAGGCGGAATAATTCCCAAATCAACTATATTTTACGGATAGACTACAACTGTTTAACATCAATTAATTATGTTTGATGTATAAATTAATGAAGCATGCAAATTACTAGGTACCTATATCACGTATATGAAAAAAGAGATTTAGAACATTTCAACGACCTTCTGTCTCTGAATACTATCTCTGCATGTAAGGATTTCTTACGCGAAACTTGTCATGGTCCTGCCAGTCAACTTCTTTTTTATAAGGTCATGTACGGTACTAGGAAAACGCCAAAGTCGTTGTTTGATGATTGAGCAAGCAATGTGTCGATACACCTTGTTCACTGCATGCATGCTTGCATGCATGAACAAAACCATTCTATTTTAAATTTATAATTTTTTGTACGTTTGAATCGCAACGGATTGATCATTTTGCTAGCAGTTCTCAGTTACCTGGTCACGGATGTTTGTTTTAAATTGCAGCTTAATTTGTTTAGCCGTTCGGCCGTATGGGACAGGACATGCAGACAGACAAACAGACAAATTAATCACGACGAAGATCCATTCGACTTGCGTTGTACGACTCATTTACTACGCTCACTCGTCTAATTATTTGTCATTCACGACAATTGTTTCCCATCTTGTTCGAGCTTTTAATTTAATTATAAATTTCATTAATCTAATAAAATAATAAACTTTTAGTGTTTATACGTGAAAATTATGTTATGACAATTCTTTTTATCGTGAGTTTGTCTTGTGTTTATGTGTTTGCGACAATCTCTCTTGTCTATATTACGTTGTTGTATACCCGAATAACATTTTCATGTTTCGAGTTTTAAATGGTTCGTAGTTGCCTACTTATTCACTACGATACTGATAAAATAATAATCTTTTAGTTTTTATACGTGAAAATTATGTTATTACAATTATTTTTATCGTGAGTTTGTCTTGTTTTATATGTTTGCGACAATCTCTCTTGTCTATATTACGTTGTTGTAAACCCGAATAACATTTTCATGTTTCGAGTTTTAAATGGTTCGTAGTTGCCTACTTATTCACTACGATACTGATAAAATAATAATCTTTTAGTTTTTATACGTGTAAATTATGTTATTACAATTCTTTTTATCGTGGGTTTGTCTTGTGTTTATATGTTTGCGACAATCTCTCTTGTCTATATTACGTTGTTGTATACCCGAATAACATTTTCATGTTTCGAGTTTTAAATGGTTCGTAGTTGCCTACTTATTCACTACGATACTGATAAAATAATGAACTTTTAGTTTTTATACGTGAAAATTATGTTATTACAATTATTTTTATCGTGAGTTTGTCTTGTGTTTATGTGTTTGCGACAATCTCTCTTGTCTATATTACGTTGTTGTATATACCCGAATAACATTTTCGTGTTTTGAGTTTTAAATGGTTCGTAGTTGCCTACTTATTCACTACGATACTGATAAAATAATAATCTTTTAGTTTTTATACGTGAAAATTATGTTATTACAATTATTTTTATCGTGAGTTTGTGAGTTTTAGTTTGTGTTTGTGTTTATATGTTTGCGACAATCTCTCTTGTCTATATTACGTTGTTGCATATGTCCGAATAACATTTTCGTGTTTTGAGTTTTAAATGAATTCTTAGTTGCCTACTTATTACTTAACACTACGATACTAGTAAAACAATAAACTTTTAGTTTTTATACTTGAAAATTATGTTATTACAATTATTTTTATCGTGAGTTTGTGAGTTTTAGTTTGTGTTTGTGTTTATATGTTTGCGACAATCTCTCTTGTCTATATTACGTTGTTGCATACCCGAATAACATTTTCGTGATTCGAGTTTTAAATGGTTCGTAGTTGCCTACTTATTACTTGACACTACGATACTGATAAAATAATAATCTTTTAGTTTTTATACGTGAAAATTATGTTATTACAATTATTTTTATCGTGAGTTGGTTTTGTGTTTATATGTTTGCGACAATCTCTCTTGTCTATATTACGTTGTTGCATATGTCCGAATAACATTTTCGTGTTTTGAGTTTTAAATGAATTCGTAGTTGCCTACTTATTACTTAACACTACGATACTAATAAAATAATGAACTTTTAGTTTTTATACTTGAAAATTATGTTATGACAATTAATTTTATCGTGGGTTTGTCTTGTGTTTATGTGTTTGCGACAATCTCTCTTGTCTATATTACGTTGTTGTATACCCGAATAACATTTTCATGTTTCGAGTTTTAAATGGTTCGTAGTTGCCTACTTATTACTTACACTACGATACTGATAAAATAATAATCTTTTAGTTTTTATACGTGAAAATTATGTTATTACAATTTTTTTATCGTGGGTTTGTCTTGTGTTTATGTGTTTGCGACAATCTCCCTTGTCTATATTACGTTGTTGCATACCCGAATAACATTTTCGCGATTCAAGTTTTAAATACTCCTTAGTTGCCTACTTATTACTTAACACTACGATACTGGTTATAGCTACTGGTTGTAACGTCATGGCATGACAGCTGGAGGGTGTTATGATACGTTGCGTGTTGTATAGAATCAGATTGTCTATTTAATTGGCCGACCCAATAAATACCTAAATAATAAAGATGTTACATCACAGGTTTCCTCTTAAATAACAGCTGACCACATTTTTCCGTGAATTGTACCAAGATTGTTATGTATGTACTATCGTTATACCTTATTCATTAAAACATGCAACTCTTAATGTGTGCTAAAATTCAATACCATTATTGACTGACTCAAGTTTGAAACAGAGTTTGTTTATAAACGAAAAGAGATCATGCTATTATCCAAATCTATGCCATTTCTCACTCAAATAGCTGGGACAATATTATGATACCCTCAGGCATATCCAATATATTGAAGGCAACTAAATAAGCTATCCAGCCGCTTTGTGTGTTGGCTGAGTTTTGTTTTCTTCTCTAAAGCACAGATTTTTATTTTTGCCTGTAGAGATAGAAACACGGTTCGCCTTATTATAGCACTTGTATCTTGTATCCTATAGTACGAATTAATACATGAAAAATAACTATTTACGAAATTGTACTCTCGTATACTAACTGTAGACCCATCACTTACAGGGCTGACTGCGACGACCCAACTAAGAAGGAGATTCAAAGCATATTGAGCCAAGGGGCGTGGTTTTACATCCCGCATAAGGTGTGTATTTAATTTATACTCTTAGTTGATCATCCGTATCTATAAACAAATCACCATCAAGAATAGCATAACTAATTCAATAGAGCTAGAGTATGCTTCAAGGGTGAGACCCTTCCGCGAGGTTCTCGATTCTATGCCCGCCATTGACAATCCCGACTACTAGTTTATTTTCAAGATTCTTCTAATTTAAAAATGTGAATACTGGGATTAAGTCACTAAATACCTGAATAGATTCGTATTGGAACGGACCGAGCCAACCCTGTTAGCACATACAACATTGTCGAGCGAATAATGGCTAACTGAAATCAGCATTTTATTAAATATATCCATTGGGTATACTGTCGCCTGTCCCAATTTGTCACTTGGCATGATTACCTATACCAAATACTAACTGTTGCATTTATTAATTTAAAAATTAAGTGTTAGTGGGCCCTTGGCGACGCCAGTACTACTAACGTAACTAAAATTACCTACATGTTCTTACGTCTTGAGAGAATCACGTAAACTGGAAAGTTACGAACGAGTGCATTATCAAACACGGTGACGCAACTGTTTTCGAGTGGGCCTTTCTCAGCCAAAGCAGTTGTAGGTTATGTGTATATGCATCCATTACTTAACACCTCCAATGATACCCGTAAAAATAGGCAAAGAGAGTTGCGTTGTTTAGATGAGTTTAGCTCACTTGAAATTGCCGCACTAAAGTGTGGCATCTATGTCTGTAAACTAGGAAAACGCAAAAGTCCCGCCGCGTTGATGGATGAGCTTTTTATAGTTTTTAGTTTGCGTGGGATATCTTTACTTTTGCAAGTGCTTTGTTTTGTTGCCTACGCATTGTAAGAGATTGTTGTCAAGTTTCTATTGTTTCTTGTCAATTGGTATTATTTACCGTAAAAAACTTATATTAAAAGCTTTATTTCTATGGATTCTGGCTAACTTTTTCAACTTTTTCTTTCAAAAGGTACTACATCATTAACCTTAATGTTCATGTATAATATGAACGTTGTGGCCCCACCCGTTTGGTCAGAATTGGCCCAAATGGCACGAAAATATCGCACAAAAAATCAAAAAACTTATATTAAAAGCTTTATTTCTATAGATTCTGGCTAACTTTTTCAACTTTTTCTTTCAAAATGTACTACATCACCATAACCCTAATGTCCATGTATAATATGAACGTTGTAGCCCCACCCGTTTGGTCAGAATTGGCCCAAATGGCACGAAAATATCGCACAAAAAATCGAAAAAAATCGTAAAAGTACGATATTCATGAGAAATATTTCTTCGATTGTACCCAAAAACGTAGCAAGTCTAAGTTCAGAGATTTCGAAGGTCCTGTCAAATTTTCATCAAGATCGCATATGCCGTTTGCCCGGTAGAGAGCGAACAAACAGACAGAAATACAAAAAAAAAAAAAAAAACACCCGAGCTAAATTTTTTGGGGGGTCAGTGAAATTGAAGTCTTCGCTTCACTCGCTTCGCTCGCTACGCTCATCCAAATACATTCGAATAGATAGGTGAGTGGTTAACGACCATTCATTCTAGGGAACTTTAAAAAAAAAACATGTTTTTCATGAGAAATCTGCCCATACGCATGGGCCAGTTTAGGTAACTAATGAGAATAGTTGAGAGGTACATTTGCCTTATTGGAAAATCGTTCAGTCGGAATGTGTCGCTCCGACGATCTTCCGAATCAAAGTATGTCCGTTTCCCAAGAACTCTGTCGTTTTGCTGAAAAATATTTAAAATATTCATCACATCAAATTACTAGGAAAACGCTAAAGTCCCGCCGCGTTGATGGATGAGCTTTTTAAAGATTTTAGTTTGCGTGGGATATCTTAACTTTTGCAAGTGCTTTGTTTTGTTGCATACGCATTGTAGGTGATTGTTGTCAAGTTTCTTTTGTTTCTTGTCAATTGGTATTATTAACCGTAAAAAACTTAAATTAAAAGCTGTATTTCTATGGATTCTGGCTAACTTTTTCACCTTTTTCTTTCAAAAGGTACTACATCACCATTACTTTAATGTCCATGTGAAATATGAACGTTGTAGCCCCACCCGTTTGGTCAGAATCGGCCCAAATGTCACGAAAATATCGCACTAAAAATCGAAAAAATCGTAAAAGTACGATATTTATGAGAAATATTTCTTCGATTGTAGCCAAAAACGTAGCAAGTCTAAGTTTAGAGATTTCGAAGGTCCTGTCAAATTTTCATCAAGATCGCATATGCCGTTTGCCCGGTAGAGAGCGAACAAACAGACAGAAAAACAAAAAAAAACAAACAAACAAACAAAAAAAACACCGAGCTAAATTTTTTGGGGGGTCGGTGAAATTGAAGCCTTCGCTTCGCTCATCCAAAAATTGAAATAATTTATATTTGAAATTCCGAATGGCTACTATACATACATGCTACAGCAATTGTGAAACATGGAACAAGTTGGCCATCTGCATGAGGAGTTGTGAAACTATGACCAAGCCCTACGTTTACATTTTTACCGAAGAAAACTTTGAGTAAATATTATTCTCAGATAGGATTGACCTTCTGCCTTAGAGCCTCGTTCGTTCTAGCTGGGCTACCTGTAGGAATGGTTTTTGCATTGTTGGATGAGCGTAGCGAGCGTAGCGAGCGAAGTGAAGACTTCAATTTGACTTTTTGTTTTTTTGTTTGTTTTTCACTTACGTTACCCCAAGAAAAATAGCTCGGGTGTTTTGTTTTTTGTTAGTTTTTCTGTCTGTTTGTTCGCTCTCTACCGGGCAAACGGCACATGCGATCTTGATGAAAATTGGAGGGGACCTTTGAAATCTCTGAACTTAGACTTGCTACGTTTTTGGGTACAATCGAAGAAATATTTCTCATGAATATCGTACTTTTACGATTTTTCCGATTTTTAGTGCGATATTTTCGTGACATTTGGGCCGATTCTGACCAAACGGGTGAGGCTACAACTTTTTCACATGGACATTAAGGTTATGGTGATGTATTTTTTTCTGAAAGAAAATGTTGAAAAAGTTAGCCAGAGTCTGTAGGAATTAAGCTTTTGATATAAGTTTTTTTATTTTTTATGCAATATTTTCGTGCCATTTGGGCCAATTCTGCCCAAACGGGTGGGGCTACAACGTTAATATTTCACATGGACATTAAGGTAATGGATATGTATTGCTTTCTGAAAGAAAAAGTTGAAAAAAATAGACCGAATCTATAGAAATTAAGCTTTTAATATAAGTTTTTTTGATTTTTTTGTGCAATATTTTCGTGCCATTTGGGCCAATTCTGCCCAAACGGGTGGGGCTACAACGTTCATATTATACATGGACATTAAGGTTATGGTGATATAGTACCTTTTGAAAGAAAAAGTTGAAAAAGTTAGCCAGAATCCATAGAAATAAAGTTTTAATATATGTTTTTACGGTAAATAATACCAATTGACAAGTTACAATAGAAACTTGGCAACAATCACCTACAATGCGTAGGCAGCAAAACAAAGCACTTGCAAAAGTAAAGATATCCCACGCAAACTAAAAACTTCCAAAAGATCATCCATCAACGAGGCGGGACTTAAGCGTTTTCCTAGTAACTTTGGCATACGTAGGTTACAGTTCCGTGTGAGTGTTTTCGCAGGATCCAGAACATGGAGGCTTACAATGGGATCTTGTTACGAAACACAGTTTGTTTTTATAGGATGGAATTCGATCGACCGTCATAGTCCGTTAGTACTAGCTGACTTGGGCACTTATTAATGTTGCAAAGAACACTTTAAAAAAGTTTCATGTGTCGTTGCAGGTAACATTGCTGACTTCAACTTCTATCAACATATAAAAAAGTACTATTCTTATTGTCCTTCAAGTCTTGTCAGGAAAAAATATAAAAAAACTGCCTTACAAACCAAGCCCAAAGATCAAACCAACAATCACCCAAATAATAGATTGGTTTTTGGTTGATTTGGATTAAGGACGCGTCAACCGTTAGGTCATAATGCACCACTCTAGCCTAGGCTAGGGGATATGGAGAGGAAGGGCCCATGATGATCATTGATCAGGAACCAGCCACGGGTAAGAGGAGGAAGGGAGGCTTCTCACGTCGCGTTCGTCATCGTCTTTGTCATCGTTCGTCGTGTCATTGTCATCGTCGTCGGGGAGGTCGTCAAGGGAAGGGGGAGGTGTTCCCGACGACGATTGCCAGAGCTCGCCTCTAGTTTCGGGGAGTAATATACTCCCCTCTTACTAGCTGATGTTTGCGAGGTGGACTTTTTCTCTTGAATCGCCTTGTATGACTAGCAGAGCCATGCTCTGGGCCAATTCTACCCCGGGCCCAGATAGAAACTGAAAAATCACTTGACTGCCAGACAACGCTCTCATTGACGTTCTACGTGTGTATCTGACTACCCACAACATCGGCAAGGGTAGAAAGAACATTCCAAAATTACATCTGGTCAAGAGTAAATTAAAGACCACATTGAGCCAAGATCGTCTCAAAGCACTGCTGTCAATGAAAGTGGAACAACGTCTTTGCCGTACAGTTGATATTGACAAAGTTATTGATTACTTATTGACTTTTTTTTAAATCGCTACAAAAAAAACACTTAATAAAATTAGGCTGTTTTAGCTGCACATTTCACCGTTATTTAGAATACAAATTCACCTTAGAGCTCGTTTTAAGCCATTAAAATTAACAGTCCCCAAAAGACCCCATATATTCCGCGCCACCTCGTTTTTGTGAATTGCACACCTGATATTGAGGCCAAAAACCGCCACTGTCGTCCTCTGTTGCAAGAACAAACACATAATGGTCATGATGGGAAGTATATAATTGACCTACTTGTATGTATTAATTAAATACGTAATAACATTTCTTCTAGTTAGTTTAATAGTTAGTAAATAAGCAACTGTGTTTAGTATTGTAATAATTATAGACCTACCAATAACATTTTTTTAAAATTGCTTTGCATGCCTACATCTAGATACACATATCGATATTCCACCATATTCAATTATTGCACACATATAAGCTATTGCAGCATAGCATATCCTATAGGTCTTTAGTGTAATATAATGGACAACACAGTAAAAACTGTTATTAATAATGCCATAATATGTTATATATTTTTTTAAGTCGTATTTAGAGTCTACCCACTCAGTCATATAACTGATTTTTGGGGGACATTAAACCAAAATGACCAAGCCGACCCTGTAGGCCCCGACGGCCGACGCAATCGACAAGTGAGCGATAACCAACCAAAGATCGATATAGATCGATAGAAGATCGATAATTAAACTTGTCACTGTATATAACTATATTGTGTCCTAAATTTATAAAAAAAAGCGAAAATCATGTTGGCGTTCTATTCCACACATGAACGCTACGTCTGTCTAGTTCAGCTTGAAGCAATCCATTTGTTACAATTTGATTTTGAACTGATATCATTAGTTAAAACAGACAAAATCTAACCTCAACAAGAGAAAATAAAAAACTTCGATTGGTACATATATGTATATTCTTTTGCAGCACACATCGTTATTGGCGTGTATACCTTGAATGTGCTGTTTGTTTTCCATGCAGTATTGTGCGTCGCTGCCTAGAGAACGACGAACATGGAGCTCGGCACCGAGAAGATGGGAGAGTACGAGGGGCTCAACCTTACCTTCCGAAACCTGACTTACTCTCGACCGGCTAAAGGGGGTGAGTTGTAGCATCAATACACCATCTTAACTGGTGTAATTGAACTGTTTAGGTATTTTTACTGAAAGTAGGATGGCGGATTTTAACTTTTAACTTTTACCCGAAACAATATTTATGTCCATTCTGACAATACAAAATTTGTTTTTCACACATATATATATGGATTGTTGTAGGTTTTCGCGGCCCGTTGTATGTACAATACTAGGTTCTTGAGTAAAACCGCGTCGAAATGATGAACCAGTGCAGAGACTGGGTGTCCACCGACGTTTCGTCTGATCTACGTCAGACATCTTCAGGGTGACTGTGACTTCACGAAGGTAGAAGTCGCAGTGGCTGGCACGCGCGCAACCGCCTCCTTATCTACCTGAAAAGGTGCGGGGGCGGCGAGGTTACATTTTGAGGTATATTCGGAGGCGGTCGCGCGCATGCCAGCCACTGTGACTTTTACCTTCGTCAAGTCACAGTCACCCTGAAGATGTCTGACGTAGATCAGACGAAACGTCGGTGGACGCCCAGCCTCTGCACTGGTTCATCATTTCGACGCGGTTTTACCCAAGAACCTAGTATTGTACAAATATATATATATGTTTAACCTTGGTTTTTGTTTACAGCGTCATAGTCGCCTACTATGAAACCAAGGTTAAACATCATATATCCCAACTCTAGGGTTTAAAGAGATGGTTTGTATTTCTCTAGTTCATTTCGTATGTAGTCTAATAGGCAGAACAATTTGCTCTACATACGTTATTAACAATGTATAAACAGACTAAGAATTAAACAATTAAATTGGTGGCTGCATAGCTCAGTTGGTAAGAGCATGGCCCGGAAAGCCAAGGTCCCGGTTTTGATCTCCGGAATAGGTACTTTTTTATTTCTTTCTATCTAAATGTTTAATAAAAATTATCTCTATTTCCATAGTTTAAAATTTAAAGCTTGTCTAACTAAAGCCCGTGTCAAGTAAAACATTTCATTTGGCAAGAAAATCTCTTATTTTACTAACTTATAAACCGAAATGCCTCTTTTTGTCTTTCATGTACTGTTAAACTTGTAAATCTGTAATCACTGTGTCAGGCTACAGAGGGCCACACTTGCCCTGCATTAGCCTTCCTGCCCTATGGGCAGGTAAAATACAATAAATTATTAAGTAGGGCAATTCTTCGAGTTTTGAAGTTATTGCCACTCAGTCACATAACTGATGAATGTGGATGTGGCTTTAAGTACCTAAAGCTACCCAAATGAAATATAATTTCCTTTCTAAATGGTGTGTCCGTTCGTGTTCATTCACGCCAAAATTTCCACTTTCACACAATATAAAATGCTCAAGTTATGTTTCGATGTAAAAATATATTTGGTGGAGGAGCCGGGTTAAAAATGTATCCTTTTTGAACATAAATACCCCCCCCCCTCCTCCCGCTCTCATCCCATATTCCAGGGTCACCAAACACAATTTGTATCATCCTTTTCAAAGGGCAATATCAACAAACAAGAGCACACAACCAACCTAGTTTTGACTTTGGAATCAGGAATCATCTTTGTGTGTAAATTAAATTAGTTTCTTTAATAAATTCGATTTAGATTAACATGGAGCCAGCATGATTGATAGGTACATCATCCGTCCATAAATCCTCTCATCCATATTGATAAGGTCAAGTAGTCTCCAAAGAGTATCAATAAAATCTTACCCATCTAGATTCTGCGGCATCGAATTTCATTGAAACTCTTTTAATAAGACTCGGTGCATAGAAATTTCACCGCCTCTAGCACTGTGAGCTATTGAAAATTCGTTTATTTCGATTTTGTGGTTGAAAATACA
The DNA here is from genome assembly GCA_024449915.1 of Sweltsa coloradensis. Classification (NCBI taxonomy): domain Eukaryota; kingdom Metazoa; phylum Arthropoda; class Insecta; order Plecoptera; family Chloroperlidae; genus Sweltsa; species Sweltsa coloradensis. Next base: position 229,829 of record JAMZAV010001501.1, on the reverse strand, counting down.
TACATGAATAAACTTAAAAATTGGAAGGAACAAGGAAGAAGTTATGATCTTCTATGTTTGTTGCCAGGCAAGCTGAAGGAGGTGCTCCATGACGTGAGTGGACAGATCTTGAGTGGACGCCTCACCGCCATCTTGGGTCCCTCTGGGGCTGGCAAGACGTCGCTACTCAACGTGCTGGCTGGATTCAAGTGGGGGACGCTGGTGGTGGGAGGGGGAAGGGGTGGAGGGGTGGACGTAAAACAATCCACACATTTAAGTCAATGGCTTTGTAGGGAATCTGTACGTTGAACTTTTGATATTTATTTTAATTTTACACAACGCACCTCAACGTCATTTCACTTCAAGCATTATTGTTCTTCAATAGCCCCTTTCGTTGCCACTTTCAAGCACAATGTATTTTATACTTCTTATAATAAGTAAGATTTATGTGCGTATGTTTTAACACAATATTTTGTGTTTATTTGCTGACATGAGAAACTGTCAATGACAAAACACGAGATGTGTGAGGGCGACAATGATGGCTTGATTTCCGTAAACGTGTTTGTTACCTTCCATTTGACAGAACCTCTGGCGTCCAGGGGTCTGTTCTGGTGAACGACAAGAAGCGAAACTTGACCGAGTTTCGGCGCCAGTCTTGCTACATCTCACAAGATCAGTCAATGTTGACCGTGTTGACTGCAGAAGAGACGCTGGTGATCGCGACCAAACTCAAGCTGGCCACCTACACGGACAAGATAGGGAAGTAAGTATGAGACACTGAAGTTAAGCAGCATTCGGGCGTGGTCAGGGGTAGAGTGGGTGACCGCTTTGCCCTGAAAGTCACGTATACCGCTGGTTAGAGCAGATGGAGGGTTCGAGTGTAACGGCTTCGTTCTCTTTGACGTCTGCTCGGCAGTCCGGGTTAGTGGAAGAACCTATATGACTAGTGTCAAGGTTACACCGTCTTTTCGGATGGGACGTTAAGCCGTTGGTCCCCTTGGTACTTTTCGAAAGAAGTATGCTACGTGCCGGTACCGGGTTTCTCCTCCCTTCTGTTCATACTTCATCCTCATCTACATCACCACTCATCGTTTCGAATAGCCAAAGTGCATGCATTAATGTGTGACGTTAAGCAATCCAATCAATCAATCAATCAATCGAGCAAACCTGGCTTGGACGCAGAATGCAGAGGTTTAGTCTGGATGAAGCTCTACTTTTGTCCTACTCCTATCTGGTTGTGAGTTCCACCAAAATGTCGAGTAAGAATGTGTGTATGGCGCGATCAAAGCACATTTTCCAAATAGTGGTTACTTTTCTTTTTAGAACCGACAGTAAATATGCCACCAAGCAGGTATAATTTGTACTCATATCACAAGCTTGACAATTACTTGAAATATTGAAATGTGCTCTGATCGCGTCCTGCGCTTATCCTTTGTAAATAAACTCTTAAAAATAAAAATGTTGGGTGTGAAAATTGGAGGTCGAAAGTGATTTAGTGTGTATGTGAAAAATGGACATTTAGCATTGTAAAAAAGTTGGTCCAAGCGTAGATTGATAGCAATTTCAGAAAATGTCCCAATGTTCTAGCCCAGAACCTACAGATCAGATGTTTTTTGCGAATTGAGTCGTACTACTTTTATAGCAAATGTTGTGCAAGTTAACATCCAACTGGTTTCTGCCCCAGGTGTGTGGTGTCTGACATCTTGGACCTGCTCAACCTTACAGGAAGTAGGCACACGAAAGTACAACACATGTCAGGAGGGGAACAGAAGAGGCTTTCCATCGGACTAGAGCTGATCACGAACCCTCCAATCATGTTCTTCGACGAGCCAACGAGGTAATACACATACACGCATTCAATAATGCTTATACTGATTGATTCATTTGTACTGCATTGTACATTATAATTATAGCTAAACGAGTGAATTATTCTTTTGTTGTGAAGTTTTTAGCCTTGGTGAGCCAATATATATCACTTATTTGAAGTATTTGAGTGAAGCAAAGTAGGCTATCCTCAATGTGTTTTACCCTACAAACAAGGAAAACAGTGAACACTATCAGTATTTGCATCCATAAATATTAACCAGGCTTTAGCTACCAAGAACTAACACGATTGTTAATTCATCACCCCTTAATAAAACCAATAAAACATATTGGTGAGAACTTGTCCTACTATACACGAGAAGAGACAAGAAGAGAATAAATTCTTTTACGCGGAGGAAACGTTTAATATAATGTGAGTATCTATAGTGAAATTTTTTATTGTTAGGGGGGGTTCTTTAAAAACTCTAATGTACTTTTTGTCTACATTGTAATTGCGTTCGGGGCATAAAAGTTGCATATAGTGAGCAGTACAGAATTACGGCATCATACCTGTCAGCGTTGATGTAGCCTAATGAGATATCTGCGCTCGACCGTACTATTGTACATTCACATATTTATGCATTGTTCAACCTGGAGGTTTATTGTTCTTACGATCAATACTTTCCTGCATCAATATCTATCAATTAATGTTTAATCTAGTATTGTGAAGTTTACTTTAGTAAGAATTCATGTATTTTGCAGTACCAAATGGCAATATTCTATATTGGGACACCGAGACATTCATTCGGAAAAGTCCTGAAACAGTTCGGTAATATTGAAACTTCTTCTCTATCAAACCAAAACATGCTCTGTTCCAGTGGTTTGGACAGCGTCTCCTCCGCCCAAGTTATCAACCACCTCCGCAGCCTGGCCAGATCTGGCCGCGCCGTCGCCTGCGTCATCCACCAGCCCAGCTCGCAGCTCTGCCACTTGTTCGATGACGTCATGCTACTGGCTGGGGGTAGAATCCTCTACTCAGGCTCCATACAAGACATGGTGCCCGTGTTCGAGGAAGCTGGTTTTAGCTATCCTAAAGATTACAACAGAGCTGATTTTGGTGAGTGAGCTGGCCAGAATATCTCAATTCTCTTGAATCGCACCAAAGTCACTGCAACGGCAAGTCCTCGTTCTTGGCGAGGTTTCCCATCATCTTCGTCATGTTCTGGGTCAAATAGCTTACGGTCTCGAGTTTGTATTGTATTATTTCTGACTGCCAATAATTCCGGAAAACAGTGTAAAAAAATTAAGTATGAATACATTTTGTAACAATTCATGCACCGTTGTTGTTTAATTTTTCCATCAATTTGTATGTTATGTATGTCTGATTTTAGGCAATGGATTATGTTCGTGAAAATTGCAATCGTGTTAGTGTTTACTAACACATGTTTATTGTCCATAGGACTATACATTTCCTATTAATATTCCGATTTATACATTTGCTTTTTTGCTCTCTGAATGAGGTCAATATAATTCGTATCCATGATTGATTGCAGTAGATTCTTAAAGGGGTATTCAACGCTAACTAGAAACATATATATTCATTCAGCTAACTAGTATGAATTTAGCATACGAAAACATTATGGGCCACCATGACCTCCAAAATTGTCAAACATGACATTTTCGAGCTAGGTCCCATCGCAAAATCTCCCATAAGAAATAACATGGGGACGATTTTTATGCCCGTGACTGGGGATTTTGATCCAAAAAAATTGGCATTATTGAGTTACACTACACCTTTATCTGTTATCTCTTTAATTTGCGTTTGTAATTGGAAGAAGTCGTTGCAATTAGCTGATTACCAAGATGGCTGCTGATTTTAGATGCTATTTGCATGTTTGATGGGTATTTGGGCACGTTCAAGACCGATGTAAAAAATGGCATTTTGAGATGGTACATGCTCTAGTACTATGGGACTAAGAAAGGATTAAAGCCGATTTGAGAAATTTCCCAAAACACCAATTTTCGCAAATTTCTGGATCAAAAAAATTGAAAAATTCGTGTTAAATCACAGTTGCAAGGTATAATTTTTTAAACTGTCATTTTAGTGTAGTATTGTGCTACAGATCATGTGGTAAAAAATAATTTTTTGAGTTAATAGCCCCTTTAAGGTTCCTTTGTGTTTTCAGCCCTGGAGGTGGCTTGCAAGGAGCGAGGACAAGACTTGAGCAAACTGCTGGAGAAGTTTAGCTCGTACCATCCAGAGATCCTGGATCAGACACCGCCCACTGAAAACAGTAAGTCAACACGCTGCACTGGGTTCATTCGCTACCATTTACATGCTCAAGAACGTTTAAGCATCTTTCGCTGTGTATAAGCGGTTTCTGGCCAATATTGGGTTATAGGTGGTCGGGTCTTTACAGATTTTTAATACACCAATGTCATTACTATTATTTTATGACTGACTTTCACCTAAATATTTTTTCCTTGACACGAAAATATAGCCGTTTTTATTTTCCAAGATAAATTCCAAGAACTTGGGGCTTGACCGTGGGTCTCTAAGCCTCTCCCTGGTTTTTAAAAGTGTCTGTTGCAAAGCACCTATAACTTGAAATATGGTGTGCTCCAGAGTTGGGCGATGGACAGCATCCGTGCGCTGCATGTTAATTGCATGCGGTTGTTAGTTTGGAGACAGGACCAGTTAGAGCATGAAGGTTATTTTATGAGTTGTTGAATGGTAAGAATCATGCTGTATGATCAGCATGTTATCTTTAAGAACTCATACATAAATTTACTTTCAGCTTTGATGCTACCGCAGGACTCGGCTGTGGTATTGATAGATCCCAAAACAGGTCCATACCCGCAACAACAATAACAGCAACTCCATCAAGTATTTAGAAGGGAACAACGTAACTCAGTTCTCCATCAGCCAACTGAGACAGTTTCAGGTTCTTCTCGGCCGGTGTTTCCTTGTCAGCACACGAGAGCTGGTAAGTCTTATTTCCGTGGAACTTTTATGTTGATCTGTCCACTGGAGTTGTTAACGTTGTTGAGTTGTTAAGAGATACCCAAGCTACAGGGATACGACATTATTATCAAAGTGGTACACGGGTTCAGGTGATAAATAAGTGGCAAAACCTCGTATCTGCGTTTTCTGTAGTAGAAGTGCCATGACATTTCAAAGCCCGCCAAAATGGCTCTTCGAAAAGAACAGATTTTTTTTCGATTTTCGAGACATTTTGGCGGGAAATATTGCATGGCAGATCGACAGAATATACAGATACGAGGTTTTGCCACTTAGGTATCGACATGGTACAACTTTTGGAACAACAAAATAATATGTAAAAGCTTTGACACCAACAATTGTACTTTCTGATTATGTTCGCGTGTTTGCACGCTGTTTTGCTTGATAAAAGAGAAACAAAGTATGATAGTATGACCAGTTACGCCCGATATAGTTACAATCCGTAATTTGCACAAATGTTTTCAAAGAAAAATCGATTACCACGAACACAAACTTGGACACAAGAAATGTTGGGACCTTGCTGTTAGTTTGAGCGGAATATATTTTGTTATGTTAGTTGTTATCTCTTAATAGTAGCACCGAGCACGCCACCAACCTCTACATAAATGAGTGACGTCACAGTCAATTAGAGTGCGTTCTTGGAATTCAACATCCATGGCTGAAAATAGATTGTGTATTTGTTTTGTTATTTGTATTCCTCTAATATTCTTGTTTGTTTGACAGTACATGACCCATCTCAGACTCTATGCCCACATCTTCATCGGGATCCTCGTCGGCGTCGTGTGCTACGACATCGGCAACGAAGCTTCCAAGGTGTTCACCAATGCCGCCACCATCTTCTTCTTCCTCATGTTTCTCTACTACATGAACGCCCTGCCCACTGCCCTAGTCTTCCCCAAAGAGCGCCACGTCCTGCTCAGAGAGCTCCACAACAACTGGTACTCTCTTCCCGCCTACTTCTTCTCCAAGTGCATTGCCAACGTGCCGCTGCAGCTGACGTGCCCGAGCCTCTTCCTCCTGATCGCCTACCTGATGACGGGGCAGCCGTATGACGTCACCAGGCTGTTGCTGTCGCTGGCTGCGTGCGTGCTCACGGGGATGGTGGCGCAGACGATGGGGATGGTGTCAGGGGCGGCGTTCAATGGGGAACTAGGAGTGTTTCTCATTCCCGTCACGTCGATACCGATGCTGCTTTTCTCGGGATTCTTTGTCAGACTCCCGGACATTCCGTTCTTTCTTAGGTGAGTTTGTTCTAGGTGCACTATAGCTCGCCGGGCCAAGCCACGCGGGCGCTTCTAACCACGCACGACTTTATAGGCTCTTAACACAATGTTGCCGACGTGAAACCATAAGAGATATAAACCTGTAACTCGCTTACATCGGTGGGGTTTTACCATGAGATGGATGACCCATTTCAAGTTTCATCCCAATCTGATGATGCGCGTGGAAGTTATTAAGACGTCTAGGTGGCTCAATCAGTGCCGGTTTGTGAGGTCCAAACGGATGAAGTTTTAGGAACCAAATTTGGCCCCAATGTCAGTTATCTGCCGGGCAATTCGCTTTCACAAGCGGGAATTTAATTGGATGATTGAAAGCTGAGGTAGTGGGAATACATAATAAAATAAAAACATCCTTCATTCGTGTTTTGTGAAGAGACGGATTGACACACACAGAGATACTATTTTTGGCACGAATGAAGATGTTTATCCTTGTAATAAGGTCAAATGACCAAATGTTCCATTTTCATTGTGGAATAGGACATTTTTTTGTTTTTATAGAACCTTGATTGTATATGAAATTGTGTATCCCTGTGTGGCTATGTGTTAGTGTCTCCTGAGCATGCAGAGAGTCCTGAATTTTATTCTCGACACTTCCATCATCGGGAGAGTATGTTATCAATAAGTGAGGTTTTATTTTTCATCATTTGAAACAAGTGATTGCTATCCATTCCATATTACGACACTAAAACAACCAAACACAACAAAATGATAGTGGTGAGCAAAGATGGTAGTATATAACCTGTCGGTTGTGGTGAGATTGAAAAGTGAGGCAAAGACCATTTTTTTCCTAAAATAAATTAATTTTTTAAGGCCGTATTAATATTATATACCACACTTATGTAATGGACGTTTTTCTAAGTGTATGTCCCTTTTGGTTTGTTCCGATAGATCTTCCCTATTTAGGGTTTGGCCGCTTTTTTTTAGTTTTAGCATTTTTGAGTGTTTTACAACTTACAACAAACACACTTGATATAGTCGCTCGACATAAACGGAAATGAACTTGGATTCAAAAATTATGTCCCATAGAGTCAGGTTTCGCAAAATATAGCAATTCAGCTTCAGTCTAAACAAAAAAAGTTTTGGTAGTGAGATAATCCTTATTGGGGGTTCCTACAATTTGTGTGAAGTGATTGCATATTTTATACCTTTATGAGATAATAATTCCATTTATAAGTAATTTAGGTTTATTTCATAATAACCACTTTTTTACACTTATTAGCAGAATATGTTTGTGTTATTATTATCTTTCCACGCTTAGCTAAGAATGATGATTTTAATGACGAATTATTGTAAGTCTAATAGTGACAAAACGTACTTTGTTAACCAAGCCTAAGGATAATGAAATCAATGCAGGGCATAAAATAGCGGTTGAACCGTGTTATCACCTTTTCACTATCACTAGATTTTATATTATTTCAAGTTATTTTTCCAATGTTAAATTAAAACCACGCGAAAATTACACTTTCTTCGTGATATCTCGAGTACGATGCAAAATATCTAAAATCTGATTCTAGACCGAATTGTGGTTTTGTTAGAACAATATAATACAAGAAAAAATATTGTAATGTGATGGTTATTAAGTTTTTTATTAGAAATTTAATTAATTAAATTTATATCTTAAATACAATCCGCACCGGTTATTATATTTGAATATTTTTTCTTGCATTATATTGTTCTAACAAAACCACAATTCGGTCTAGAATCAGTTTCAGAATTTTTTGCATCGTTTTCGAGATATCACGAAAAAACTGTTATTTCGCGTGGTTTTAATTTCGCGACTATTGGGGTTTCAGTTTGTTATGTATTTGTTATGTTGTACATTGTGTGTACTTATTGCATATTTAATTTTAAAATAGTTCTTCCTATATTTAATGATTTGTAAAACATCTTCAATTGTTTTAAATTGTAATTAATGTGTGTGTATTATTAAGTGTTTAGATTTAGTAACTTGGCACTTGTGGGTGGATACATGTTTAATAGCAATACAAATAGAAGGAAAAATATCGTACCGTCAGTGTGCATCTGATTGTCAGACTGATATTATACGATTACAGGCAAATTTGAAGATTACTACAGTTTTACACTTTGGGTACGATATTATATGAAACACATAATCAAAGTCAAATATTATTCCAGGTGGCTTGGTTCGGTGAGCTACTTCAAGCTAGGCTTTGAGGCAATGATGTCCGCCGTCTACGGCATGGGGAGGAAGAATCTCAACTGCTCCGAGGACTTTTGCTTCTTCAAGAACGCACCCAAGTTTCTCGACAACCTCGGCATGGATGTGGACAACTTATGGTACAACCTGGGCGGCCTACTAACGTGGGTGGTCTTCCTTCACGTGCTACTGTACATCGTTCTCAAGTGGAGGGTGTTTATATCTAGATAGTCGACTTTGTTATTTTTGTTATGTTACTATATCTTTAATCTTTATTAACACTATCCTTGTACGTAGTTATAAACACTTTCTATCCATTTAATAGCTTACATTTACCGTATTGATGAAGAAAGAGTTACAATCCTTCAAACAGGAGAAAACAGAAACTATAGAAGAACAAAGTCTTATACAAACTATTATAGACATTAGCCTAAGCGGCAAATAATTGTGTTTGTTTTCCTCGACCTTCCGAAAAACTGTTAGAGCAAAGGATTTCCAAGAGTACAAAGTTGTACAAATTATTCGTTACGGTTGATATATTTTGTTATTTTTGTGTTACATACTTAAAATTGTGTATGTACAAAACATATTGCTCATCGTCTACGAAGATCTTTGCCAACCACTTGTCAAGAAATGTTGGCATTTTGTGTAATTTGGAGTACCTTCAAAGAAGTTATACAGTGCATGTTTGTATTGTTAGGTCATTAGATTCGCTTTATATATTAAGTAATTTATAAATCAACAACAATTTTAATATCATATTGAAATAGACCTAACCATTAGGATCAATTTACTTTATAGGGCAACATAATATAAGGTGTTGTGTCTGCTATTATTACGAGGACGTGTTTGTCCATGATCAATAATGGGAAGGCATGGCTATGACATGTAGAAGAACAAGAAACGTGTCTATAATCGACTGTAAAATAAACCAAGTGTCAGTTATACAAATAATAAATTATACAAAAGAGCAATTACCCATCTCAAAATTATTCCTCACCAAGCATTAAAGAACGAGGCTATAAGTAGGCACATAAAGAATAAAAACAGGGTAAATGCGTATCAATAAATAAATATACATACCTGTGTTGTTGGAGGGGAGGGGAGGGGGTAAAATTGTCATAAGATAATGCGTTTGCTGGATGAAGTTATAAATCAAATCAAATAACATTCATAAAAGATGAAGGTAATAATATGTATGTTGATAATGAGAAAAAATGTTTTATAGAATAATGATATTTGTGAGAAGCCTGCCCAGGGTATGTTGCGGAAATTACAATTGTGAAGGGATGTCCGAGGGCTGTTTATGAGGACTCAATCCCTTGCATTCGCATTAACGACTGAGGAAAACCTCGGAAAAACCTTCAGTCAGGATTGCCGGTCTCGACGTGATTTTACCCGGGCCAATTACGGTCGTTTGTATAATAGAGAGTAATTTTTTTTCATTGGTGCCTCACAAACCATACGAGTTTGACAATTTATTTGTTGCCCATGATGGACCTTAATATATATATATATATGAAAATTATTACACAAATTATTCATTATTTTGGTTAAGCGAGTACATGTGCTCTTTTAGATGGCTATGCGCTTGATATACCGTATGATAAAGTGAGTATTGATGAATCCAACTACAGAGGTTGCGTGCAGTTCAATGGAAAACTAACAATCTAGGTGGGTGGACGTATGCAAATAGGCGTGAATGTTATTCAACCTGTGTAATGTGATGAATCACAAGGACAAGTCGGGCAAATGGTCAGAATTCGAGGTCACAATAATATTGATCCGTTTTAAAAAGTTTAATATATTTCATGGAAAAGTGAGTTAGTTGGTTCGATTGTTGCCATCTAATAACGTTTTATGCTGAGGTTTAACGTTTGTAGTTCACGATATTTAAAGATATACATATTTTGTCTTTTGTTGCCTCTTCAAACCTCATTTTCACATGCCCGCTATTCTTCAAGAATACATTTAAACAAAATAATTCAAAATCCGTTTGTGTAGCCTGCTGTTCAATACAAAATCTATATTTTTATTTGACCATTAAAACATATTAACTTTTACAACAGTATTAAACGCATCACTGAGATGAATGATATACACGACCAGTAATGTAATGCATGCTTTTTAAACCTTGGAAAATGTTTTTCTTTATATTAAACTAGGAAGCTTCGCAAACACTTTTTCAGGCGCGTTGTTGGATGAGCGTAATTTTTTTAAACGAAAAAAGCGTAAAATTGCGATTTTCATTATAGATTATTTTTCAATTGCGCTCAAATTTCACACGAATATATTAATTAATAAAATTAAAGGTTCTGTGAAAAAATCATTACAATCGGATACAGCATGTAGGTGTTAAAAGTCGAGGAATTTTTTTAAAATTCGAAAAAAAATTGTAAAATTGTGAATTTTATGAGAAATAATTTTTTTATTGCGCTCAAAAAAGTGGCAATTCTAAGTTCAGAGGTTTCGAAGGCTTCCAGAAAATTTCATTGCAATAAGAGTATCGGTTTAGCCGGAATCGTGTTAACAAACACACAAAAATACAAAAAAAAGGGGAAAAAACATTACGGATTTTTTTTTCGCCAGTGTAGTGAAATGGAATCTTCGCTTCGCTCATCCAATAATATGTTCATTCAAAAGGTTTTTTTGTGGTTTATTTGGATTAAAGACGCGTCAACCGTTAGGTCATAATGCACCACTTTAACCTAGGGGGGGGGGGAGGAGGGGCCCATGCTGGTCAGAACCAGCCACGGGTAAGGGGCGGAAAGGGGGTTCTCACGTCGCGGTCGTTATTGTCTTCGTCATCGTTCGTGGTGTCATTGTCGTCATCGTCGTCGAGGGGTCGTCAAGGGAAGGGCGCAGGTACCCGACGACGATTGCCAGAGCTCGCCTCTATTTTCGCGGAGTAAAATACTACCCTTCATACTAAACTGATGTTTGCGAGGTGGACTTTTTCTCTTGAATCGCCTTTTACGATTAGCAGAGCCATGCTCTGGGCCAATTTTACCCCGGGCCCAGAAGGGGATATTTTGGGTACAGCGCCGCTCCCATGCTTGTCCCACCCAAGGAGGTTCTACATAGTAGAACTACTATGTAGAACCTCCTTGGTCCCACCCAGTACAAAGTGGAACTGCACCTCTCAATAACTTCCAAATTTACCGTGTACGGCATTATTTTCTAGTATTTATTTTGTCCTTTAATTTAGGTATAACAGATTTTGTAAATTCTACCTTGAGAAGTCATTTAAAAGCGGAAGAAAAGTTCGAAAAGCATATTCATTTCGATTTCCGCATGCTTTGAAAAAATATGATGAAGTGACCTTGAAACTTCGACCGTCAACGTCTCAAAAAGTAGTACGCGATACCTAAATGAATAAACTAGGAAGCTTCGCAAACGCTTTTTCAGGCGCGTTGTTGGATGAGCGTAATTTTTTTAAACCAAAAAAGCGTAAAATTGCGATTTTCATGATAAATAATTTTTCGATTACTCTCAAATTTCACACGAATATATTAATTCATAAAATTAAGATTCTGTGAAAAAATCATTACAATCGGATAAAGCATGTAAATAAATCGAAGAAATTGAAAAAATTGAAAAATTGCGATTATCATGAGAAAAAAATTTTCGATTCTGCTCAAATTCCACACGAATATATTATTTCATAAAATTAAAGTTCTGTATAAAAGTCATTACAATCGGATAAAGCATGTAGGTGTTGTAAGTCGAAGAAATTTTTTAAAAATACAAAAAATATCGAAAAACTGCGATTTTCATGAGCAACAATCTTTTGATTACGCTCAAAAACAAGGCAGTTCTAAGTTCAGAGATTTCGAAGGCCTCCAGAAAATTTCATCGGTATTGGATTATCGGTTTAGCCGGAATCGTGTTAACAAAAAGACAAAAATACAAAAAAAAAAATTCTGCATTTTTTTCTCAAGTGTAGTGAAATGGAATCTTTTTTCGCTCGCTACGCTCATCCAATAAATTCGCATTTTTAGAGTATACCTAGTATTTCATGTCATATTCTTTCGTGGATTAAGCATAGTATTATCGTATAAATATCATGCAAACATTTGAATATTTTGTACGTTGAGATATGCCTAAAGATTACAACTTCATAAGTATTTCACAGGTACATAATTTATTATGTTAGTGCTACACAAAATAGAGAGAAAATGCCTATGAACCGAGGCAGGCTCGATATCGTAGACAATATGAATATTGATTCCATAAATTTACTACTACTTAGGATATAAGACGTGCGTTTGTGGCACATTTCTGTTCTGTCAGCTGTTCGACTTCACAATACATCGAGACTTGGTGCAGTTACTGCGGTAACGGAAATCAAGGTACTCACTTATTTCATTATATTAATTAAAGGGTGAACAAAAAATTATTTTTAATAACTGTTGTCGCCCATTTTCGTAATTTTTACGTGGCTAATTAACAAAAATCTAAACGACTGCTGGGCTGTCAATGTATGCTTGCTTGGTATCTATGCAGAGTTTCATAGATCAGATGTGTCCAGCCAGACAGAACGAGACAAATCTGTTGTCACAGCTACGCTGCAGCCTGCTTGTGACGTTACTTTTATTCACCATTGAATAAGTTAACCCTTATGGCAAGAGACTGTGATCAAAAATTTTGCACTCTAGCTTCACAGTTTGAAATTTGTGATTTTTTTAATTTTAAAAATTTAAAGATTTTTCCTTAATGGTTTAGGAATAAATGCTGATTTTGGATTCCAAATTGACATCAAAGTTGAAGAAAATACAATATTTTATTCTATTTTCAAAAATTAGAATTTTTGCAATTTTTCAATTTTTCAATTTTTTCATGTTCAAATTGAATCTACTAAAGTTAAACATAATATCCGGGACATCCCGGAAATTTGTGTTTTTGAGTGTTTTTATTCACAATTGGATTTTTGAACCATTCTAAAAACCTTCTAACCATAACCATTAGAATTTAATATGGAAAAAAATCTACCAATTCCAAACAAAACAATGCAGCTTTTTACCAGGGTGAAAAGTTAGAAAATTGGCAGATTTACTTGTGCAGATTTTGAAAAGTTTTGGTAAACTATTATACCTACCCATAAAGGGTTAATTTGGTTAGTTGACTATGGCCCTTCAACGAAGGCCCATTCTGCAAGCAAGTACAAGTTTACGATGCAGAAGCTGATGATTGCAATAAACGTCATTATTATAATGTAGTAAACTAACAATCTTACCCAAAACTTTAAAAAAATTTAGACGCAGGAATTAAGTTGTAATCCAATTAATCTAATTATGTTGAGTGATATTATTAAATCTAGGTCATAGACTCAACATGTTGATGAAAATTTATTTCACAATAGCTCATAATAATACTAATTAAGGATCGTAAATAATATGTCTACATAGATGTTTGTCAAACTTTCGGTGCAATAATAATTAGTAGCTATATGTACTTGAATTTAAGCGTTGGTAATTGCTGATTTTCGTTTAATTACCTAGTTCTCAATTACAAGCCACGTACAGCTTTACGTTTTATTTCTTATTTAAAAAATGTGTATTTTACCAACTGAAAACTAAAGAAAGTTTTGGCAACAATCAAAATTAGTGGATTAATAAAAGACCACGTTTAATCGTTACTATGTAGTGTTCAGCATGATCGCACAGTCATGTACGGACTGTCGAAGAATGAACTCCTAGAAATCGTAAAACAAGCTGATTTGGAAGGCGTGTATACATGATGTCATACTTGACCTAATATTTAGACTATACCGATTGAAAGACCGCCAAGTGCTATTTTTAATGAAACGACTATAGTTCACGACTCACGAGAGAGGGGAGACCATGCAACCTTGCGTAACAAATTTCTGTGAATCTAGCCATTGGCTGGAAATGACCAAGATGCAATGTCATATTTAATCCTATAATAAAGGAATGAAACTTGAGTTTTGCAACTAGCCGAGTGACAGCCAGTCTATACTTTATCAAATCTTAGATCGAACATTTTATGATTATGGCTACTCAAAATTTTGCTAAACGATATTTCTACGTGTCTTTCTCTTTGTTAGGCCTGCACTATGATTGTCCAACTTTTCCTTCGTGTCTTTCTATTTGTTAGGCCTGCACTATGATTGTATAACTTTTCCCACTTCTCGTGTATTTCTATTTACTAGGAAAACGCTAAAGTCCCGTCGCGTTGTTGAGCGAGCACCGGTACGTGCAACACGACCCGAGTACGACATTCCCATAATGTTACATACCAATAAGTCTTTAAGGTCTTGACCGATTTAGCTGAAAATTTGTAAAATAGGAGAGAATGGATAAAATCCACCGCCATCTAGAGGACCTTGACATCATTTCTTTGGGAAAACTATTTTAACTCTTTGATTAAGCGAGCGAAGCGAGCGTTTCCATTTGACTCTGCCGGAAAAATTAGTCACTGGTTTTGTTTTTTTTTTGTTTTTTTGTTTTTTTGTTTTTTTGTTTTTTTGTTTGTATGTCTCGCCATAACGTTCGAACGGAGGCTCGGATCGAGTTGAAATTTCGACCATCCGCAAGCTTCGTTCTCGATTGAATGCCATTAGTTTTGTGGCAAAATCGTTCAAAAAGTTAAAAAGTTACATTAAAGTTAATCGAAAGTTTTTTTTTCAAACTAAACGGCGACAAAATCTGAGGTGGCCAAATCATTTAGAATGTCCGTCCGGTCACGAATATGTTAATTTTATTTTGATCCGATAAGTAGTGTAAATGGAAATATTATAACAAAAGTAACGTTGCCATGGCAACGAAAAGACGCGCGAAGTTTCTAATGCACTGCCACCTAGAAGTTATCAAAATACTTTCGAGGAAGAGTGTATTATTTGTCACCAAAGAGTTTAAATAGTTTTCCCAAGAAGTCAAGGTCCTCTAGATGGCGGTGGATTTTATCCACAAAGTAAAGGTTTACACACGGGTTTACCCAAATACCTTGGCAATAATAAATAATATTGTAAACATGGCCCTGTGGACAGCGAACGTCGCAAATTTTAAAATTTAAAAAAATGTGCAATGTGGGTCTAGCTATTCGGCACCAAAAAGCACACTAGCGCGGCCCTGTTGGCGGAACGTAGAACCCTAGCAGTAGTGATCACTCAGGTAGACACAGCGGCAAATAACGTGGAAGAACGTGTAGATGTAACTAAAAAGTTAAGTTTTCGGCGTGATACGTTTTGTTTACGGATGTTGAACGTTCGAAATAAAAAAAGACATATTTGTGCTATGGTTATCACAAGAAAACAAATTTTAAATGAAAGAATGGGGCCTGTAAGTGCACCATAAAGTGGACACCTGACGCAAGGGTTATGTCTCGAATGGTTAAGCATTGGCCTACATTTCTCTTTTAAAATACAACTCTTTACACTTAAATAACAACTTTTAAATTATCGTGATCTCAATTTAGTCCGAAAACATATAGTCAGATGACAGTGTGGTGTCACCCACTGAGTTTTCCCGTTGTGTTTGATAGATTTAGTATTGATTTATGTTCATTTTTTAATAATTATACTTATTGTTTTTTACCCGTCACCGATACTCATATTAAATCGCGTTTTACAATTTCAGACAATAATTTTAATTCATGCTTATGCCAATAGGCTATCACACCGTTCCCAATTGTTACACATACAGGCCTACATAGCACATAGGCCTACATTCAATTTGTTTTGTATGTGATGGGCTACCTCAAAATTACTACACTGTAGTGCGTTTTTATCAACAACAAAAAAGGTAGGCCTATGTATAGTAATAAATTCTGAAAATTGTTTTCAATTAACATTTTTCATAATAAATACCAATTTCTGCAGCCAAGTATTTTTAAAAGTTTCGTCATGATCTGAATAAAGCACACTTTGTCGATGATTACAAATTGACAACATCCGGATTATAGCATAGATGTAGGCCTAATTTATTGACATTTTCAGGGAATATGATGAAAATAATACAAGTTGTACTATTCATTGTTATTACATTATCGCGGGAAAACGTTAAATATTGCACCTTGCACTTCAGCTGTTCAGTGTTATATCAATGTGTTGCAAAATATTTGTTGATACAACAAACAGACTCGTTTCACTTCATAAACTTAAGATTCTAAATTCAAATTTGATAATAATTCCTTGGAGCAATACCAATTTCGGCGGGCAACTTTACTTATAGTAGTAATTAAATAATAAATAATAATCTGCTCATGAATTATTTTCTGGATATTCTTACGCTCAAACATAATAATATACCCAACTATTATGATGATGATATTATTATTAAAATTTTACATTTCATCCCTATCCCATTCAAAAATATAGGAATAGGAAGGTTCAATTTTGGTTATTTTTGGCTTATCTACGCAATTACGCCTACTTGTTGTTGTTTAAGAGCGTATCTAATGCAAACCGTAGATGAAAATATACATCTTATTTAATGCGTGTGCTATAAAGGTAAATGTTAGTGAACAGATCGGAAATAATCCCCGAATTGTCATAACCGGCGCGACTAACACACGTTAGCGCCATATACGCTCCAGCCCGGAATCACAATTACGCCAGCCATGTTGTGACGTAGCGCGCCGCCAGTGCTGCGATCTACATGTCGATTTGGTGCCGAATAGCACGTGCTCGCTTATCAACGCGTCCAACTGAGCGTTTCCTAGTAACAAATAATACACTGCTTCCTCGATAGTATTTTGCACTGCCTCCTAGATGAACGAGGAGCCACGACGAACACCTAGGAGGCAGTGGTATTTTGATTACTTCTAGGTGGCAGTGCATAGTGAGACTTTTTGTTGCCATGGTAACGGTAATTTTGTTAAAATGTAATTACTATCTACACTACTTAAGGTCTTACCCGATTTAGCTGAAAATTTGTAAAATAGGAGAGAATGTTGTACTTATTGACCCTGCCAAATTTCATAACGATGGAACATTTTTATTTTTTTATTTTTTTATTTTATTTTTTATTTTTTATAACCAACGATCAGATTTTGCTCAAAAACTATACAGCAACCCGCATAGGTGGTTCAATTTCAGGTCGATCAGAGAAACGGTGCGATCTGTACCGAATCAGTCACAGAAAAAACAAAAAAACAAAAAGACAAATACAGACATTTGAGCCATAAGAGTCAAGTGGAGACGCTCGCTACGCTCGCTCAAACTATTTGTACTAGGAAAACGCTAAAGTTCCGTCGCGTTGTTGAGCGAGCACCGGTACGTGCAATGTTACATACCAATAAGTCTTTAAGGTCTTGACCGATTTAGCTGAAAATTTGGAAAATAGAAGAGAATGTTGTACTTATTGACCCTGCAAAATTTCATAACGATCGGAACATTTTTTTTTTTTTTTTTTATAACCAACGATCGGATTTTGTTCAAAAACTATACAGCAACCCGCCTAGGTGGTATGTACATGTGTGCAAAATTTCAGGTCGATCAGAGAAACGGTGCGACCTGTACCGAAGCAGTAACAGAAAGAAAAAAAAAAGACATTGGAGCCATAAGAGTCAAGTGGAGACGCTCGCTACGCTCGCTCAATTAGACCATGCAATTTGACATGATTGTACTAGGAAAACGCTCAGTTGGACGCGTTGTTGAGCGAGCACCGGTACGTGCAACATGACCCGAGTACGACATTCCCATAAGTCCCACCACACAGTGTAGGCCTAACTGGATATTGACATTGTACACTGTATACTATTCCAACATCTTTGCATTGTACTAATTCACGTCATGCCTTCTAAAGTGTAACTTTGTATCTTCACTGCCTCCTTCATTTTTAACTTCATTTTTCGAATTATGATTACCAATAAGTCTTTAAGGTCTTGACCGATTTAGCTGAAAATTTGGAACATAGGAGAAAATGTTGTACTTATTGACCTTGCAAAATTTCATAACGATCGGAACATTTTTATTTTTTTTATTTATTTATTTTATTTTTTATTTTTTATAACCAACGATCGGATTTTGTTCAAAAACTATACAGCAACCCGCCTAGGTGGTATGTACATGTGTAAAAAATTTCAGGTCGATCAGAGAAACGGTGCGACCTGTATCGAAGCAGTAACAGAAAAAAAAACAAACAAAAAAAAACAGACATTCGAGCCATAAGAGTCAAGTGGAGACGCTCGCTTCGCTCGCTCAATAACTTTTCCTACTTGTCTTTCTATTTGTTAGACCTGCACTATGATTGTATAACTTTTCCTAATTGTCTTTCTATTTGTTAGACCTGCACTATGATTGTATAACTTTTCCTAATTGTCTTTCTATTTGTTAGGCCTGCACTATGATTGTATAACTTTTCCTACTTGTTGGATGAGCGTAGCGAGCGTAGCGAGCGGAAGCGAAGACTTCAATTTCACTGACCCCCAAAAAATTTAGCTCGGGTGTTTTTTTTTTTTGTTTGTTTTTTTTTTGTTTTTCCGTCTGTTTGTTCGCTCGATTCCGGGCAAACGGCATATGCGATCTTGATGAAAATTTGACCGGACCTTCGTTTTCTCTGAACTTAGAGGTGTATTGTTTTTGGGTACAATCGAAGAAATATTTCTCATGAATATCGTACTTTTACGATTTTTTTCGATTTTTAGTGCGATATTTTCGTCACATTTGGGCCGATTCTGACCAAACGGGTGGGGCTACAACGTTCATATTTCACATGGACATTAAGATTATGGTGTTGAAGTACCTTTTTAAAGAAAAAGTTGAAAAAGTTAGCTAGAATCTATAGAAATAAAGGTTTTAATATTAGTTTTTTAATTTTTAGTGAGATATTTTCGTCACATTTGGACCGATTCTGACCAAACGGGTGGGACTACAACGTTAAGATTTCACATGGACATTAAGGTTATGGTGATGTAGTACCTTTTGAAAGAAAAAGTTGAAAAAGTTAGTCAGAATCCACAGAAACAAAGGTTTTAATATGAGTTTTTTTAGGTTTATAATACCAATTAACAAGTATAACAATAGAAACTTGACAACAATCACCTACAATGCATTCAAAAAGCACTTGCAAAGGAAAAGTGCAAACAAACGCAAACAAAAAACTTACAAAAAACCGCTCATCCATCAACGCGGCGGGACTTTAGCGTTTTCCTAGTTTTTCTATTTGTAAGGCCTGCACTATGATTGTATAACTTTTCCTATTGTCTTTCTATTTGTTAGGCCTGCACTATGATGGTATAACTTTTCCTAATTGTCTTTCTCTTTGTTAGGCCTGCACTATGATTGTATAACTTTTCCTACTTGTCTTTCTATTTGTTAGGCCTGCACTATGATTGTATAACTTTTCCTAATTGTCTTTTCTATTTGTTAGGCCTGCACTATGATTGTATAACTTTTCGTGTCGATCGACAACGTTAACGCATAACGGTCATCTTCAAAGCTCAAGACTCAAGAACTATAAGGGCTAATAATTTATGAGATAGTTCATGAACGACATTTTAATACACAATTGGTCAAAACATTGTTTATTGACGAATTACACGATCGGAAGGCTGAGGGGATTACTAATTAGTTGAAAGTTGTTTGTGAGAAGATGAGATGAGATTAGAACATTATTTTGATATGTTCCTTCTTATTGTCATTACATGCTAACCTATACCTATAAACACCACCTAAATCGTTTCGTCTAGGCTAACAGAACACGAATCGATATGCGTGTGAATTATAGGGTAAGAATACTAGTTTCGATCAAAATGACCTAGCTTTGGGTTTCTAGTGTTAGAAGCCCAAAGGTAGTAGGTAATGCGATATTATGATCGTGGGCCTACACCTCTTTTCGCAAGGCACCGTTCACACATCTCATTTGGAAATTAGACACATTTTGTAGAAATTGTGTCTATTTAAGAATACACATTTTATCTTATCTCATCTGAATAACAATGGAATATCTTTAATTTGAGCTGAAAAAGGAACAAAGAGATCGATACACTCTTGGAACTCAGTTATCCTCTGCGCATGCGTGGATGCACACACGAAACCTACGAAACCAAGCAAGAATTAAGCTAGTTAATTACTGTTGTATAAAGTTAGCGTGTCCCTTTCTTGAAACCTATTCAAATGAGTGTCCCTTCACAAGTGCGCTTGTAGGTGGTTCTATAAGCTCGGAAGCGCTACTGAAGCAACACCGAAGAAGCGCAAGTGTGAAGGCCGAGCCGCTTAGAATGCTCAGATGAGTGATTTCCTCTCTTCAAGCGTTTTTCTATAACTCGCACACCTTTCGCATGCCATAAACACATACACACACATAAAGTTGAGAAATAATATGACTTTAAATAGTTTAAAGTTCAAAAAATGTAATTATCACATTTTTATCTCACATCTCTATAAAATGCTATTATATTATAGCGTCAATATTGTTGTTGGTCATATTAATTTTGGTGTTTGCCTTCCCAAATAAAGCAACAGCAATCACGCACGAGACGAGCACCGACAAAATGTGACTAAGAGCGGAAGTCTCTTATTCGGTACGTTTTAGGCTCGTAACTCGCCACCGGCAATCTTGATTGAAAGATTTTTCAGAGTTTTCTTTAGTCGAGTCGCGAATCAATTGGATTGCATTTGGGGCAAGTTTACCACGAGAAAATTAGATCCCGTGCATATAAGCATTGTTGCAGACTAACAAAAACGTTCGTTAATCTGATGATAAATATAGAACAAGGGAAAACGCTAAAGTCGTTGTTAGACGAGTGAGTGAGCCATGTGTTGAGTATCCGGTAACATTCCTTTTCTTCCCCCTACCTTAGGCTAGTTAGGCCTCCCTAGCCTATCATTGGCTACAGTGGAGCATTATGGCCTAAACTATGGCCTAAACTTAAATACCCTATTATTTATACGAATATTATCAAACTTAAATGCAAATGTTCGCGGGTACTCAACACATTACTCGCTCACTCGTCTAACAACGACTTTGGCGTTTCCCTAGTCTAGTTGGCTAAAGCGCCCTTATAGCCGAAATGTGGGAGACATGGGTTCAATCCCCTGATCGGGAAAGATTTTGTAATTTCTGGACTGTATTTAAAAAATTATTAAACGTGTTTTGAAATGCATATACCGCAGTGTAGTCCATCATCTGTGGCAATAGGGCCTACTATGGTAAACATAGCCACAGTACGAAATACGTGAAAATATTGCAAGGTTTAGTCAATCTACGAGCGGAATTTGGGAGTACCTTGACGTGCAATATTCGACAGACCTTGCATGGGCACGGCATTTCACGGCCAGCCAAATAACAAACAAAACATATCTTTTCAAAATCTAAACCATTGTCGTTAAAATAATTTCTAAACATTGGAAGCCTATTTTTCAATTTATTATTTCTTGTAGGTTTAAATCGCAATGGATCTTGCTGATTTTGTTAGCAGTTCTCAGTAAACTCGTACCGGATGTCTGTTTAAAATTTCAGCGCAATCTGTTCAGCAATTCGGCTGATTTTCAACGTACACACACACGCACGCACGCACGCAGATTAACAGAATGAGATCCGTTTGAGTTGAATGGAGATCACTCCGTTCGCTGCGCTCACTCGTTTAATTATACTAGGGAAACGCCAAAGTCGTTGTTAGACGAGTGAGTGAGCCATGTGTTGAGTACCCGGTAACATTTCTTTTCTTCCCCTTACCTTAGGCCTCCCTAGCCTATCATATAGGCTACATTGGAGCATTTTGGCCTAAACTATGGCCTAAACATTTACACAACTCCCGGACCAACAATCTAACATTAAGCAAGACCCGGCAGTCACACGGAATATTCAGTTGAAGACTGCCAACAACAGCAACCTCCGGCACAGTGATTTCCACCAATACCCTATTATCAATACGAATATAATTATCAAACTTAAATGCTAATGTTCCCGGGTACTCACCACATGACTCGCTCACTCGTCTAACTACGACTTTGGCGTTTCCCTAGTCTAGTTGGCTAAAGCGCCCTAGTAGCCGAAATGTGGGAGACGTGGGTTCAATCCCCTGGTCGGGAAAGATTTTGTAATTTCTAGATTGCATTTCAAAAATAATTAAACATGTTTTGAAATGCATATAACGCAGTGTAGTCCATCATCTGTGGCAATAGGGCCTACTATGGTTAACATAGCCAGTACGAAATACGTGAAAATATTGCAAGGTTTACTCAATCTACGTGCGGAATTTGGGGGTACCTTGACGTCCAACATTCGACTGACCTTGCATGGACACGGCATTTCACGGCCAGGCGAAAAACAAACAAAAAATATATTTTCAAAATCTAAAACATTGTCGTTAAAATAATTTCTAAACATTGGAAGTCTATTTCTCAGTTTATTATTTCTTGTAGGTTTAAATCGCAATGAATCTTGCTGATTTTGTTAACAGTTCTCAATAAACTCGTACCGGATGTCCGTTTAAAATTTCAGCGCAATTTGTTCAGCGATTCGGCTGATTTTCAACGTACACACACACACACACCACACACGCACGCACGCAGAAAAACCGTAAGGGCCGTTTAAGTCGAATGGAAATCACTACGTTCGCTACGCTCACTCGTTCAATAACTAGGGAAACGCCAAAGTCGTTGTTAAACGAGTGAGTGAGCCATGTGTTGAGTACCCGGTTACATTACTTTTCTTCCCCCTACATTAGGCCTACCTAACCTACCATAGCCTAGAGAGGCGCATTGGTCTTACAGTTGACGCGCCCGTATACCTACTAAACTTAAAAAAAAACATTATTTATACGAATATAAATATCAAACATAAATGCAAATGTTCCCGGGTACTCACCACATGACTCGCTCACTCGTCTAACAACGACTTTGGCGTTTCCCAAGTCTAGTTGGCTAAAGCGCCCTTAAGGCCGCTTTACACGGAGAAGTTGAAAAAGTAAAAAGTGAAAAGGACGAGTAGGAAGAGAAAAAGAAATCCCCTGGTCGGGAAAGATTTTGAAATTCCTAAATTGTATTTAAAAAATTATTAAACATGTTTTGAAATGCATATAACACAGTGTAGTCTATCATCTGTGACAATACTATGGAAAACATAGCCAGTACGAAATACGTGAAAATATTGCAAGGTTTACTCAATCTACGAGCGGAATTTGGGGGTACCTTGACGTCCAACATTCGACAGACCTTGCATGGGCACGGCATTTCACGGCCAGGCGAAAAACAAACAAAAAATATCTTTTCAAAATCTAAAACATTGTCGTTAAAATAATTTCTAAACATTGGAAGTCTATTTTTCAGTTTATCATTTCTTGTAGGTTTAAATCGCAATGAATCTTGCTGATTTTGTTAGCAGTTCTCAATAAACTCGTACCGGATGTCTGTTTAAAATTTTAGCGCAATCTGTTCAGCGATTCGGCTGATTTTCAACGTACACACACACACACACACACACACGCACGCACGCAGAAAACAATTAGGGCCGTTTAAGTCGAATGGAAATCACTACGTTCGCTACGCTCACTCGTTCAATCATTTATTGGACGCATTAAAATTATTTTTCCTTTCACTTAGAATTAATCATTTGACATTGTTTAAGTTTTTTCTAAATAAGTTTTTTCTTCAACAAATCTTTTTATTCCCGTAATGAATTCCTCAACCTCTCCACTTAGAGTTTTGTTACGTAACTTATATGTTTTAACAGTTATTGTTTGTATTTATTTGTAACACATCATTTGTGTGAATTGTTTTATTATATTGTATTGTTATGTTATTGTGTATAACGATCCAATAATCATATAATTCTATACTTTGAGGCCGAATTGTGATGCGGCTTGTGGGGAAACTCCAGCTAAACATAATTATGTTTCCGGTAGTAATAATTAATTTTTATCACTGCTTATGCTAGATATCCCACAAATAACAAACAACTTGTAAAAATACAGCCAAACTTTACACAATCAACAGCATTGAGATTGAGATCTAAAAGAAGGGCTAGCTTACATTTTCGCACTCTTAATTACTTAGTACATAAATTCGCAACGCCAAGAGACTGCATCCTTGAAAAGCTTGTCAAAAAAATGTGCACGAACTTTTACATTCAAAACAATAGTTGCAAATAAAATAACAATTAACCAAAAAACTTGTAAAAATTCAGCCAAACCTTACAAAATCATAACTCAAAAGCACTGAGATCTCGAAGAAGGGGCTAAATGAAGTTCCTTTGGTCCAAAGTAAATCCGTAGTAACCATTTTATCCCTACATAATATTTAAAGATAACAAATCTTTTGCTGAAGCGGGAATCGAACTCGCAACATTTTGCATTGGAAGCAGAGCAGCGAGTCAAACCACTAGAGTAATCCTACTCCTAAGCGGTCGAGCATGATAAAAAAAATAGTTGAATCCCCAAGTCACGTGTGCGTGGTCAGGGGCGGGGGCGATTGAGGGGCGGGAGGGGAAGTGAGAGCTGACGTAGCTGGTCCCACGCTTGGCAGTTGCTCATCGCAGTCTTGATTCAGCGTCAGCGTAGAAATGACGCGTCGTTGAACAGCTCGGTGGGTTATCAACAAAAGTGGTTAGTGATCCTATTTACGTTGTGTTGCATGTTTTTACGAACACATGTTTCTGCATGTTTCAGTACAGTTCGGACCGATAAGAGTAGGTAGGTTGTTAGGTTTGTTTGGATGATATTGATAGCGCGTCGGGCGTGACTTAGGCGGGAGTGAGGCCTTGTTTGAACTAGCTGTCAGATATAGGTTGCGTTGCGTCAATATTACGCACGCGCTATATCTAGCTTAAAGGCGAACTGGTGCGACGCCCCACTGATGGGCGCGTCGGGCCGCTCCTCTTCAGATGAGATGCGACAAACAGGTGTTACAACTAAATTTCAAACAATGTTTTGATTGTTTTGTCACAGTAGTAACTTTTCTCTTATCATCGAATCAACAACTCGTGTTTATATTATATCACGATGCTTTACAAAGGAAGGTATGTTATGTTAAATGGGCACGCGACTGTACAAGCGAATACCGATTGTGTTTCATGCACGAAGTTTAGATAGCTATACTTTCACAATAGTAAAAAGCAATAGCAAGGTCAGGTACAGGTTTACTCGAACTGGTTTTGAAGTGCATTAAACCCGTGAAAACAGAATGGTTGGGGGGAGGGGATATAAATACTAGTTGCGCGAAACAAATATTTAAAGTTCATTAATCTCAAATCGCGAGTTACCACTAAGCTAACAATGAACAATTTGACAAACTTAGGCAATATTTATCGCCTTCACTCCTAAATATTTTAAGAGTGGGTTTAACTACTTAACTACAAGGAAGCTTCGCAAACGCTTTTTCAGGCGCGTTGTTGGATGAGCGTAATTTTTTAAACACGAAACAAGCGTAAAATTGCAATTTTCACGAGAAATAATTTTTCAATTACGCTCAAAATTTCACACGAATATTTTAATTTATAAAATTAAGGTTCTGTGAAAAAATTATTACAATCGGATAAAGCATGTAGGTGTTATAAGTCAAAGAAATTTTAAAAATCGAAAAACATCGTAAAATTGCGATTTTCATGAGAAATAATTTTTCGATTACGCTCAAATTTCACACGAATATAATCATTCATAAAATAAAGATTCTGTGAAAAAATCATTACAATCGGATAAAGCATATATGGTGTTATAAGTCGAAGGAAAATTTAAAAAATAAAAAAAAATCGTAAAATTGCGATTTTCATCAGAAATAATTTTTCGATTGCGCTCAAAAACGTGGCAGTTTTAAGTTCAAAGATTTCGAAGGTCTCCAGAAAATTATATCGCAATTGGAGTATCGGTTTATCCGGAATCGTGTTAACAGACACACAATAATACAGAAAAAAAGAAAAAAAGGGAAAAAAAACATTCCGGATTTTTTTCTCCAGTGTAGTGAAATGGAATCTTCGCTTCGCTCGCTACGCTCATCCAATTATTTGCCATTGAAGAGTGCCAGTGAATTAACCAAAAGCCTATAGACTATACTAGGTACTTGTAACTTAAACACAAATTTGTTAATGAAATTGATTAAATTAGTGTATTAACTTACTACCTGCACGTTTAGTCAATGTGTTACGTTTCTACTTGTTGGTCTTCTCATTTCATTATTCTTACAGTACAGCGCCTAGCTAAATGTTAGCTTTAAAAATCCAATAAAAATTCGTCCAATTATAAGTGATACTAATGTTGTTTGAGACCTAAATGTTAGCTTTAGGAACCAAAATACATTAATCCAATTAAGTGATACTAAAGTTATTTCTATGGAAAAGTTTTAAAATATGTTTCTGGCCATCCAAACAAGATCAATGTCCAGTCTTAGAATGAGCAAATATGAATTAGTGAAATTAAAATGGGCGGAGCTTGCCCTCGACCTCGACGCAAGCGTCAATTATTAACCTACTACGTCGTCAAATTCAGTCAGAATTGGATTCGATTAAGCTTCATCATAGCTTCTTTTAGCCCAGGCAAAGTTAACAAGACTAAGTAATTCCATTGTTTCGGAGGCGCACATTTACGCCGTGTGCGGTATCTCATGTGGTGCCCAATGCGTGGGTTTTGTCAGTGGATTCTCCTTTCTCCTCATACATCACTAACTATCGTGACGAATAGTATAATTTCGTTATAACGATGCGTAAAGCATCAACAACACCATGATGATGCCAACCAAGTAGCCTTGAAGTATGGTAATTTACGCACGGATGTAAAGGCCAGCCGACCCAACGGTTTCCGGCATCGTTGATAGTGAGATGACTATGATTGGCCCATTACGTAGCCTATTTGGGCGTAAAGTATATAGCCTATATCTTATGTCTACAAAAAGGCAGCTAATTTCAGAAAGTATAATGCAATTACTATTATTCTTTATTTTTTTATTTTTTTGTTTTTGTTTTTTAAATACAATTTCCAGTCAATTTAAATGTATCTCTTTCTATATGATTAGAAATGCTGTGATTATTATAGCAAGTAATAATATAATGTAATACAATTTTGGGACTTGGACATGTTCTTTATGTCTTTATTGAAAATATTGTTGAAAATACCCGAAATATTGCATTTATTGTAAGTTATAAAGAAAGTTCTTGAATTGTATTTCAGTAAAAGATTCGGGTTGGTGGTTGCCACATTAATAACAAGTTACCTGGCAGTTAATTTACTTGCCACGTTAAGTTTTACAGTTTCATGTTGAGCCTAAAGGTGTCGGCACAATCGTGATGTAGATTATGTAAACCATTGTCGAAAATCGAAAGGTTACATTCCAGCCAGGGTATTACTGTGCATTTTCAATGCATATTCAAAACTAATAAATTTGCGTGTTTTTTTTTCAAAATTTATTAAAATGTATTCCATTTGTTTGCTAATGTCCAGCCATTTGTTTCTCATTGCATATCGACGATAATGTTCGGCTATCTAAGTCAAAACTAGTCAAAATATACGACAAGTAAAAAATCAATTAACATTAACACATGTATATTTCAGTAAGCCTTTCCCCCATGCCCCCTCTCCCTCCCCCACACCCACACCCACACCAGAAATCGACAAATGTAGCACCGTAATATTGAAATTGAAAATAGAAATATGTTGTTCTTATTGTCGTATCCATTGGCTCTATATGTTGCCAAGATTTGTGCTCAAGAAAAAATCAAAACTTAAAGGGGTATTCACCCGCTAAACTCAAAAAATATATTTCATTCAGGCTAACTAGTTATGAATTTATAAATCAACAGAAAAATTATTGGGTCCACCTTGACCCGAAAAAAAAAATGTTGAACTAGGTATTTTTCGATCTAGGTCCCATCGGCAAATATCTCCCATAAGAAATAACATGGGGACGATCTTATGCCCCGTGACCTTGAAGGATTTTGATCCGAAAAAATACTGGCCATTGTTGACGTACTCGACAGCCTTTTCTGTAAATCCTCTATATTTTGTTTTGTAATTTAGGCAAGTGGTTCGGTCAAAATATGCTGATTATACCAAGAAGCGGGGTGTGATTTTGGAATGCATATTTTTGCGTGTTTGTGTGTATATTTGTGCACAGTTTCAAGGCACGATGTAATAAAATGCAATTTTAGTTTGGTATGATGCTCTAGTATCTATGTGGAACAAAAAGTAGTAAGTCGATTTAAGAAATTTCCCAAATGCCAATTTTCGCAAATTTCATTATCGAAAATGGGAAAATTCGTGTAAAATCACAGTTACAAGATAAAATTTTTAAACGGTCATTTTAGTGAAGTATTATGCTACAGATTATGTGTTAAAAAAATTTTTTGGGGTAATAGCCCCTTTAACCCATTTGTTTTATAACTCCTAATCAACAGACCTTGCAGCTTATGAATTAATTTTTCTTTGGTTAATTCGATATCTAGATTATTTGTAGCAGCCAATAGCACACAGAATGCAATCCCAATCTGCGATCCAACTGTCTCGGAGTTGCCATAAGCAGAACATTGATTTGCCTTATCACAACTTAATTGTTGACTGTTGAAGTTGTTCAAGTTATTTTATGACCGCTTTACAAAGATTCATAAAAGGTCGAAGAATAGTGCTAAGGTTTAACATTAGTGATTAAGGATTAACAGTCCTTAATTCCTTAAACCCGCAGCAAATAAGAATCAAGCTTTCATACATAGCAAATTCTTTTTAGGCCTATGCCTTTCTTCAGTTTTGTAGAGGTTGTCATTTTAAGTTTATGCGTTGTAGGAATAGATAACCCCCCAAATACAAAAATTTGTAAAAAAAAAAAAAAAAAAAAAAACTGCAGCCAAGCTCTCCTTCCAAAGTCTTCGGCTGTGAATGCTGTGAGATATAGAAGATGAGCCAAGTATTTCATTCTTTCTCCCTAGTTTCGCATTGAAAAGAAGTAAGATCATTTCGCCTGTTGACGAGCGCCAAGCCAACCATTTTCGTGGTAAAAAAAGTAAAAATCTGAAACTCAAAATCATAAAAAATTACTTGGCCATTGAATTTGGTACGAGGACTCTCAAAAGTCAATGGCCAAGTAATTTTTTTATGATTTTGAGTTTAAAATTTTAACTTTTTTTACCACCAAAATGGTTGGCTTGGCGCTCGTCAACAGGCGAAATGATCTTACTTCTTTTCAATGCGAAACTATAGGGAGAAAGAATGAAATGCTTGGCTCAACTTCTATATCTCACAGCATTCACAGCCGAAGACTTTGGAAGGAGAGCTTGGCTGCCGTTTTTTGTACAAATTTTTGTATTTGGGGGGGATATCACATATTGTTGTTGTTTGTTTCATATCAAGGCGTGAAATACGTGAAATACGTGTAAAGGTGGATACAGTGCCTTTAAAACAGATTGTCTAGAAACAAAAGCTACCCTCTTTTGTTTTTGTTTACAATCTGTAGTTGGCAATGTACAATGTTTTTATTAAATTTCCTATGGTAAATGTCGTCTTGGGTTTTTGTGTGAATCATGCGTTGACCGGACTATAACACATTGACGCATAATTTTAATCAGTAATCAAAATATTAAAATTGTATTAAATACGACCTAACGTTTTTCCCAAAGTTAAAGGTGGAAGGGAACAGTTGGGGTGAAATATCGCTTGCGTCCTGGCGGATTATTATGGTTCATATTATTATGTAAGTACCATCATTCCAAATTTCATGCTGATAACTCATTCGGTGCCTTCATGGTGAATGCTGGAAATCAAGGTAAAAATAATAAAAACTATTAGGGATGGGGGTTGAAAAAATGTGGTTTAGGAAATGAGAATAGGCCGATTGGGTAAAAACACATTAAAACATAATTTACTAATTTGAATAAAAATTCAATTTTGGGTTAGAGCTATGAATTATTCCAATTTTAGGGGATGATTTAGGGGGTCGTTGGGGGTGGAATATCGCTTGCCTCCCGGCGGATTATTTTTCATATTAGTATGTACCATCATGCCAAATTTCATGCTGATAACTCATTAGGTGCCTTCATGGTGAATGCTGGAAATCAAGGTTAAAATAATATAAACTATTAGGGATGGGGGTTGAAAAAATGTGGTTTAGGAAATGAGAATAGGCCGTTTGGGTTAAAACACATCAAAACATAATTTTAATAACTAATTAGAATAAAACATCAATTTTAGGTTAGAGCTATGAATTATTCCAATTTTAGGGGTGTTGGGGGTGGAATATCGCTTGCCTCTCGACGGATTATTTTTCATATTATTATGTACCATCATGTCAAATTTCATGATGATAACTCATAAGGTGCCTTCATGGTGAATGCTGGAAATCAAGGCAAAAATAATATTAGGAATGGGGGTTGACAAAATGTGGTTTATATCATGAGAATAGGCAGATTGGGTTTAAAACACATTAGAACATAATATTTATAACTAATTTGATTAAAAATTCAATTTTGGGTTAGAGCTATGAATTATTCAAATTTTAGGGGATGATTTAGGGGGTGTTGGGGGTGGAATATTGCTTGTCTCTCGGCGGAAGTATGTGAGTCTGAGGTACATCTAAGTGTGGTCCAAGTTTCATAGTTCTAAGATGTACCGTTTTCTCTGTAGGCTCTTATTCCTCTCTGGCAGAATCCACCCCCCCCCCCCCAACCAACCACCCAGCCAGCCGGAAGATTTTCATCGACTTTTACTCACTTTTTTTTAACACAGAACGGGTTATTGCATCGGGCTGATTTTTTTTGTATGTCATGGACCACATATCAGGTCATATACCGAGTTTCAAAATTGTAAATCTTTCGGGACGGCGTGTGCAGATAGCTGAAAACCTCCCAACTCGGGTAGGAGTAAACAGGGTCTAGTTATCATCGCCTACGCTTGGCTGCGAGCGAACGACCGTCGCTCTAGATATACACAACAGCATTATTTCAACCGATGAAAGTAAATATCACCTTCTTCATCTCAATTTACAGCAAAAAGTATTCCATCTCTAATAAATAAGTTTCAGCTTTTTTAAAGTCGACTTGCAACATTACAAATAAGCTGTCAATACCAAAGGTTTTAAAAGATATTTTAATTTCAATTTATTTATTCCGTTTGCGTGTAATTTTACACGACAATATCACCCATGACAGTTAGGACACAAGCCTGAAACGTATGGTTTTAAAAGACTTAGGCTAGAGTCCTACGTGCATTTTATCTTTCATCATCATCATTCGCACACCATCATTGTCTCAAATAGCTTAATTGCATTATAATAGCCGTTGTCTCTCAAAATCGGATCAATTTCGACCAAACTTTCTTTCTTACCCGTTTAGAACTTCTGAACCTTGAGTTGAATCAACCTATAAATAATGTTTCGAATACAATACTTCGTAGCAACCTCTTGAAACATTCCCTCTAATTAATATAATACAACTAAATTAAGTTGTCTAAGAAATATGCAGCCTTGACATGCCCTTTACACGACGCCCATAATGTGTTGAATTGTTCCTGTGAGTTAGTCAATTGATTGATTATATGAATGACGTAAAATACTATATCACGTTGAATCTTCATTGGTTGTGGTATGTGGGCCTGCGTGTTCAGCGGTCCCGGACCTGAATATGGTGAGCCTATGGCACGCGTGTCACGTTACACGCTTTGGGTTGGCTTGGTCGCTTTGGTTTACTGTCCCCCACTGAAAGTCAGTTATATGACTGAGTGTGTAGACTCTAAATAAGATATTTATTTAAATTTTCTTCGATATCTTCAGACAATTGATTTTGTATTTTGCGAAAAATTACCAATTGAAAAATACCAATTACTTGCAAAAGTTAACAAATGTGTTCTAAAGTAAAAGATCAATCTAATTTTTACTTTTATTGACTATATATTTTAACGTTTATCATTCTCAGTGATTAAAACTGATACCTAAAAGAGGGAACGAAAGCTGTACTTGATCAACTGATCGTCGAAGAAGAATATACGTAATTCGCCGTTCGTTGATCTGTTTGTTGATACAATGGTGGAGGTGCCGGGTCGTTAATTCTAATTTATTTTGGTGAGTGGGGAGTCTTTACCCCCAGAATCACCAATAACATCCTATGTCACCCTAATTGCGGAAGAAAAGTGATGCTTTAGTTATATATATATTTATTTTTTTTATTTTTTTAATATACTATATATATATATATATATATATATATATATATATATATATATAGGATAAAACAAGGATCTTGGGTAAAACCGCGTCGAAAATAAGATGAACCAGGGCAGAACCTGGGCGTCCACCGACGTTTCGTCTGTACTACGTCAGACATTTTCAAGGTTGACTGTGACTCTACGGAGGTTGGAGTCACAGTTATATTACATAGGGATGCAATATTTTTTTTTCATTATCGATTATCGAAATGGTAAGGTCACTATCGAATCGATATTATCGATAATATCGATACTACCAATTCAACATTCAAGACCGTTCCGGTATAAACAGAATCTCAAATGTGGTAAATGTAATTCAAAACAATATAATCTCATGCCACTCGCTGCCTCGTC
Organism: Sweltsa coloradensis; assembly: GCA_024449915.1. Lineage (NCBI taxonomy): Eukaryota > Metazoa > Arthropoda > Insecta > Plecoptera > Chloroperlidae > Sweltsa > Sweltsa coloradensis. Next base: position 197,158 of record JAMZAV010001501.1, on the reverse strand, counting down.
CTGTCTGTGTTGTCTTTGTTTTTAAAATCCCGCTATCGGCTAATTCACTCCCAACCAAACATAAGTCTGGAGTAAGACACCTTGTAACCTATCTCTGTCTGCCCAAGCGGGTTTTTCGGGCCATTCTCAACCAATTATCGATAATATCGATTATCGTGTGCATCCCTAATTACATGTCAAGTTCATAATTACTAAAATACAAAATCTCTATTTTTGTAAAACATACTACACGGATCAGTTCCTTATACTCACTCTATACATATAATCAAGTATCACTTAAAAACAATTTACTCTTTTCTCACAATAGAAATCTATTTTTAAATGCACCTTTTAACTTATATCCCACAAACATCTCGTGAATCACAGTACACAACACTATTTACACAAGGTTAATGTAAGATTTACACACAAATATGAAATATGAAATTGGCCCATAAAAGCTAGATGCTCCAGTGATATTTTATTATTTTACAGACCTCATTTTAAAATCAACATCGTAAAACATTCAATTTTCAATTTAAGTTTCTGTTTTAAAAAGGAACTTGTGTATATTATTCTTTTCTGTCCTTTACTTTCAGGTAAATTAATAAATAAAGTTATGCATGTACTGCATGGTATTTTTCTATTTGCCTAGTGTTGAGTTGACGTTTTTCCTTGTTTAAAATTGCTTCTTTATTATGTCCAACAAATACGTAGTTTTAAAAATTCATAAATATAAATACATGGCAGTTTGATTACTAATTATCTTCATTTTTTTGATAGTATTAGCACGCGATTCTCCGTCTCGTAGTCCTGCAATAATCATTTTCCTTTCCATTCCTAGAGCTCCACCAAGGAAACCTTAATTCAAATACACCCTTCCCATCCTTCTCTCCCCTTAACTAACCTATTCCCCTTTCTCCCTTACCTTCCATTATAACTGTACCGCTTTTGTTCACCCTTTGTCAAAATGACCATACTTTGACTACTGTATTTTTTTTTACTTACTAGGAAAACGCTTAAGTCCCGCCGCGTTGTTGGATGAGCGTAATTGGTGCATTGAGCTGCCATGTGTTATGCGGATTTTCTGTTGTTCTGTGAAAAAATCATATCTAAGTTGACATTTTTTTAAATTAAATTAAATTAAATAAAAAAATAACTTAAATTTTTAAATTTTTAATCAATCGTTATTTTAAAAAAAGGAAAAAATCGTAAAATTGCAATTTTCATAAGAAATAATTATTTGATAGCGCTCAGATTGCACACGAATATACAAATTCATGAAATTAAGGTTCTGTGAAAAAATCCTTACGATCGGATAAAGCATGTAGGGGCTATAAGCCAAAGAAATTTAAAAAATCGAAAAAAGTCGTAAAATTGCAATTTTTTAAAGACATTTATCTTTCGATAACGCTCAAATTTCACACGAATATATCAATTCATAATAAATAAAAGTTTCTGGAAAAAATTATTACAATCGACAAAGCATGTAGGTCTATAAATCGAAGAATTTTGTTTAAAAATCGTAAAAAAAATCGTAAAATTCGATGCAATCGGAGTATCGGTTTAGCCGGAATCGTGTGGACAAACAGACAAAAATACAAAAAAAAAGAAAGAAAGAAAAAAAAACATTCCGGAATTTTTTTTCCATTGTAGTAGAATGGAATCTTCGCTTCGCTCGCTACGCTCATCCAATTATGTTATCTTTACAAATGATGTTATGTCAGAATGACAACTTGTTTTCTATATTATGTATTTGTTTTCATGCAACTTATGTTTGTTGTTTGTTGTTTGTTGTACCATTGTAACGCTAGTACAGGCTAAAGAGGGAAATTGTATCTACTATGGCCTTCTAGCCGAGTGGCGAGAAAAATACATCAAAATAAATACGAATGGACTTTTCAAATAATAAATTTGTCATTTAAGAAGTTTGTACTCCCCTAAACTGGTATTCCATTCCTCAGGCTAGACTCGACATAAGAATTGCAAGCAATTTTTACTGTTTGTTATCAATTGTTTCTTTTGTGATGAGTGCATATAATGCAGAGCCCCCGTCTGGGTCCGGGGTAGAATAGGCGCAGAGCATGGCTCTGCTAATCGAAAAAGGCGATTCAAGAGAAAAAGACCACCTCGCAAGTCGCAAACATCAGCTAGTATGAAGGATAGTATATTTCTTCCTAAAACTAGAGGCAAGCTCTGGCAATCGTCGTCGGGGACACCTCCCCTTCCCTTGACGACCTCCCCGACGACGATGACAATGAAACACAACGAACGATGACAACGACGATGACGACCGCGACGTGAGAACCCCCTTTCCTCCCCTTACCTGTGGCTGGTTCTGACCAGCTTGGGCCTTCCCCCCCCCCCCAGGTTAGAGTGGTGCATTATGACCTAACGGTTGACGCGTTCCCAAATAAACCAAAACCTGTCTTGGAAACAGTTCGCATCTATATAACACTCCAAGAAATGGAACGTACCTGAATGTATTTTGTTTTGGCTAGATTTCAGTTTTATTGTAAACTTACCCAGTGAAAATATAATGTGGTACCTTGGTCTGCAATTGACTGTAATTATGTATTTATGTATTTGAATACTGTTATGTACCAGCGTGAGCCGATATTATCACGGTACACGGTATACCATACCTACTTAGCTTACTAGGTTTTAAAACTGCAAAATGTCAACTCACAAAACTTTTTTACTGTAAAATATCTGCTAAGAATCAAGGATTTTAACAATAAATTACTGAAGAATGTTACAATCCCGAAATCAAATTTTAACTTTATTTTAATCGCAACAACAATTGTAGCTTGTGGAGCGAATAACTTGCTGTTATTGAAAAAAGCTTGTTTAGAACGAGAGATTATCTTGATAAATAGAAAGTAAACATTGTCCTTCATTGTGCTGCTCTAAAACGAGAAGATTTGCTCTAAACTGACCTTGAAGTTGAAATTTTAGCAGAGTCAAAGCCTCCGTTAAAATGATTAATGTGTGTAGGCCTATAGTTAAAATACTCAACTTTTGAGACCCAGCCTCTTCACAAATTCGTGGGTACGCTTCTGGGTGGCAACCTGACTCGGGGAAGTTACATTACAACAATTGTCACACCTCGCCACGCCGTAAATATTCGCCATCATTGTTGTATAATATATATCCTTAATTTTTCCACTGAGATCAGTATCTGTTCCGCAACCTAAACCGCATCTCACAATGTTAAATAGAGATAGTTGTTTCAGCCGTAGTAAAAAGATTCATGTAATTGTTTTATTGGTGATATATCGTGCATAGTTTTTTGGGGAGTTCTTGGAAGTTGTTAGTTGTTATACTTGAAGACGAAGCTCGTGGCTGTTGCGTTGGGGAGGAGAGGGGGGGGTCCATATATAACTTGAAAATCCACCTGAAGATAAATCGATTGAGTTTTTGCAGAACGAATGAATTCTTCATAATGTGTGTTCAACTTCAAACAATCATAATTCGAGTCCACACGAAAGTCAGTCAGTTATAATTATTTAAAGTAGGAGCGATTTAGTGACATGCAATGCACGTAAATGTTCTTACAGTCATTGCTGCAGGGGCGTAGGAAGGGGGGGGGGGGGTCAAGCCAGGTATGGGTGTCATTTTCTAACTTATAGCTTGTTGGGTGATTTTTAGGATTTTTATTACAGTCGGGCTTGCAAACAAAAAGGAAGGTTTTTGTTAACATTTGTTTAAGAAACATTCAGTAAGAACGTGATTTTCGAGACTAGACTAGCCATCTGATTTTAAATTTATATGCATTATATTTTGTGTGCAATGTTTTCACTCCCAAGCAGACTGTCGACCGATTTTAGTCAGGTAATCAATCTTCAATGCAATATTTGCTTCAAAATGTAACCCTTATTCATAATTAAAATTCGCCTGAAAATGTATTTTAGGCCACCTATCAAGGGCACCTTTTGAAAAAATCTCGCCTACAGCGAAAGCCCCAGACCCCGATTTGCCCACCCAACCTCGTAGTCAACATGAGTGTGACCCCCCCACTAAAAAAATAGCTCCTACGCCACTGGATTGCTGTAAACATTAGCTAATAAGTTTGACTACATCAAGCTCTCGGCGTTCTCCTGAGAGGATAAGAAAGAATAGATAATATCGAAAAAGTAAATCATCTTACTTTGGTGAAACATTAGTCACGCATAATGTTGTTGACGTAAACAGAAATTGTATATAGGTAGTCTACAAGACTATTATATACAAATTTCAAAGCGTCTATCAAACATAAAGCAAATTTACTCTTTTGCTTCCAAGACTCGAAATTACAAATTGATATAATTATATGATAGTTATATTATATCCCGTTCGTATAGCGACACGGACTAAATAAGTTGTGTGATTGGCAGCGATGGATTAATGAAGAAAATCAGTGTTTATATATTTCATTCTTTCATTACATTCGAAAAAATCTTTGGCTAGTCATTTCCTCAATCATAAATGGTTGTCAATTGGTAAAGAAAACAGCTGTTTGAGATATGAAATTGTGTAAGTTTTTACAAACTTGTGGTCGCGAAACATTATTGCTGGTGGCAATTGTATCGTTATCCAGGCATGCACCTCTAGAATAACTGCATGCCGTGCATGTAGCACGTGAACAATACTGAGTCTTGTTAATCTAATGTTAATGTAAGTTTACTAGGAAAACGCTAAAGTCCCGCCGCGTTGATGGATGAGCTTTCTTTAAAGTTTTTAGTTTGCGTGGGATATCTTTACTTTTGCAAATGCTTTGTTTTGCTGCCTACGCATTGTAGGTGATTGTTGTCAAGTTTCTATTGTTTTTTGTCAATTTGTTATTATTTACCGTAAAAAACTTATATTAAAAGCTTTATTTCTATGGATTCTGGCTAACTTTACCAACTTTTTCTTTCAAAAGATACTACATCACCATAACCTTAATGTTCATGTATAATATGAACGTTTAAGCCCCACCCGTTTGGTCAGAATTGGCCCAAATGGCACGAAAATATCGCACAAAAAATCAAAAAAACTTTTATTAAATGCTTTAAATCTATGGATTTTGGCTAACTTTTTCAACTTTTCCTTTCAAATGGTACTACATCACCATAACCTTAATGTTCATGCACAATATGAACGATATAGTCCCACCCGTTTGGTCAGAATTGGCCCAAATGGCACGAAAGAATCGCACAAAAAATCGAAAAAAAAATCGTAAAAGTACGATATTCATGAGAAATATTTCTTCGATTGTACCCAAAAACAATACACCTCTAAGTTCAGAGATTTCGAAGGTCCTGTCAAATTTTCATCAAGATCGGATATGCCGTTTGCCCGGTAGAGAGCGAACAAACAGACAAAAAAAAAAAAAAAAAACACCCGAGCTAAATTTTTTGGGGGTCAGTGAAATTGAAGTCTTCGCTTCGCTCATCCAACAAATCAGGCAAACAAACCGTTTGAGAAAAATGTATGACTATTTGACTTACAGTTTAGTTTTATCAAAGCAAAGCCATATCACTCCGAACAATAGTCAACTTAGATTTTAAAACACTGCCTGCGGATCATTTCCTATACCAGTTGCCGAAACCAAATCGTGTATAATGACAATTCCCTCCTTCTATTCTGTGTGCCATAAGTCACAACAATAAGTATACTCGTTTCTTCACCCAGCTCTTTAATCAATATGGTCGCAGGTATTTTATTATGTAACGCCGAAATAACAACGTAACTTGCAAAACCGATTGCTGTGGGATTCGATCTTGCAGCCACTTGATACAAATCTTGCTAGGAAACAGCTGATCCTCGGATATGATTTAGTTACGAGGATTTATGACACTTCCTTTGATGCGCTGACACGCAAGCCGTCTAAAAAACAAAATAGGGCCTACGTCATTTAGTTCGGTTCAGAGTATATAATAGTCCTTGTCTTTCCATGTTGTATCCTGGCCAAATAATGCTGAACCATAATACAGTTTGAAAATTGCCAAATTAACTAGGAAAACGCTAAAGTCCCGCCGCGTTGATGGATGAGCTTTTTAAAGGTTTTAGTTTGCGTGGGATATCTTTACTTTTGCAAGTGCTTTGTTTTGCTGCCTACGCATTCTAGGTGAATGTTGTCAAGTTTCTTTTGTTCTTGTCAATTGGTATTATTTACCGTAAAAAACTTGTATTAAAAGCTTTATTTCTATGGATTCTGGCTAAATTTTTCCACTTTTTCTTTCAAAAGGTACTACATAACCATATCCTTAATGTCCATGTATAATATGAACGTTGTAGCCCCACCCGTTTGGTCAGAATTGGCCCAAAAGGCACGAAAATATCGCACAAAAAGTCAAAAAACGTATATTAAAAGCTTTATTTCTCTCGATTCTGGCTAACTTTTTCAACTTTTTCTTTCAGAAAGCAATACATCACCATAACCTTAATGTGTATGTGAAATATGAACGTTGTAGCCCCACCCGTTTGGTCAGAATCGGTCCAAATGGCACGAAAATATCGCACTAAAAATCGAAAAAAATCGTAAAAGTACGATATTCATGAGAAATATTTCTTCGATTGTACCCAAAAACGTGGCAAGTCTAAGTTCAGAGAAAACGAAGGTCGTGTCAAATTTTCATCAAGATCGCATATGCCGTTTGCCCGGTAGAGAGCGAACAAACAGACGGAAAAAAAAAAAAAAAAAAAAAAAAAAAAAAACACATCGAGCTAAATTTTTTGGGGGTCGGTGAAATTGAAGTCTTCGCTACGCTCATCCAATTAACGTTAGTGAGTGTCCTTAAAGGGGTATTTAACCGCTAAATTAAAAAATATATATTTCGTTCAGGCTAACTAGTAATGAATTTAGCAATTGCCAGAAAAATTATTGGGGCCACCATGACCTCCCAAAAATTTGTTAAATATGACATTTTTCGAGCTAAGTCTCATCGGCAAAAATCTCCCATAAGAAATAACATGGGGACGATCTTTATCTTATGTTGATCTTTATGCGACCTTGGAGGATTTTGATCCAAAAAAATATTGGTCATTATTGACGTACTCTACAGCCTTTTCTGAAAATTCTTTATATTTAATTTTGTAATTTGGGCAAGTAGTTCGGTCAAAATATGCTGATTACCAAGATGGGGTGTGATTTTGGAATGCATATTTTTGCGTGTTTGAGGGTATACTTGGGCACAGTTTCAAGACACGATAAAAAAAAATGGGCATTTTAGATTGGTACTATGCTCTAGTATATATGTGGACCAAAAAAGAAGCAGGTTAAAGCCGATTTAAGAAATTAACCAAAACACCAATTTTCGCAAATTTCTGGATAAAAAAATGAAAAATTCGTGTTAAATCACAGTTACGAGATATAATTTTTCAAACTGTCATTTTAGTATAGTATCGTTGAGGACTAATATATTAGTCACTCAACGATAGTATTGTGCTATAGATCATGTGATAAAAAATAATTTTTTGAGTTAATAGCCCCTTTAACTTTTGTGGAGTTGGTTTGGTCAAGATAATGCAGGGCCTGGTTGATAAGTGATTAATTTTCTCTGTATAAAAAAAAAATGTGCACAAAAAATCCTTATTATAGAAACAGTTTCACCCATGACGTAAACTAATTCAGTCAAGGTTCAAGTTCCATAAATCTTAATGTTATCTTTTTGGGAAATGGTGAATCGCAGTAGCGATTTTATTATGTATTTAAATATGTGGGTCGATGACTAAACCACTGGCTTCCTGAATAAGCTCGAGTTTGAGCTTGTGCGTAATTTTGTGAATTAGTTTTAATTGAACTTGGTGTACCATATCACGTGCATGGAGGTAAAAATAATGGCTTAAACATGCATGCATTCATTTCATTCCAAATCAAAAGAAAATACTGAAAACGCGATAAAAGTCCACGTTCAAGGTTAAAATATTTACAATTATTGTTTGATTGGTCCAGTTTTAGTTCTATCCCACGATTTGTCATCAAAACTGGTTGACCCAATCCTAGCGCAATGCAAAGTCGATGTTGCAGCTTCGAATCGATTCCCATCACTTACAAACTACAGATATTTTCCAATGCTCTCTTTCTTCCTTTGCATAAGCTCAGGTTGCTGTTGTGAGCTCTAAAATGAAATAACATGTAATTAAAATTATCTAACAGTACGAACACGAGCCTATAATCAAAATAAGCAAAACCCAATGAACATAGAGATGACAAGAGAACGAGAAAAGAAAGAGTAAATATTCATTGTTATACGAACTGTTTTATGCAGCCTTTATGTGACGAGATTACTACTATAATGTGCTTATTACTCAGGTATGTTAGTCAACTTGATAGTAATGTTGTTCATTGCCAAATTCCACACACCCGAAGGTGTACGCGTTCAAGGTGCTTATGTCTACTGCTTATTCGTGTAATAAAAACCATTCCCAGATGTACGAGATTATTCATTTTTAACGATTGTCAACATAACTAATGTAATTAACCAACACATCATGCGAATATTACACAGTTCACAGTATCGCTTATAAATGATTGTTTGTTGTGAATTGAAAAGCCCCAAGGAGTAATCTAAAACTAATTATGATCAGCAAACAATATTTAGCATATTTCGTATCTTATTATTCTCGTTGTGTAACCTTTCTTTTATGAGTGTGCTACAATGTGATGAAGTTTGGTAGACACTTTGTGTATACAGTGTATTGAGCCCGGGTCTCTTGAAAGGAAATTTGAATTTAGCTAATGTACAAAGTAAAACTATAAATTGTAAATTTACGCAAAAGTCAAGACCATGATTCGACTTATGAATTGGCAAGAATAATTGCAAATAGAGCTACAAAACCTACACCTTCACAGTCAGCATGAGTTGCGAGAACGAAAAATGAACGATATAGCTGAGCGCGCGCGTAATGTCACTTTTCGTGGAGCATTAGATTGACAAGGCCACGTAATTTATGTCCTATATGGCTTAACGTGCACTATAAGGTCGTATGCTAATTTTAAAATGTTTTGTTTGTTTTTATCAATGTGTAAATAATTAAACCATAACCCAATGCAATGCATAAAAATGTGCATTTTTAATTAAATGCAAGTCATGTTTATTTAGCACGTGCTATAAAATAAATGCATCAATCATATTATGTTATTATATATGTACGAATGGTTTGGTTGGGCCTACGCTTTATTGAAAACAGGCGCCTAGAAAATTATGTTTTAAACCATAAACAGATACAAGCTTTTTGGAAATGTAATTATCTTTCTGTGCATAATGTTTGTTTACAGCAAAAAGCTCTATAACTCCATTATGCGCTGCTGTATAGCAATCATGGCCTATTATTAGTGTGTCTGTGGAGTTGGACACATTTTGCAAAGTTGAAGATGTTGTTTTGTACATTTGAAAATCTTCCTAACTCGAGGATTTAACCTATTTAGCTGTAACTCATTCCCTCTCATTAGTTCTTTATGCTATTTTACTGGAGGTGTGTAGTATACATCGGCATGCATCATCAATTTCTGCCAGAGTGCAAACACATAACAATACAAAGCTACTGAAAAAATATGTTCCTTTGTTTGAAAAAGAAGGTAATTTGTGCAGTCGGAAAAAGGGTAGAAATCTACCTTCCTTAGCATATACATCGCAGCGATTTAACTGTTAAAAAGCTATATGAATAGTGTTAGGCCAGACGCTGGTCTTCGAGTTTCGGTAGAGTTTCGGTAATGTACTGGAGGTCATTAAGCTTTTTATTATCACTTGGATTCACCCATGTGACGCTCTTGGCAATATTCCATAGACTTTTTAGTTTCCAAAAACATCTAACGAATTCTTGGCTTGGGGCGGGTTGGGGGCATTAATTTGTATATTTCATTATTAACAAATGTCAAGGTCATAACTCTTATTGTGTTTCAGTACAGAGGAGAATTCTATAAAATTTCACGGACTTGTGACGTACTGATGGCAAAAACATTAAGGTAACATGCCACTCCCCCTTCGAGGACGCTAATTATATCCCATCGTTGATCGCTCTTCCAATTAGCATTTATCAATAAGTAGTCATCACGGCCACGCAAAACACGCGACCATTGGGCTGTCACAAGCTCTTCGCAAGTGTCACTCACAAGTCACGACAATTAAGTTATGGTCAGAGTTGTGTTTCGTTCGTGGAAATAGTGCGGGTAATCAGTGGCGTAACTAGCCCTTGTTTTGTTTAGGGGGGCGAAAATTTTTGTAACCTCAAAAGACTAACGGCCAGCACGACTAGTGAAAGGGATATGTGGGTAGGTACAGTCAGTGGTGACATCCAAAAATGCTCTATTGGAATACACTCGATCTTTTCTGGGTAACAAAGGGGGGGGAGGTGGCTGGGGGGAAAGGGCGCAGTTGATGCGGGTTCGGGGTGCATAGCCCCGGAAATTTTTAAAATTCTATGAGTGTGATTGGAGTAATTTGACGAGTTTACTTTTGACAAAATCATTATAAAAGTTGATAATTAAATTGCGAAATAAGAGAAATATTTCAATATAATATCTCAATAAATATATCAAATAAAAATTTACCCCCCCCCCCCAGTGGCGGACCTAGGCGCCCGCAGGGCCCGCTAGTTTAGGGGGCTCCATTTAAAAAAAATGTATTTCACCGTTTGGAAAATATTGTATTTGTTTTCGTTGCTAAAATGACTGATGAATGATGAATGATGAATGATGAATCTAGCGGTTTGAAGGTGAAATCTAGCGGATATTTAGGAACGTTTAGCGTCCACAACATAACAACAACAACAACAACACACAAAACTACATTATTTTGGTTTTGTATTCAGCCCACAACTTTTTTCTAAAAACACTCCGTACTTGCTTGGTCCCTATATAATACCCCCGAGATGAAAAGCCTGAATTCAACACTGAGCCTAGGCCTATGTATGTGTGTATCTGTTAGCGGGGGGGGGGGAGGCAATGAAACGAAGTTCCGCCACTGCCCCCCTCCCCCGTAGTTACGCCACGGCTGGTAATTAATTGTCTTAAAGTCGCGTGTGAAAGGTGGGTGTTGAGTGGAGAATTAAAGGTGGCAAAAAAATGGTAAATACATTTTTGCATGTTATGAATCATCTATATTCGGTTGGTTTATCAATTCAGCTCTTTTGTTATGTTTGTTACTTATTGTGTACACTAATGGTTTGGACCCTGTGCAAAAATGCAAGATTGCTATCAATAAGTATTTGCAACTACTTAAGCGCTAGCCTTGACCTTTATGAAAATAAATTAGATGTAACACCAATTAACAATTAACTCACATGCGAACAATTTTTTACCACCTCTATAGCCGATAATTTGAAAGTCGACGAAACATGGCTGAAAAGTTTTCTGAATGGAAGATGGCCTTACTTAAAACAGAAAAAAATTGTATTTTTTTTTGGTGGGGGGGGGGGCGAGACATAACCTCATTATTGGCCATTATAATGTCGTTTTTTGACAGTATTGTAGCTAGCACAGCTATAAAATTAAATTTTGAGAATCGGTTTTCTGGATATAGTTTCTAAACACCTTTAGCTTCAGCGTCAGCTATAAGGACAAATAGATTTCTGAAAATACAGCTGGTCTACGATTTTTTTTTTGTCAAACGGTACAAATACGAGTTTTTTCGAGTTTTGTATCGTCTGGCAAAAAAAAATCGGACACCAACTGTTATTTCAGAAATCGGATTGTTCTTATAGCTAAAGTTGAAGCTAAAGGTGTTAAGAAACTATATCCAGAAAATCGACTAACAAAATTTAATTTTGCACTATGTGCTGGCTACACTATTGTCAAAAAACGACAAAAATGGCCGATAGCAAGGTTATGTCCCTACTCTTTCATTCAGCCAACTTTCATGGACTTCTATTTTGACCCCAGGGTGATGACAATAGCCTTTTTTAACACGAAAGTTATACAAAAACATTTGAAGATACTTTAAATGGTCCGCAACAAATTCCATATTTGTGGCAAACAAATGCGGTACAAGGGTTGAAACAAGTCAACAACGTTGATTTTAAGATGCCGCGAATAAAACTAGGCTTTACATACATACTGATAAAAAAATAATTTTAATACAAATTGTGATCTCTCTTAAATAAATAAATATATATATATATATATATATATATATATATATATATATATATATATATATATTATTTAATTAATTAATTTAAATATATATATATATATATATGTTTAACCTTGGTTTTATAGTAGGCGACTATGACGCTGTTATGTTAGTACTTTAGACAGAAATTAAAAAAGTGACTACACCGGGGATCAAACCCGGGACCTTGGCTTTCCGGGCCATGCTCTTACCAACTTGAGCTATGCAGGCACCAATTTAATTCTGTAGTCACTTTTTTAATTTCTGTCTAAAGTACTAATATATACATATATTAAACATAATACATATTAAAAATATGTATTTTTAGCGGATTTACTTCTAAGGAATAGGACACATTTGGCACTTAGCAAAATATAGCTGTTCGCTCGGCCAGGAAGCTTCCGATGTACAAGCAACTTTACATTAGTTGTCAAGAAAGCATACTTGGACAGCCCTACAGTCGTAGATATACACGTCCAGCATCAAACAAAGCCCAGTAATTCCGTGAGAAATCGATTTAAATACAAAAGGACTTTTGTACGGTGTTCATGAAAACTTCCATTAGTATTTTAAAAAATCAAGTCTGCGAAATCGGATTTTGCATTTACCCGGAATTTCGGGTTTTCCATTGTTGGTATTTCCTAAAAAAAAAAAAAAAAACATATTTGACTGTGCATTATTAAGCACTAAAATGCATTGGTTAGTTAGTTAATGTTGTTTTAGGGCACTCAACAGTAGAGTTATCAGTGCCCATGTCAAGTGTATTGGAATCTTCCAAATTTTCTTTTTCCATAATTGTGGATTACCACCATGTTTTCTTCTTTCCAAAGGGAGGAACGTAAGGGAAGACGCGGGGGGTTAATGGGAAGGAGTGAGGATGTTGGAAAGGATGGGTTAAACTGGGTGGGAACGGAGGAGTTCTCGTTGCAGAGAGGGCCGACAAGTTTGGAGAAGAAAAAAGTGAAAGAAGAAAATAAATATGAGTAAGGCTGTGTGAATGAAGAAAGGTGTGACAAAAAGTTGCGCGAGAGCTCTCTCTGCAACACGCACCCCAACCGGCCAGAGCTCGCCCTTAGTTTTGGGGAATACACTACTCCCCTACTCACAGGCCAAACCACGGGAAGGTAGCGAGTTGGACTTTGAAGGCCCTAAAATGCATTGGTGGAAAAAGTCACTGCAATGTGCGTAGAAAGATTTTTTTTATGCATTGGAGGAAAAATTCTTTCTACGCACATTGAAGTGACTTAAATAACGATCAGATTATAACCAAAGTTTTAATTCAACATGGCTATAATTCCTAATATCCACAACATCAAAGTGATCAAAGTGTCCTATGAAAATCAGTGTTTTAACTGAATAGGATAGACAGACGTTAAATAAATAAATAAATAAATAAATAAATAAATAAAAACGATGTTTAAAAGAGTGTAAAAACAGCACATAAACAGTATTAATATTGTGAATATAAGGAATGAGCAGCCATATTGGATTAAAACTTTGTTTGTAATCGAATCTTTATTGGATGAGCGTAGCGAGCGAAGCGAAGATTCCATTCTACTACACTGGAGAAAAAAATCCGGAATGTTTTTTTTTTTTCTTTTTTCTTTTTTTTGTATTTTTGTGTGTCTGTGAACACGATTCCGGCTAAACCAATACTCCAATTGCGATAAAATTTTATGGAGGTCTATGAAATCTCTGAACGAAGAACTGCACGGGGGGGATTTTCGATCGAAAAATTATTTCTCATGAAAATCGTAATTTTACGATTTTTTTCGATTTTAAAAATATTCTTCGACTTATAACATCTACATGCTTTATCCCATTGTAATGATTTTTTCACAGAACCTTAATTTTATGAATTAATATATTCGTGTGAAATTTGAGCGCAATCGAAAAATTATTTCTCATGATAATCGCAATTTTACGATTTTTTTCAATTTTAAAAACATTCTTTGACTTATAACACCTACATGCTTTATCCCATTGTAATGATTTTTTCACAGAACTTTAATTTTATGAATTAATATATTCGTGTGAAATTTTAGCGTAATCGAAAAATTATCTATTAAAAAATCGCAATTTTACGCTTTTTTCGTTTAAAAAAAAATTACGCTCATCCATCAACGCGGCGGGACTTAAGCGTTTTCCTAGTTGTATTTTTGTCTGTTTGTCCACACGATTCCGGCTAAACCGATACTCCGATTGCGATGAAATTTATGGAGGCCTTCGAAATCTCTGAACTTAGAACTGCCACGTTTTTTAGCGCAATCGGAAAATTTTTCTCATGAAAATCGCAATTTTACGATTTTTTTCGATTTTTCAAAAATTTCTTCGACTTATAACACCTACATGCTTTATTTGATTTTTATTTATTTATTTATTTATTTATTTATTTATTTATTTATTTATTTATTTAACGTCTATCCTATTCAGTTATAAAAACTGATTTACAAAGGAGGACAACTAAATAAATCTAATTACATAGATGGAGAAACAACAATAAATTACATTTTCGTAAATATTTGAAATAGTAGCATTACAACAACAATGCATGTAACACAAGAATTTTGGTAACAAATTGAATGATATTATATGCATTTAATGAATGAATCAAAGCACAGAACCTTAATTTTATGAATTAATATATTAGTGTTAAATTTGAGCGCAATCGAGAAATTATTTCTTATAAAAATCGCAATTTTACGATTTTTTTTAACAATTACGATTAATTAAAAAAAAAATTAAGTTAATTTTTAATTTAATTTAATTTAATTTAAGAAAAATTTCAACTTAGTAATGATTTTTCCACAGAACAACAGAAAATTCGCATAACACATGGCAGCTCAATGCACCAATTACGCTCATCCAACAACGCGGCGGGACTTAAGCGTTTTCCTAGTATAATTTATTTCAATGTGAATAGAAAGAATTAATTTAGTGCTTAATAATGGACAGTCAAATATGGCATTTTTGAGGAAATGTCAACAATGGAGCAACCGAAATTCTAGGTACATGCAAAATCCGATTTTGCAACCTGATTTTTTTTAAAAGTACTAATGAAAGTTTTCATGAACACCATACTATGATTTCCCACGGATTTACCGGACATAGTTTGATGCTGGGGCGTAGTAATGAGGAAAACAGCTACTCCAATAAGCAACATATAAACCACGATTTTGTGACGTAACCGTTGCCTCTACCAAAAATAGAGAAGATACCTTTTTTTTGTAAAAAATTGAATGGTTAATATTTTTCCACTGCGACATTATGTCCATCTCCAACAACTTTGAAGATATTCGGTAACAAACACTTTTTGGCCGCCTTCTTTTAAAATGTGGCAGCCGAAGCTCCAAACCGTTCATAGGGGAGTTTTAGTCTGTATTTTGTTTAGGAAGGTGTTAATTCAGCTTATTGGTAATATTTTCCTCTAAAGATTCTTATTTGACCAGAGTATAACCGTTGAGTATATACTCAATGGTATGACGTGCCAAGTATAGCCTATATACAATGAGACGAGGGTGAATTTCGAGCGCTCTTTAACTACTTTATTGACTTGAACTACACAAACACAATCGTACAGCGGGGGTTTGTTCACACCTCGGTTTGCCCTCAAGACACACCAGACTGTGCTTCAAGCACAGTTGGATATAATAGTAATTGCACCTTGTGTGTGCATGTGTAGTTATATAGAATGAATGTAACAAAATAATTAGCGTTTCCTACCTGTTTTGGCTACAATATTAATTGCACACAGGCGAGTTGAGAGCAGCTGCTAAAGAAGGTCATTCACTTTCTTCAGGGTTAGGCGTATTTGCAACGGTTCGACAAAACCCGTTTTCAATACTATCTGATATCTGGTGATCTGGTGATATTGTGTCACCATCATTCACCAATCTGCAACGCACGCTCGGTGTAAGACTTCGATAAGAAGTTTGCAGGAAGTTGTAAAGGTGCAACAAGGGTTTATCATCATTGTTGAGGATGAAAGGAATGTAGATAATTACAGTTTACAATAATTAATCCAAAAGAGAGATATCTGAGGATCGTATTGTTTAGCAATGTGTGTAGTGTTTCTAGAAAGAGACAGGAAACATAAGATTTGTGCCATAGTTGATCTCACAACGTTGTGTCCACGGTTAATAATAATAAATTACATGCACTTGACACTTGCTCAACTTGTATCATACTCCTCGCGGTAAACAACATTAGTGAATTCAGTATCAGTTTCGTATAGACTATCTTTCAGTCAATTGTGCTTTACCACATCTTTCTAGATAAAAAGTAACATCGTGAATGCCAAAATAACACACATTGAACATTAATTCATATTTCATTTTCTCCTGAATCTGTTGTTAAACTAGGTACTTATATAAAAGCGACACGCGACCGACCCGTCGACTTGTTGCGTTAGGTGAGCAATGGTTAGAAAACGCGCGAACTAATTATAGGGTGTCAGGAAGCTACTCTGCGAAGCTTGGTGGCAGTGACCCTCATTATCGCTGCTGATAGGTACCGTATGTTTACGTCAAATCTGACAATACCAAAACTATTTCGCGTGTTTCTGGTGATCCCTCTATACCACCCCAACAAATTGAATCTCTCATTTGCTTTTACTTGCCCAGCGGTTTAGCCGATGATGATGATGATGAGTTTAACCGGTTCCCACTAGAACACCGAAGTTAAGCAAACTCGGGCGTGGTCAGGGGTAGAGTGGGTGACCGCTCTGCCCTGAAACTCACGTATATCGCTAGTTAGAGCAGATGGAGGGTTCGAGAGCTAGTGTAACGGCTTCGTTCTCCTCGACGTCTGCTCAGCCGTCCGGGTTAGTGGAGGAACCTATATATGACTGCCAAGGTTACACCATCCTTTCGGATGGGACGTTAAACCGTTGGTCTCCTTGGTATACTTTTCGAAAGGAGTAGGCTATACGTGCCGGTACCGGATTTCCCCTCCTCCCTTCTGTTCATACTTCATCCTCATCTATCACCACTCATCGTCTCGAATAGCTCCAATCTTGGCCGGCACATTATTTTATATTTTGGATGTGAGGTTCTATAAAATGTGTTGCGTTTCGTGTACGGAGAAAGTATGTGAGTTAAAATTCTACTGAAATGAAGTGTGTGACTTGTAAATGGATATAATAAATGTCCAGCCAGTCCAGAAATCAACCATCCAAATCAATATTATTGTTTGTGGAATTACGGAAATATGAGATTATACTTGTCGTAACGTACCGCGTACGCAATAATTGGAGTAATGCTATATGTACATAGGGAGTATGTCTCAACCAAGAAATACGTTCACAATGGTTTAAGTTTTACGATACACAAAACACACCTTCTTAATTTTGGTTGAAAACGTATTTTTGGAAATGTAGATTCAGAGCTGCAACGATCCTCCACGGTTCCCCGTGATATTCTATAGTGAAGCCACGTTCTAATACATCAGTCAGTCTTGGAGAAAAAACATAATATTTTATTCCACACGTCTCCGATGTCTTTTTCTCGGATTCGCCCGGCTTCACCACCTCAAGGTCAATACCCCTGGTTGTCTTGCCGTGTCCGTGTTGCATGTTTGGTGTTCCGCGGCGCGTTGAATTGTTTTTGTGAGCGAGAGGTCGTTAGGCTCGGTTACGTCTACCTCCGGATCACGGTCTCCGATTGACAAGCGTTTCTTGATGCTATTGCCCTTCAACAAGGATCATTTTGTAATTTGTTGACACTGACGATCAGAGAAGCAAGACTAGCGTCACATTAAACTTGACATATGAATACCCGGCACCTCCACCAACAACGATTCAAAATAAACTTGCCATTTTACTTTTGTTTATTCTTCTTTGTTCTGTTGTTTTAGTAGTTTCTCTAGTGATGTCTCCCTAATGCGTGCTCATTACGCTAATCACCCATGCTGACCATGCAATATTAATCGCGATGAAAACATTTATAGACAACTTTTCTTGTAGGAACAACATTTTTAGTTCGATTAAAATAACTCAAATGGGTGAACACTCTTCAAAATGCCGATTATCTCAATGGATTTTACTAATCCAGACCCAATAATGATGCATTTTGTTAATTTCTCGTGTTGTTCGTATGACCATGCGTTTGGTCCATATTTGTCAATGTAGGTTTTTCTACTTCAATGAGATGTTGACCTTGATGTTGTCGAAACCTTTCTGTTGACTACAACGTCAAAAGCACATACTAATATTTATTTTTAGGTGGGTTTCTAAAGATTTTATATGCGGCTTTCTCAAAACATTCGAGGTATTTGAATGTCATGAAAATATGTACCTCTTTTGTAAATCAGTTTTATAATGGGGCAGTATAGACGTTAAATAAATAAATATAAATATAATATGATTGTAACATGTCATAATAATAATAATATTGTGGTGTTTTTTCATGTTTCGCCATATTGCTTTGTTTGTAACTTTATTTTTGGATGAGCGTAGCGAGCGTAGCGAGTGGAGCGAAGACTTCAATTTCACTGACCCCCAAAATTTTTAGCTCGGGTGGTTTTTTTTTTTTTTCTTTTTGTTTTTTTGTTTTTTTTTTTTCCGTCTGTTTGTTCGCTCGATTCCGGGCAAACGGCATATGCGATCTTGATGAAAATTGTAAGGGACCTTCGTTTTCTCTGAACTTAGAGGTGTATTGTTTTTGGGTACAATCGAAAAAATATTTCTCATGAATATCGTACTTTTACGATTTTTTTCGATTTTTAGTGCGATATTTTCGTGACATTTTGTGACTTACGATTCTGACCAAACGGGTGGGGACTACAACGTTCATATTTCACATGTACATTAAGGTTATGGTAATGTAGACCTTTTGAAAGAAAAGTTGAAAAGTTAGCCAGAATTCATAGAAATAAAGGTTTAATATAAGTTTTTCAATTTTTAGAGCGATATTTTCGTCCATTCGGGCCGATTCTGACCAAACGGGTTGGGGCTAAAACGTTCAGATTTCACCATGTCATTTAAGGTTTGGTAATGTAGTACCTTTTACGAGAAAAAGTTGAGAAAGTTAGCCATGAATCCACAGAAATAAAGTTTTAATATGAGTTTTATTGAGGTTTATAATGCCAATTAAACGTAACATAGAAACTCTGTTCAACAATCACCTAAATGCATTCAAAAAGCACTTGCAAAGGAAAAGTGCAAAAAAACGCAAAAATCGCAAACAAAAAATTACAAACGCTCATCCATCAACGCGGCTGGACTTTAGCGTTTTCCTATTTATTTAGAATGAGAATTAAATGCTTTCATATTGAAATTGAGTTTAATTGAAATAACTATTTCTCAATGCTTTGGGCTCATGTAAAGTTATTTTTTTTATTGTTGTTTATTGACACAAACAATTAAAAAATGAAAAACACATTTATGGTACCGTTGGCACGTCTTTGTCTGTTCTAGTCTGGTGACTGACCGCAGTGTAGCCATGCAAGTCAATCCAGAGACACTGGGCGCCTGCCCAGAGCTGAACTTGACGTTTCGCAGTGTGGGCTACTCGCTGCCAGACAAGGGAGGTGAGTTGACATGCACTGGTAAAAAGAAGACCTGTCTTGATCTGTTTGCTACTCTTTATCTTAATAATGCCACTAACATATATTATGTAACTCAACGATAACGACATTGTAAAAATATTTTACTTCACCATGGCAGTAAATGTGTGAGGTTGCGATGACGATAAAAAATCACTATTGCAGATATGTTAAGAAGGATGTTCAAAAATTGGGAGAATGTTCTCAAAATCGCTATAGTCCCCTAAATATTGTATATCACTTTTCTGCCCGTCCGTTTTGTCCATCTGTGCGTCTTACAAAAAATGCGATCATGACCACCGATTGGCAGGCTTGTTCTTTATACATTTTACCACATTGCCCTGTAACAAGGGAAAAAGTTCACTTTATGAGAGGCGCCGTGGTGGGCATATATCATTCTCTGCAGTTGTAATGACGACCGTTGTAGATAATGGTCTCGTCCATTTGAGGCGAGTCTCGGGCCTGCCTGGTATTTGCTTTGGTGCTGGTTGAGTAAATATTGTGTCGATATCGTGGAAACGTCAGATCAGAGCAACACTTTAGAGGAAGGAAGCGCGAGTGTGAGAGTGAAGCGAAGATCATGGATAGTGTCGCATACGCATCTCTCATAGCTATTATCAAGCAGGGGGAAATAAATACGCTATATTGAGGCAGATGGAGTCTCTATAGTATTCATATCATCTTATTTGTGGTCATAAACGTTCGCAAACCTATAACTGATCAGTGATCACTGATCAACATGCCCTCATCTGCGGATGGGTAAAGGGTGTTGATGACTATATTTGTGGTAAAACTTGAAACTAAAATCTCTTTGTATCGGGATGCAATTTGTCACCTCACTTGGATATCAATTATAATATGATCTCGATCTCGACTCGTCAGATTACTCTAGATGATCTGGTTACCAGCGTCCATCTTTGTTGTCAGGCAAGCTGAAGGAGGTCCTCCATGACGTCAGTGGACACATCTTGAGTGGACGCCTCACCGCCATCCTTGGTGCCTCTGGGGCTGGCAAGACGTCACTACTCAACGTCCTGGCAGGATTCAAGTGAGTACAGGGCTGGGAATTATTGGTAACAAACAATATTTTCTTCAAACTTATCTACTCGACCAAAGTTGGTACTTGCACAAACGTATAACGAGTTTACCACCTCAAAAAATCGAATGTGCAAATTGAGGAACTATTTTAAAAATACGCTAAATGCCAAAATCGATAGATCAAATTAATTTGGTTACCAACGAAATGTCAAATAAATTAGGACATCTACGATAGCTCCATGCTTTTACTCTTTCTTTATTTTCTCTTGTCTCTTGTAGAATAGCTTTTCTCTGCAGTCACGAGCCAAGGGCCTAAATGACAGCATATGCGAATATACTTGCATTTAACTGGTAGTTATATAAATGCTAGGTTGTGCCTGTTATAACCGCAATGAAGCAATAGGTTTGTTGGGTTTACCTACACGAACCAACACTTTTCACTAGTGTAGGCTCACGAAGTCTAAAAAGGCGTTTTCGTGTCAAGTGTGGAGTAGTGTAAAGTGTAGCATTTCTACACGAGCTCTAGGAGGTGGGTTTTAGAGTGTAGGTGTAGAAATTTAGGCGCAAATTTGTAGGTGAAAGGAAGAGAAACAGATTAAAACTTGATGAATGACACATTCGTGCAATGGCAAGCCGATATAACTCCTAAAGTCAATTGATAGCATACTATATTACGCATTAGAAACCGATTCGGAGTATTTTATTTATACGGGGCTATCCTAAATTTTGTGACGAGGGAAAATGTCTATGGTATTCTAGCCTCAAAAAGGATATTAAGATTTAATGAAGTTAATGTTCCAAATAACTTTTCATCGCCTGATAGTTGACCTATGCTATGCTATCAACAGTATTGTTTGTTGTTTTATTTTGTTTTGTTAGTTTGACAGTTTGATGTGGGCGAATCTACGTGTAGAGTGTAGCTTAAAAATCGTTTGGTTATCCTGGGTAAAGTGTAGTGTAATTTGATTTTGAAGGTAAACCAAACAAACCTACTGCTCCCTGTTTGTCCGAAATTCGGTGAAGTGCCATGGGCTTCGAAGTTCGAATAGGTCAAATTTCAGTCAAAACAAAAAAACAAAATCAAAACACAGTGAAGTTTTGAGATGCTCATTCTTTTACGCTGGTGCTCAGATGCGTTGCGTGTCGAACTCATTGTTTACCAACAACTGTTACAAGATTGTATGGCCTTGTAGTTCTACGTCCGTCAAACGTGAGAGTATACTAGGGCGGGAGTACATCAACAGTGTAAGCTTTAAATTTAACAAATTCAAATCATCTTCACACAACTTATAGTTGCGTGCATCTCTCGTACTCGAGTCGTATCACACGCAAGGTTATGAATTACGTTTCAAGTCCAGAAAGACTTGATATTCATACGTGAGCCATGTATAAATGGTAAATGTACAGTAGAAATTCACAAACACTTCCGTGGAAAAATGAACGCGGTTAGTAATTTAGGCAGGAAACATTAGATGACTAATTCCCCCACGCCACAGCTATTCTCTTGCTGGCAACATTGCTGTAGTTTGAGGCATGTTTATGTGTACTATTTTCTACGAATTTCGTTGGAATCGTGACTGACATTCATTATTCTGTTATACAAACTGTGGGGTCCCCATAGGTAAACCAAGGGGTCTAGTTGTATTTACTATACCTAGCCTTTGATTTACTTCTGGTCGAGGGCATCCTCTTCGGGTATTAGGCATATCCAACGTTAGCTGAACTAGAGATAATAAAGTACCTAGCATGACGGAGCTTTTTCGAAATCCAAAATATGCGCTGATGGTATCTCATACATCGATCTACAAAAAAATATAGATAGCGCACCATTTTGTAATAAATCCAATATGATCGAACATCACGAACGTAGTCAAAAAATTAACGACGGCACGAAATTAGATAGGTAACGCAACGGACCTTTTTCTATTATGTTTGAGAGAAACATAAAGGCGGTATGGTTTCTATCAGCATAGTACGGTTAGTATAGAAGAAATCGCAATGTTTCAGCACAGCGGGGGTTACAGGATCGGTGCTCGTAAACGGAATTAAGAGAAACCAATCCGAGTTTCGAACCCAGTCATGTTACATCACGCAAGACGTCGATATGCTGGAAGTTCTTACAGCCCAAGAGACGCTCAATGTAGCAGCCAAACTGAAACTGGCGAAGTACACGGACCATCTTGGAAAGTGAGTACATATAGGTGCTGCAGCAGGTCACAAGTCACGGTATAATATTATGTAATGTCGCCAGTACAGAGGTGTATGATTATTTTAAATATCATTGGAAATAGGCGAACCACATTCAACAGCCTGTGTTTTATATCCATTTGTTCTCTCGAACCGAATTGCAACAAAATAATTCTCATTTAGAAAAGTCGCCTCGGACGAGAAGTAAACTTTTCAGCAAGTGTGCTCCACCTCCCCTCCTCCCAACCAGCCATTCCATTTACTTCACTTACATTAATTTTGATGGTTTTTATTTTATTGTGCTTATTAGAAGTCCCTTTAGTATTTAAGCAAAATGCTGTTAAAACATACGACAAAGTTGAAGTCAATATTCAACATTAATTTGTATATTGTGTGCAGGCCTATTTTGTAAATTAGTTACCTTAAAAAATATACATTAAAAATATCTACAGCACTTGAGCACTGCTATAAGATTTAGAGTCAATTCATTGTCTCTAACATTTTAAAAGACTTTTTTGTCTTTTTCACAACAAACTTCTCATTTCGATAATAGACATTTCGTTTGTTCGGTGTAAAATTACTTGTCTCTTTTCGATTCCTAACCACCAACTCACTTCATTTAGGTCCGTGGTGTCTGACATAATGGAACTGCTGAATCTCACGAAATGTAAAAACACTCGCGTTGAGCACATGTCGGGGGGAGAACAGAAGAGACTTTCAATTGGAATCGAACTCATCACTAACCCACCGATCATGTTCTTTGATGAGCCGACAAGGTAAGTCAGATCAACAAACTCACTTCATTTAGGTCCGTGGTGTCTGACATAATGGAACTGCTGAATCTCACGAAATGTAAAAACACTCGCGTTGAGCACAAATCTGGCACACATCAGATTTTTAGTTATAGGTGCTTCGCACCAGGCACTAAAACTACCAGGGGAGAGGCTTCGAGCCCCACGACCATTCCCCAAAACAGAAGAAGATTATATGTCGGGGGAGAACAGAAGAGACTTTCAATTGGAATCGAACTCATCACTAACCCACCAAACATGTTTTGATGAGCCGACAAGGTAAGTCAGATCAACAAACTCACTTCATTTAGGTCCGTGGTGTCTGACATAATGGAACTGCTGAATCTCACGAAATGTAAAAACACTCGCGTTGAGCACATGTCGGGGGGAGAACAGAAGAGACTTTCAATTGGAATCGAACTCATCACTAACCCACCGATCATGTTCTTTGATGAGCCGACAAGGTAAGTCAGATCAACAAACTCACTTCATTTAGGTCCGTGGTGTCTGTGACATAATGGAACTGCTGAATCTCACGAAATGTAAAACACTCGCGTTGAGCACATGTCGGGGGGAGAACAGAAGAGACTTTCAATTGGAATCGAACTCATCACTAACCCACCGATCATGTTCTTTGATGAGCCGACAAGGTAAGTCAGATCAACAAACTCACTTCATTTAGGTCCGTGGTGTCTGACATAATGGAACTGCTGAATCTCACGAAATGTAAAAACACTCGCGTTGAGCACATGTCGGGGGGAGAACAGAAGAGACTTTCAATTGGAATCGAACTCATCACTAACCCACCAATCATGTTCTTTGATGAGCCGACAAGGTAAGTCAGATCAACAAACTCTTTTCGATGTGTTTACAATTTAAAATATTGACTATAGGAAGCTTCGCAAACGCTTTTTCAGGCGCATTGTTGGATGAGCGTATTGGTGCATTGAGCTGCCATGTGTTATGCGGATTTTTTGTTGTTCTGTGAGAAAATCATTACTAAGTCGAATTTTTTTAAAATTTAATTAAATTAAACTAGGAAAACGCTAAAGTCCCGCCGCGTTGATGGATGAGCTTTTAAAATTTTTAGTTTGCATGGGATATCTTTACTTTTGCAAGTTCTTTGTTTTGCTGCCTACGCATTGTAGCCGATTGTTGTCAAGTTTCTTTTGTTACCTGTCAATTGGTATTATTTACCATAAAAAACTTATATTAAAAGCTTTATTTCTTTATATTCTGGCTAACTATTTAAACTTTTTCTTTTAAAAGGTACTACATCACCATAACCCTAATGTCCATGTAAAATATGAACGTTGTAGCCCTACCAGTTTGGTCAGAATTGGCCCAAATGGCACGAAAATATCGCACAAAAAATCAAAAAACTTATATTAAAAGCTTTATTTCTATGGATTCTGGCTAACTTTTCACTTTTCTTTCAAAAGGTACTACATCACCATAACCTTAATGTCCATGTTAATATGAACGTTGTAGCCCCACCCGTTTGCTCAGAATTGGCCCAAATGTCACGAAAATATCACACTAAAAATCGAAAAAAAATCGTAAAAGTACGATATTCATGAGAAAATTTCTTCGATTGTACCGAAAAACAATACACCTCTAAGTTCAGAGATTTCGAAGGTCCTGTCAAATTTTCATCAAGATCGGATATGCCGTTTGCCTGTAGAGAGTTAACAAACAGACAAAAAAACAAACAAAAAAACAACAAAAAAAAACACCGAGCTAAATTTTTGGGGTCAGTGAGATGAAGTCTTCGCTGCGCTCATCCAATTAAATAAAAAATTAACTTAAATTTTGTAAATTTTAATTAATCGTAATTTAAAAAAGAAAAAGATCGTAAAATTGCAATTTTCATAAGAAATAACTATTCGATTGCACTCAAATTTAACACGAATATATAAATTCATCAAATAAAGGTTCTGTGAAAAACTCATTACAATAGAATAAAGCATGTAGGTGATATAAGTCAAAGAACTGTTTTAAAAAAGAAAAAACCTGTAAAATTTCGATATTCATGACAAATACTTTTTCGATTTCGCTCAAATTTCACACGAATATCTTTGGATGAGCGTAGCGAGCGTAGCGAGCGAAGCGAAGATTCCATTTCACTACACTGGAGAAAAAAATCCGGAATGTTTTTTTTTCTTTCTTTTTTTTCTGTATTTTTGTGTGTTTGTCAGCACGATTCCGGCTAAACTGATACTCCATTTGCAATGAAATTTTATGGAGGCCTTCGAAATCTCTGAACTTCCACGTTTTTGAGCGCAATCAAAAAATTATTTCTTATGAAAATCGCAATTTTACGATTTTTTTCGATTTTTTGAAAATTTATTTTACTTATAACACCTACATGCTTTATTCGATTGTAATAATCTTTTCACAGAACCTTAATTTTATGAATTTATATATTCGTGTGAAATTTGAGCGCAATCGAATAATTATTTCTTACTAGGAAAACGCTAAAGTCCCGCCGCGTTGATGGATGAGCTTTCTTTAAAGTTTTTAGTTTGCGTGGGATATCTTTACTTTTGCAAATGCTTTGTTTTGCTGCCTACGCATTGTAGGTGATTGTTGTCAAGTTTCTATTGTTTTTTGTCAATTTGTTATTATTTACCGTAAAAAACTAATATTAAAAGCTTATTTTCTATGGATTCTGGCTAACTTTACCAACTTTTTCTTTCAAAAGATACTACATCACCATAACCTTAATGTCCATGTATAATATGAACGTTAAAGCCCCACCCGTTTGGTCAGAATTGGCCCAAATGGCACGAAAATATCGCACAAAAAATCAAAAAACTTATATTAAAAGCTTTATTTCTATGGATTCTGGCTAACTTTTTCAACTTTTTCTTTCAAAAGGTACTACATCACCATAACCTCAATGTCCATGTACAATATGAAAGTTATAGCCCACCCGTTTGGTCAGAATTGTGCCCAAATGGCACGAAAATATCGCACAAAAAATCGAAAAAATCGTAAAAGTACGATATTCATGAGAAATATTTCTTCGATTGTACCCAAAAGCAATACACCTCAAGTTCAGAGATTTCGAAGGTCCTGTCAAATTTTCATCAAGATCGGATATGCCGTTTGCCGTAGAGAGCGAACAAACAGACAAAAAAAAAAACAACCCGAGCTAAATTTTTGGGGGTCAGTGAAATGAAGTTGCTTCGTCATTAAAATCTCAATTTTTAGATTTTTTTTTAATTAGTACGATTAATTAAAATAATCAAAATTTAAGTTTATTTAATTTAATTTAATTTTAAAAAAATCTTGAACTTTGTAATAATTTTTTCACAGAACAACAGAAAATCCGCATTACACATGGCAGCTCAATGCACCAATTACGCTCATCCAACAACGCGGCGTATTCATAAAATTAAAGTTCTGTGAAAAAAATTATTAAAATCGGATAAAGCATGTAGGTGTTATAAGTCGAAGAAATGTTTTAAAAATTGAAAAAAAATCGTAAAATTGCGATTTTCATGAAAAATAATTTTCCGATTGCGCTCAAAAACGTAGCAGTTCTAAGTTTCAGAGATTTCGAAGGCCTCCAGAAAATTTCATCGCTATTGGAGTATCAGTTTAGCCGGAATCGTGCTGACAAACATACAAAAATACAGAAAAAAAATAATTAAAAAAAAAAATATTCCGGATTTTTTCTCCAGTGTAGTGAAATGGAATCTTCGCTTCGCTCGCTACGCTCATCCAATTACTTTATTTGTACTTACATGAATGTGCGGTAAGTTTACTGTTTTTCAGTGTTGCACTATGATAACTTTACGTGAGTTAAAATTGGTTAATTTGCCTGTACATTTTCTTAAACGATTGAGATTCGTCAGTCCCGCCGCGTTGTTGGATGAGCGTAATTGATGCATTGAGCTGCCATGTGTTATGCGGATTTTCTGTTGTTCTGTGAAAAAACCATTACTGGTGAAGATTTTTTTTTAAATTAAAAATTAAATTAAATTAAAAATTAACTTTAATTTTTAATTTTTTTAGTTAATCGTTATTTTTTAAAAAGAAAAAAATCGTAAAATTGAGATTTTCATAAGAAATAATTATTCGATTGCGCTCAAATTTTACACGAATATATTAATTCATAAAATTAAGGTTTTGAGAAAAAATCATTACAATCGGTTAAAGCATGTAGGTGTTATAAGTCAAAGAATTGTTTTAAAAAAGAAAAACGAAAATCGATTTCATAAGAAAATTTTTCGATGCCCAAATTTGCAAATT
The DNA here is from genome assembly GCA_024449915.1 of Sweltsa coloradensis. Classification (NCBI taxonomy): domain Eukaryota; kingdom Metazoa; phylum Arthropoda; class Insecta; order Plecoptera; family Chloroperlidae; genus Sweltsa; species Sweltsa coloradensis. The sequence continues at coordinate 169,284 of JAMZAV010001501.1, read as the reverse complement.
GCGATTTTCATAAGAAATAATTATTCGATTGCTCTCAAATTTCACACGAATATCTTAATTCATAGACTTAAGATTCTGTGAAAAAATCAGAACAATCTGATAAAGCATGGAGGAGTTATAAGTAGAAGAAATGTTTTAAAAATCGAAAAAATCGTAAAATTGCGATTTTAATGAGAAATGATTTTTCGATTGCGCTCAAAAACGTGGCAGTTCTAAGTTCAGAGATTTCGAAGGCCTCCATAAAATTTCATCGCAATTGGAGTACCGGTTTAGCCGGAATCGTGCGGACAAACACACAAAAAAAAAGAAAACAAAAAAAAACCGGATTTTTTTCTCCAGTGTAGTGAAATGGAATCTTCGCTTCGCTCCGCTACGCTCATCCAATAATCTGAAAATTTGTTTAATTTTATGTTTTAGTTATGCCCGAGGACAATAAATTCACGCCCTTCTTCAGGTTATTTACTAAATAGGATGTGATTTTGAGAAAATGTCCATCGGTTATATATTTTACAATAATTGCTCAATTCCAGCATTTGCCTTACTGATGAAGTAACCCATGGGCCACAGGCATGAATTTTCTTTGGGGATTGAGTGGTATATCGGCATATCGATTTGGCTTCTGATTTTGTTGTTCTTCAACAAGTTACAAGCAGAAAACTTGTAGCACATACAACAGATTGAGTGCGATAAAGTTTTCTGTCAGACCCCCGACTAATATAAGTCGGTAGGTTTACAGCTACCCCTAGTGTGTCCAAAGTTGTTTGTTCCAAAGTAATATTTCCTATCCTATTTCTGCGCTGGCGTCATAGATCGATGAGTGAATCGTTGCCAACGAACGAGAGATCATTGGTTGGCCAATCTCTCAGTGATCCTCAACATTTTCATTTGTTTCCAGTGGTTTGGACAGCGTGTCTGCTACCCAGGTTATCAACCACCTCCGCAGTCTGGCCAGATCTGGCCGCGCCGTCGCCTGCGTCATCCACCAGCCCAGTTCAAAGCTCTGTCACATGTTTGACGATGTGATCCTTATGTCTGGAGGTCGTCTGCTCTACTGTGGTGCACTCGACGAAATGGTGCCCGCCTTTGAAGAAGCTGGATTTAGTTATCCTAAAGACTACAACAGGGCAGACTTCGGTAAGGAATGTTCCTTTATAGATTTAATTAGTTCAGTTGTACTCTAGTGAAAAAGTTACGTATGAAGTACATAATTATTTAGAAACCGAGTTAGTAATAAAGTGAAGTGTGTAAGCTTCCTTTTGTGCTTATAACTACGAATAAATCCAAACGTATGGACATTGTTGTAAACTTCCCTAACAGTAGATATTATCTTCATTGTATAATTTCAATAAGCATAATATGCTCAAATCCACCACGTGCCTATACACTAGATGTGGTGGCATGGTGATGGTGATAGCTGCGTCTCTGTTCCAGCACTGGAGGTCGCATGTCGAGAGAGAGGTGAGGATCTCAGCAATTTACTCGAGAGGTTCAGTTCATCCGGTAAAGAAAACGGAGCTACGTCTTACACAGTACCTCTAACTGAAAACAGTAAGTATTTTCGTTGTAAACGCATTATTGGATTTTGATTCTGAATGATGGTATAAACATTTTAATATTGTTTCCTGTTATGTACGTGGTATAAAAATCATCGTGGCATAGACAATTTGTGATTCAATAGCAGTATCCACTGACAATGAGACACCAATACAATTGTGGTTTATATTTGTTTACCCTTCAGTTTTTTGGTTTGGTTTACATATTTATTGGAAAGCAATAAGCATAAACGTGTATTTCACAGTCATTTATGAGTTATGACTCAATTGCTAAATGTTGTGGTAGATAAAATAAGTGCTTATCAGCTTATACCAATTATCAGAGTTCCATCTACTGTACATCACGTGTTTATATTCATTGGTGTCCTACAGTAAACCATTCTCAGGTGATGTATGCTCGGGATCAATATCAGCGTTCAATAGCGGTCAAAAAGCAATTGCAACACACCGTGTTGTTTGGGCTTCAAATTGTTCGCAATTTGGTAATGCTTGCTTTATTTCCACATAAAATCAAAATGTACATGTATATACACTGTGTTTTTTTAAATACCCTTAAGCACATTACCGTACCTGTTTCAGCAGGGTAATTATGGAAGGAATCTAAATAATTGAATCACACAATAAGATAAGATATTAAATAAATATATACATTATACAGGTCTATACAATAGTGTACATCAGGCCTCTATTAACAATTTTTGTCATCTTTAAACTAAAGTCATAGACCTACTTAGAATATTAAGGTAATACAAGTCTTAGTAGTGTCTTATCGTACATTTCATTTTCATTCAATTCATGTTCTAGCACAGATGATACCTCTTGAGGAAACTGCCATAACCGTAGATTCCAAACTGAACAACATTGAAGTCAGATCTGGCATGAACAACAGCTCTTATCAGAGATCAAAGGACAGGTATCCCAACAGCTACCTGAGGCAGTTTCTAATCTTACTTCAGAGGTCGCTTCTTGTCACTGCGCGCGAGAAGGTGAGAGACATTTTTATTCCAAGTCGCATTTTGTCCATTGTGGTATCTACAAACGTAATCTTATCCCAAATTCTGGTTGTTTGTATCGATAAGAAGATCCGAGCCACTGCATAAACGTGAAACTTAATGCTAAAAATGTATTAATTTTAAAATCGCCAAAGATTAGTCTTTGGTATCGCACACTGCAATTTTTTTTATTTTTTTTACTCCATTCATAAAAAAAACTCAACTACATACTCACCTATGAATATTTAAAGTAAAATACTCGTCATTGGAATATCCTCACAAAGTATAGTAACTAGAAATAAATACTTAGAATTGCTGCATAGTCTGTCTCTCGCGACAAACTCTCAGATCTGCAACAAAATGTTGTGAACAAAATTATATGTTCACCATATGCTTATTACCTAAATATGACGCGTCCTTGGATTAATTGTTATTAATTCATCGTTGTTCATTGTTGTTCATTTTACCCCTCTTTTAGGCTTATATTATTTTCCTCTTCAACCTGGTAAATAAAAATAAAAACAAATGTACGTACGGTATTCATATGTTTGCATTACCTTCGATTATAATAAATAAGTAATAACACTGATGAAGATGTGTTTTGTAATTGATGATCGCGTTTGAAAGCTTATGTAATTGTACCTTTTGTGTTCTCTACAGTACATGACCAGGATGCGGATAATCGTTCACGTACTCATCTCTTTGCTTCTCGGAGTTTTGTGCTTCGACGTTGGCAACGACGCGGCCAAGATCTTTACGAACGCAGCGAATCTCTTCTTCTTACTCATGTTCACATATTTCGTCACATCAATGGTATCCGCTCTAATGTTCCCGAAAGAAATGTGTGTACTCCTTCGAGAGCTCCGGAACAATTGGTATTGTCTACCGGCTTACTTTGTGGCTAAATGCATCTCGAATATACCGATGCAGCTGATCTGCCCCAGCATCCTCGTGTTCATCACCTACTTCATGACCGGCCAACCCCACGAGTTCACGAGGTTGGCGATCACGTGGTCTGTGATCGTCATCCTGGGGGTGGTGGCGCAGACGATGGGGATGATGTTCGGAGCTGCGTTTGGAGGCGAACTGGGCATCTTTCTGATCCCCGCGTCGTCCGTACCACTGGTCTTGTTCTCAGGCTTCTTCGTGCAACTGAAGGACATACCAGGCTACCTCAGGTCAGTGCATCCATTCGTTCTAGGCCTAGTATTATTTCGTTACCTCCACCGTCATTCTAAAATCACAATGTGACTTGGCACACAGAGAGATATACTTTGCATGCTATACTTTTCTTCCTCCATTACATCTCGTAATAATTATGTTATTGCTCTAAGCAGATGGCTTGCAGAGGTGAGCTACTTCAAGCACGGGTTCGAAGCCATCATGGGCGGCGTCTACGGTGCAAACCGGGCGAATCTCGAGTGTTCCCAAGAGTTCTGCTTCTACAAGTATCCGACCAAGTTCCTCCTACATCTTGGCGTGAACGAAGACAATCTCTGGTACAACATGATAGTGCTACTCGCCTGGGTCCTGTGCGCACATGTCGGACTGTACATCGTACTGGCGTGGCGAGTACGCAACGCAAGATAAAAGAACATTATTACCTTTATGTTTGTATTTTTGTATTGTTGTAAAGAAATAACTATAAAAACCTTGTACATAAAACAGCACCAAAGACTTTTTTAGGATCGTTTTTCGTGAAGGCAGATTAGAGAGCAAACGACACCTGGCGATTGGTGCAAATAGCGTGGTCCATTCCAGTGATGTATAACATTCAAACAAATGTTAAACTACGGCAACAAAATTTACGAAAATGCTGTCTGGTTTGGTATAATCAGCTTTCGGCCACGCCGCGCCATTTCTCGTCAACATGGAACAATAACTTTCACCGTGCACTCTACCAACACCCTTTACTATCTAGATTGCTTCCTTTACCGGTACTTGTATAAACGTTTAATCACTCGCCCCCAAACATCGTTATACGCATTTTATCTCTCCCATCTTATCATACCACCATGAACTAACTATACAAGTCGCATCTTACCCGTGATTATTAAAATGTATCTATGTCCAGCAGTATTATAATGGTAATTCGTTTATTTCTGTGTAATGGAACTTTCAACTCCAAAAATAGTTTTCTTATCTTATATAAATATATGCTGTATAGGTGTATGAACTTATTTGAGTCCACAAACATTAAGATCAAGTGTATTATTGAATAAGTTCTATAATAATTAACTAATTATCGTACAAATGGTGATAATTAATAGCAATAGTAATATTCAATGAAACACTTAAGGGAACAGCTTCATCCCCTATTTCAATAAAGTTAATTACATTCTATAGAAACAGCACAAAACTACCTTAGCTTTATATAAGAAACTTTAACAATCCTTTCAAAAGTCCTTCGCCGTCAGAGGTAAAGAAAAATCATGTCATGCAATATTACTAGGAAAACGCCAAAGTCGTTGTTGGACGAGTGAGCTAATAGCCGGGTACATAATTTGCGAACCATGACGACTGCAGCAGTGTGAGTCACCAAGTCGACACTTGTCTGCCATCTGATGCGTTAGCTATATCGCTATGCAAGCGGACGCGGGCGACTCCAAAACATATCACATTGCTAACGCCAAAGTTTTAAAGCTAGCAAGATTCCAAAATACGTTTAAGAAATGTCCATTCATGCACCCCATTTCGGCTCCAGATGTTCTGCATCCATCTTTTATGCTCCTCAAATCAAATCCAATTTAGTAAAGCCCTGCAAAACATGATTGTTTTAAGTAATTAATTTTTTGAAACTTGGCAGGGCAAGATATAATTCTGAAAATTTTCACAGTTGTTAACATTCATAGTGGTAACATTGATAAGAAAGGGTGTTTTTTTTTTCAAAGCGAACTTTAAGTTTTAAAAAAATAAAGGAGTCATTTGTTTAATTTTAATTTTTTGTTGGTTGGATTCCTGCGAATTTTGCTGTCCATGTTAACAGCACTCTATCTATTGGTCCTTGACGTTGGTGTGAAATTTCGTCAAAATCGGACGAGAAGTTTGGCCTCTACGCATCGAAAAACAGATAGACAGACAGACAGACAGACAGACAGACACACACACACACACACACACACACACATAAACACAACGAAGTGCCGAAAACTTGCCATAGAGGACTCCGTTCACTTCGCTCACTCGTCCAATAACTCCTTATATTTGTGCCACTCTGACTCTGGCCCACCCAACAATGATTTTCTCACAATACTAAAATAAAAAAATTACCATTGATGTTTCTAAAATTATATTGTCTTGTCTTTAGCTTGTACCCCTTAATATGTTAGGCCTATTGTAATAATGTAGAATGCAATTGTAGGATGAAATATTTTAATATGCATTACCATTTATGTTAATAATGTAGTTAAAATTCAATTTAAATTACATTGTCGATATACATTCTACTATGTATCACGCCTCACATGATTAAACAATTATAATTTTAAATTGAATTATTCCCTCTTGTTTATGTTTTATTCCTAATGCCATGTTGTTCTCCTGACAAGATAGTGTAACATAATTCTATTAAATATGCAAATGGTTTTACGTCTCCGTCTACCAAATGTATAACAACTAACACTGTTCAAAGTTTCAGTATGTAGGGTATCCCACGCATACAAAAACTTGTAAAAATACAGCCAAACCTTACACACTCAAAAGTAATGAGATCTAAAAATGGGCCAAGATCATCTACCCTTCCACATTTGCGCATTCTTAATTGATAAACATACAGTGCCCTCTAACAACATCCTTGGCAAAATAGAATTTGCAACGATTAATTAAAACGTAATAGTTCATCCAAATTCTATTTTGCCAATTAATTTAAACATATAATAAAGAGTTTATTAAAATTCTTCCACCACATTCCAGTCTCCTCGCTGTTTCACATCTTTTCTCACACTATTCTGCCATTGGTGTCGTGTCTTCCCCTTGGTCTCCTATACCTGGAATTTTCTTCGCAAACAATTTTTCAGGCGCGTTGTTGGATGAGCATATGTTTTTTTTAAACGAAAAAAGCGTAAAATTGCGATTTTCATGAGAAATTATATTTCGATCGCGCTCAAATTTCACACCAATAATATATTAATAAGATTAAGGTTCTGTGAAAAAATATTTTAATCGGATAAAAGCATGTATAGGTAGCATGTCGGAAAAAAAATCGTACAATTGCAATTATCATGAGAAATAATTTATTGATTGCGCTCAAATTTCACACGAATATATAAAATTCATAAAATTAAGTTTTTGTGAAAAAATAATTACAATAGGATAAAGTATGAAGGTGTTATAATTCGAACAATTTTTTTTAAATAAAAAAAATCGTAAAATTGCGATTTTCATAAGAAATAATTTTTCGATTGCGCATAAAAACGTGGCAGTTTTAAGTTTAGAGATTTCGAAGGCCTCCAGAAAATTTCATCGCAAACCGAGTATCGGTTTAGCCGGAATATACAGAAAAAAAACATTCCGGATTTTTTTCTCCAGGGTAGTGAAATGGAATCTTCGCTTCGCTCGCTACGCTCATCCAATCAAGGTTCTTTGAAAAATAATTTTAATCGAATAAAGCATGTAGGTGTTATAAGTCGAAGAAATGTTTTTAGATTTTTTTTAAATCGAAAAAAATCGGAAAATTGCGATTTTTATGAGAAATAATTTTTCGATTGCGCTCAAAAACGTGGCAGTTCTAAGTTCAGAGATTTAGAAGGCCTCCAGAAACTTTCATCGCAATTGGAGTATCGGTTTAGCCGAAATCGTGTTAACAAACAGACAAAAATACAAAAAATAAAAATAAAATGAATCAATTAAAACATTCCGGGATTTTTTCTCCAGTGTAGTGAAATGGAATCTTCGCTTCGCTCGCTACGCTCATCCAACAATACGAATACTGTTTTCGTGCTGTTTTTACAATCTTTTTTGGATGAGCGTAACGAGCGAAGCGAAGATTCCATTTCACAAAACTGGAGAAAAAAATCCGGAATGTTTTTTTTTGTATTTTTGGCTCTTTTTAACACGATTCCGGCTAAACCGATAAGCCAATTGCGATAAAATTTTCTGGAGGCCTTCAAAATCTCGGAACTTAGAACTGCCACGTTTTTGAGCGCAATCGAAAAAATATTTCTCATGAAAATCGCAATTATATGATTTTTTCGTTTTTCTTGTTTTTTCTGTTTGTATTTTTGTGAGTTTGTTAACACGATTCCGGCTAAACCAATACTCCAATTGCGATGAAATTTAGTGTGTAAAAATAATTAGAACAGCGTGGAGTAGACTGGAATGTGGTAGAAAAAGAGAAGTGGTGGCAGGACAGAAGAAGATGGAGAGGCCTGTCTTCAATGCCGACCCAACGCAGAGTTGGACGTGGCAACAGATAATGATGATGATGTGTGAAATTTAAGCGCAATCGGAAATTATTTCTCACTAGGAAAACGCTTAAGTCCCGCCGCGTTGTTGGATGAGCGTATATGGTGCATTGAGATGCCATGTGTTACGCGGATTTTCTGTTGTTCTGTGAAAAAATCATTACTAAGTCGAAGATGTTTTTTAATTAAATTAAATTATATAAAAAAATAACCTAATTTTTATAATTAAATTAAATAAAATAAAAAATTAACTTAATTGTTTTAATTAATCGTAATTTTTAAAAAGAAAAAATCGTAAAATTGCAATTTGCATAAGAAATAATTATTCGATTGCGCTCAAATTTAACACGAATATATTAATTCATGAAATTAAGGTTCTGTAAAAAAATCATTACAATAGGATAAAGCATGTAGGTGTTATAAGTCAAAGAATTGTTTTTAAAAAGAAAAAAAACATAAAATTTTGATTTCATGAGAAATAATTTTTCGATTACGCTCAAATTTCACCACGAATATCTTAATTCATAAAATTAAGGTTCTGTGAAAAAATCATTACAATCGAATAAAGCATGTAGGTGTTATAAGTCGAAGAAATTTTTTAAAAATCGAAAAAAAATCGTAAAATTGCGTTTTTTATGTGAAAAAATTTCCCGATTGCGCTCAAAAACGTGGCAGTTCTAAGTTCAGAGATTTTGAAGGTCTCCATAAAATTTCATTGCAATCGGAGTATCGGTTTAGCCGGAATCGTGTTAACAAACACACAAAAATACAGAAAGAAAGAAAGAAAGAAAGAAAAAAAAAAAAAAAAAACATTCCGGATTTTTTTCTCCAGTGTAGTGAAATGGAATCTTCGCTTCGCTCGCTACGCCCGCTACGCTCATCCAATAAAAATCTTAATTTAAACGCATCTACCTGCTTTACCCGATTGTAATGATTTTATCACATTAACACAGAAAATCTGCTTAACACATGACAGCTCAATGCACCAAATTACGCTCATCCAACAACGCGCCTGAAAAAGCGATTGCGAAGCTCCTTAGTCTGATAGTTATTTAAGTCACTTCAATGTGCGTAGAGAGAACTTTTCCTCCAATGCAATTTTTTTTAGGAAATTCCAATAATGAAAAAAACGAAATTCCGGATAAATGCAAAATCTGATGTCGAAGACCTGATTTTTTTTAATATGGAAGCTTTCATTAACAACGTACAAAAGCCCTTTTGTGTTTAAATTTATTTCTCACAGATTTACCAGTCATTGTTTGATGCTGGGCGTGAAAATTAGGAAACCAGCTGCTACTCCAATAAGCAACATATAAACCATCATTTTGTGACGTAATCGTTGTCTCTACCGAAAATATGGTAGATACTATTTTTGGAGGAAATTGTCAAGAGGAATATTTTTGCCATTGCAAATATTGTCTATCTCCAACCATTTTGGAGATATACGATAACGAACACTTTTTGGCTGCCATTTTCAAATATGGCGGCCGAAGTATCTAAGAAGATCTCTGCAAAAATTTAGCTTATTGGTAATTTTTTTGACAGGACTATTTATTTATGAAAACAGGTTTTTACACGCAAAGGTAAAGTCTGGATCACTTGGAAGCTATCGTTTAATTGTCCTATCGGGTTGTGGTTTACATCAAAATCCCATGTAAATGTAAGAATGTGTTATATGCGAAATCAAAGCATATTTTTCGAATATTGCTCACTTTTATTACTAACTGACCGTAAAAATGCCACCAAACAGTTAATTAATTGTAGTAATTCCCCATATTTGGGAAAGAGAATTATTTGAAATGTCAACATGTGCACTGATAGCGACATGCGATCAATCCTTTCTGCACAACCTTCCAAAAATGCAGATTTTTTTTATAAAAATTAAAGTTAAAAAAGCGGTCCAGAATGATGTGAAATTAGCTGGATTTGACGATCAAGCGTATTTTTAAATGGGCATTTAGGCACAGATTTATAAGGTTTGACCTGGAAAAAATAGTACAGAGATGGAACAAATTGCATGTGTGTCAAATAATAAATCCCAAAATAACTTAGCTAAAGACGTCGAAAATCAGACTTGGAGACAGACGCCATTTTTATCAAAAATTTACCAAATTTTCACCAACGGTGACTTTGGAGCCGTCCTAGCAACGAGGCACATAATAAATTTGAAGTTGTTCTGTACAAAAATGGGTTATAATGACTGAGCAGTGGCGTGTCTTTTTGCCAAAAAAATGTGAAAGTGCACTTTAACGTTTCAATGAAGAATATAGAATAACAGTTGTTGGTAATTATGAACAATTCCGTATTATTGTCAAATTTGAAAAATAACTTTCAAAAAGGCTTAACTAAGCATCACTGGTCAACATAATATTAATGTTTCACTCAGCGTTCCCTTTGGGAAAATGTGTAAAAATTTGAAAAACATGAAGTGGCGAGGGGTGCCAAGGAGGTTGTATTAGATGGGGGGGGGGGGTGCTGCACAAAAGTTGAAGAAATCCCCGGGGCCGCCCGGCGCTGGCCGCCATTTTGGGGATGGGGCTTCAGGGGACAGCATGGGGGAAACCCCGGGTTTTTGAATGCTTTACTATTTACATTTGGGGACGGCTGCAAATATGGTGTAGGTGCTGCGTTCGGTTTACAAAAATTAAAATAAAAAAACAACAAAAAATTCCCTTTTTGGCTATATAAATAAAAAAATAAGTTAGCTGCTCTAAAAAAAAAAAAAGAACCCCAATATAACTATACTTACTCAAGTTCACCCTATAATCTTTTCAATAAGTTAATCTCATTCATAAATTTAAAGAAGGGAGGAGCTGTTATTAAAAGAGTTTAAAAAAAAATCACCATAAAGTTAGGCAAACATTTTTTAACCCCACAAAAATTTAAAAAGTCTCCGACCCCGATCGCCAAAAGAATTTTGCAAACAAAATAAACCAATGAACATAAACCAGACAATTAAAGAGTAAAAAAAAACCACAAAAACCCCCAAAAGTTAGTCAAAAACCCCCTTAAAACAACCCCCATGTGAGCAACAGAAAAATGAAATAAACCCTTAAAAATCCGTTTGAGTAAACTTTTAAACTAAAAAAAACCCCCCCGACTAAAAAATCCCTACTCAAAGAAATTAAAAAGTTAGCCAGTATTTTTAAAACCTTAAAAAAGTCATAAACCATACCATACCATACCTACCACCTCTAAAATTATCGAACCTTACGATAACGTTAAAACAGATTCTTAGCTTTTTTAAATACACAATTCAGAGGCCAACAAAAACAACCATAAGACAAAAAATCACATCCACAAATAACCCAATTCCCCCAAAAAATGCATAAACAATAAAAATAAAAACCTAAGTTAAAAAAAAAAAGTAAGATTTTAAACCAAAAACCACAATTTTGATAAAAAAAAAGAACTAAAAAGACTAAAGAAAACAAAACCTTTAACCAAACTTTTTGTAAAATTCTAAATGATTGAAAAAAAATCTTACCCTGAGTACGGATTATAGAAACCCAAATTGATAAACCCAAAACCCCTACAAAAAAAAAAATTTAAAAAAACTTTTCAAAAAAAAAACAATTTTATTAAATTAAATAAACAACAAAATTATAAATAAACTCAGTACTATAAAATTTTAAATTAAAAGTCAACAATAAATGCTTCGCTTGAAAAAAAACACTCAGCCTCACAACAAATAAAAAAAAAGAGAAAACCAAAAAAAATTAACATCAGTTTTTGAGTTAAAAAAAAACTTAGGGTTTTTTAATCAAATTTAAAGGGATCCAATCTTCTTTAAATTTCAGATAAAAGACTTAAACTTCCCTCATTAATCCCCCAAAAATATTTTTTTTAACATCTCTGCATCCCCTTAATAAACCCTTCCATAAAAATAAGTCTCTTGAGAGTCAGTAAGGATTTGGGGGCCCCGATGGCCCGTCAATGAATTTACCCGACCATTTTAACAAAAACCTGAAAATAAGAACCCCTGCAAACCAAAAGACAATAAAACCGGTCAATAAAGGGGCAGGACGTGTAAAACGGTATCACTTCAAAAAAATCAAAACCAAAAACAAACCAATGGTAACAATTTTTATATTTTTTTAAAATCGTTTACGCACCTTTAAAATAACGGGTTTTTTTTTATTACAATCAGTAATTTTTGTTTTTTAAATACTATTTTTCGATATAACAATCAAATAACTAAGCAGCTGATTTAATATTCTTCAGTCTGTAGCTGCTTACCACCAAAACAATGAGTCAGATTTTTGATGTCGACTGCCATTAAAATAAACATGTTTATAAATTAAGACGTGTGACTATGTAGGCCTACATCATTTTGATATTGGCTTGGGATTAGGTTTCATAAAATAATTATTGTTATAGGTACCATTAATAAAAAGCTTTAAAGTCCAATAACTTGTATTGAATATGAATTGAGAATCTGCATTGTCTATTTGTTGTTATTAAACTTTGTATCAATACTAAATATTAATTCAAGTCAATTCAATTTGTTAGCAGTTCGTTATTATTACAAAATAATAAATAAAAATATGGCAAATGAATAATATGGCCATTGTTTGAATGCTAATATTATTAATGTAAGTATGTATCCTTTATTTTAAATTCTTATTCCTGAACAAATCCTTAATTTCCCTATCCAAAGTAGGCCAGCAGTGCTAACTGCTACTGAAAACACGTAGCAGAGAATATGCATGCATAGAATATGCATGCATAGAAATCCGTCCAGTCCCCAATATGGCCGCCGCTCGACCGCGCGCTGCAAAACTGGCTTCAGTCCCGCAGCCAGGTAAACATGGGCCACCGCCCCTCCAGCCATCTAATACAACCTCCTTGGGGTGACGCAGCCTAGGCCTACCGTGCTGAGATGTTGTACTCACTGCAAGTACCTTACAATAACATAATTTAAAAATCCAAAATAGAATCATCACGTTTTTGGTGTTACCTATAGTAACAAAAAACCTTCAAACCCGCCTTTAACGTCACTATTTTAAACGAAAGTCAATTTGCGTTGAAAGTCCTTTATGTTTAAAATAGCGACCTTAAAGGTTTTGTAGGTTGAGTATTTTCGTGCAAAAGGTTGGCACTACGTAAAAGCAAGATGTTAATGTCCAACATGGCGAACCAACAACACAGTGAAATGTCCCGAGTGTTTACGTGTTCAATCTGGGTTCATTTTTCCATATTCCCGCCTACGCGGGTTGGCATTGTAAGGTTTCAACTATAATTGAGGTAATTGGTTTAATTACCAGTGGATTTTTGCTGGGAAAAGTGCGTTGGGGAGCGCCGTGGCGAGGTTAGTACACAAGGTGAGGTAACACTAATGTTTTTCCTACTTTTTACACATTTGTAAGGTAAGCGCCGTTTTGAAACGTTAATATGTCGACTAGTGATGCTTAGTAAAGCCTTTTTGAAAGTTATTTTTCAAATTTGACAATAATACGGAATTGTTCATAATTAGTTACCCAGTTGTTTTATTTTATCGAAGGCAAATTACCATCTGACCAAAAGAGAATTTGAGTAGAAATACAAAGTTGATTATTGTGATTCTTTACAGCTCACAGATTTTCAACAAAATGACCTTGAAAGAGAACATTTTTAGATTAAAAACAGGATTTTTATAGATAAAAGCATTGATTAAAGAAGGCTATGATAAAAGGTTGGTCACATTGATATTGAACCCCTATTGTAGGCTAGATTAGCAGTCTCCATTACCTCCGCACAGGCGCGAGCGTAGCACATTGAAGCAAAGATTGAAGAGTCAATCGGCCCATTTCAAGATGGCTATTTGGCGTTTTAATTGATGCTTTTTTAATGCAATAAAGTATTTTACTGGATTGTTTGATATGGTTTTAGATTGTGCAGCATGGTATTAAACAAACAGAAACAATACGAAGTTATTGCATAAGGGAATTTAGTGATCATTTGGTGTTAAATGCTAGTATGCTTACCTGTCAACCTGGCGGCAATCTTGAGAACTATTTGGGCTACAAATCGCTCCCATTTGATTAACATGTAAACTGGAATTTCAAGATGGCTTCTAATTGTCACGGAAGTGGACCACCGACTGCTAATCTAGCCTACAATAGGGGTTCAATATCAATCACTACGTTTACCACAGGCTCTAGTCCGGCTTACACTGGGCCGGTTCTATCTAGTCCGAGGTGTATATCAACAAAACTAAGTCGGCCTACTCTAGACCAATTTCAAGCCGAACTAGCCACAGCCTGCTAGACCTACTAGAACGTCGGGTTTCAACCACTAAATTAACCAAACAAAATTCTTAAATGAAACCAATTATTAATCTGTAGCTATATTATATAGCCTATATGACTTATTTGCATGGAACGCATCTATTTTCGCCCGATTTGTTCTAGAGCGGCACCTGGATACTCATAATCCTCCTCATCAAGTTGCAGTGAAGTGTTTTATCAGACTGGACTAGTTCTTTTGAAGCGGTCTAGACTCGTTGGCAAACGAGTCTAGATCGGTTCCCATCTGGGCCGGCTCCATGCGTTTATCAAGCCATGTAGGCCGGCCTAGAGCTAGGCCGGCCCAGTGTAAGCCGGACTAGAGCCTGTGGTAAACGTAGTGATGTGGTTGGTCATGATTTTCAGGCCAAAATGACTTAGTTTAAACGTCGTTTTTGAAACGAGATTATTAATTATTTTTTATAAAATACACGAAGGGCTTTAAATTTTGTTTTGAAGCTGTTTATAAATGTAGAATCATAAGAGCAATTTGAAAAAATATTTAAAAGTTCTTGAAAATCACATGACTAATCTTTGATGAAAATACCCCATTACCGCTTCAAAAAAACTTCCAAGTTCTTCAGTTGGTAGCCTACCTTCAATGCTACGTTGGTATTGTTGGTACGCCTGCACTAGAATTTGATTTTGATTTTTGGTTTCCACGAAGTTCAACCGTCATTTCTGTTATTGGCGTGTTGTTGGCCCAGGGCTGAGATCGTTTATTCTAATAATACTAGGCCTATAACTTACCTAGGCCGATCTGTTTTTGTAATACTATTTTGATATCTTTTTGATTAATGGCTTTACGTACAATAAATACCAACAGGTGTAAGGTAAGATACGTTGTAGGCTAATTTTAGTTTAATCCTGAATAGGGCCTAGGCCCAGGCCCTTCGTTCCCAGGCCTTTGCCCTTTCTCAATATTAATAGGCTTGCCTAGCCCTAGCCTTTATATATTATATAATATTAAAGGCCTAAAACTCAACTTAGGTAGGCCCTAGGTCTAGGCTAGGCCCTAGCCTACTTGACCATGTCCCCCCTAGTTTTAGGGCTAGGCCCCTAGGCGGAGGCCTAGCCTAGGGCCTAGGCCTCCACTTCTGTACTTGGCGGGTCCCAACATTTTTTTTTCATCGAAAACATACACACCCGAAATCCTTTCCGTTACAAAACTACTTTCGTTTGGTTAGCCGAACTTTCCGCTAGCTACAGTGCGCCGCGCTAGTTCTAGGATATTTTCGATAAGAGCGCACCCGAAATCCTTTCGTTAGTGTTTAAAGTTGGGACCCGCCAAGTACAGAAGTAGGTAGGCCTACCCCTAGTCCTAGGGCCTTACCTAGCCGGCACTTTTTCGGTTGGTATGGCCAGTTTTTGATCACTTGTTTTTTTTCAAGGTTTTGTAGGTAGGCCTACTTTATATTTAAAATAGCGACGTTAAAGGTTTTGTAGCTAGATACTTTGGCCATACCAATTGAAAGAGTAGGCCTACCCCCTAGCCTAGCCTCTAGGCATAGGCTAGACAATGTGAATTACGGGAATAGGCAGGCTTAGGACCGTAGGGGAACTCCTTCGGTTGGGGGGCAGGGGGGCGCGCGAAGCGCGTATGTTTTACAATATTAGACCATATTATTATAAACATTCGCGCTTCGCGCCCCCTCCCCCTAACCTTTGCTTTTACTCTAAAATCGCAGTGTTAAAAAGTTGACTGACCCCAACGGAAAGAGTAGGCCTAGGCTAGCCTACCAAAAGGTTAGTACTGTCCGCCATGTTGGCGTAGTGTTGTAAAGTTGGGGCATACCATCCGAAAGAGTACCAAATTTGGGGGGGGGGGGGTCCAAAAGCTATTTACGATGTTGAGTAGGGAATTGTAGGGGGGGGCAAAGTGCGTATGTTTTGCAATATGTAGGGCCTAGGCCTACTTAGTAGCCTATAGGCTAAGTATTAGACCTTTATTTCGTTTAAGGAAGTGGCTATTTAACCGTGGCTACGGGAAAATTACAATTCTCAATTCGTCCGTAGCATGAACGAAGATCAGCGGAAATAATCGAAGGTATCCGAATCGTCCGCGGGATACCACGTAACTAGGCCAATAGCTTCAAATATCACAGTGCATTGTGGCACAGGGGTAGCGCGTCCGAATTCTATGCGAGAGGTCGGCGGTTCAAATTTTCGTTTGGTCGTTTTTTTTTTACCATTCTATTTGGGTCCATGTTTTTTCTGCAAATGATTTCCCTACATTCGGCCCCGTCGCAAACACAATTATATCACAATATCATCATAAAAGCGTTTAAAAAGTACTGCGTCGCGCTAGCCTAGTTCTAGGATACAATCGATAAGAGCGCACCCGAAATCCTTTCCGTTAAAAACGAGTTTAGATTTAAAATAGCAACGTTAAAGGTTTGGTAAGTAGAGTAGGCCTATTTTATTGAAAAGGTTGGTAGGCCTACTAAGTAAATGTCATAATAAACATGGCGCGCCGGCAACAGTGAAATGGTAGTGTTTGTGTTCAATCTTTATTAATTATAACATAATTCGTATATTTTCAGAGTGGTTATTATTGAATTAACGTAATTTACTTCCCGTTCCTACGGTTAAATTAGCAGGCCTAATTTTTCCGTACCCACAGTTCGAGTACCTTCGGTGATTTCCGCCGATGTTCGTTCATGCTACGGACGAATTGAGAAACGTAATTTTCCCGTAGCTACGGTCGAATAGCCTCAGCGTTCATTTAACACCAGCAGGCGTCACGCAAAACATCGCAAAAAGCATTTGGACCCCCCCTAACCAAAGGAGTAGGCCTAGGCCTCGTCTAGGTAGGTGCCTAGGGCTTGTTTTTTTTTTAACGGAGTGTAGGGCCTATAATCTACGTTCAGCCGTACAAATAATTATTCACTAAGCCTAGGCCTACCTAGATTTAAGGTCATCGACGATACTACCTAACATCTATCTCTAGGTTAATAGGCCCCTAGTAGCTTCATACACCACAGGGCATTGTGGTAGTAGGTCTTGGCCCAGCGAGTTCTATGCGAAAGGTCGGCGGTTCAAATCTTTGTTAGGCCTATGTTTTTTTTTTATGTAGGCCTAGTGGCTATTTAACCGTAGGCTACTAACAATAGCAAATTGTCCGTAGCTAAAACGAAGTTCAGCGGAAATAACCGAAAGTAGGGGTCCTACGCGAAATACACCAGGCGACCCCCCCTGCGCAGTGTGGCAACAGCAGCCATTCCTAGACAAATACCAGCCCCTAGGCCTACTCTTTCAGTTGGTGTTCCCCAACGTGGGAAAAGTAGGTTAGGTGGAGTGGGTGGGGGCAGAGGGCAAGTACACGCAAAGCGTGTAGGTATATTTTACAATATTATTAGGCCTATTATCATTAAAACATACGCACTTCGTTCCCCCCCTCCCCCAACCTACTTTTCCCCTAATATCGCAGTGTTGAAAAGTGGGAACATCAATCGAAAGAGAGCTCAAATACCTGCCTGTAAAGTGTAAACACGTGTTTCTAGGCAGGCGCGGTTTTACGAGGCGGCCCGATTAGGCCCGGGCCGCCCTTGATTTCTCTGATAATTATTTCCAAATTCATTAATTCTTAAAATACGTCTATAGGCCCTATGGAAAGCGTTGAACGTCTCGTTGTTTATCTGCCAACTTAAAAATTATATTTTATCATATCATCAATGTGTAACACGAGAGAGATCCCGCTATAATACCTCCCTTTGACTGCCAAAAGACGCAAACTATTCATACCTGGAGGTGCTGGCGTGAATTTCTTATCGGTGGTGACGTAGACGACGTGCTCGTAATCTCCTGCGAGTACGAGCTTAGAGGGTAGCTCATGGAATACCCAAACTCAGTTATCGATAAGTTTTCATAAAAAAATCGCCGTTTACAGTTACAGTTCACCTTTTAAATTCTGTTCATTTATTGACCTTGTTGCTAATTCCTTAAAAAATTAAATTAAAAAAAATTCTAAACCAATTTGCAAGCTGAAAGAATTTCTGAGCTTTTAGCCACATATTTCTTGTTTGCGAGATCAAAATTAAAATTAAAACTCTGAATTTATATATTGTGCCCAACGTAAATATAGCCTACTCATAAATACCCCCTGATTGAAATCTCCAGAATTTCCGTACAGTCAAAAATACACCTTCTGAAGTACCGGTAGGTACACGAATATAAAAAACCGCCCTGCGGGGCAATTCTGGGGGCGTTCCCAACCCCCCCCCCAGACCCCCCCTGGCGGGACTAGTTGGGTCTCCCCAAGTTTTTGGGGCTAGAACCGCGCCTGTTCCTAGGCCTGGCATTTTTCGGAAGTTTGGAGGGAATGAACTGGTTTTGTTTAGGCCTAGGTGACAACTGGACAAGTTTGATTCAAGAAAAGAGTTGATGAATTTTCAGCAGCAAATTTCGTTCAGTTATTCATTAAAGATGCCAGGAAGATCGTAGCATGTAGGCCTACCGTATCTACCTTTCGTTCAGAGTAGTGCGATTTGGATTTTGGGTGTAGCCCTAAGCCTAGGTCACTTTTGATGAAAAATCTCTGATTCAGCCGTTCAGTTCTACATTAATTAGGGTCAAGTGTGATAAATATGAGACACATAATGTCTACGGTGACTGGCCTAATACCGGTACCAACAATAGAACAAAAATCATATTTTTCCATTCCCTTTGATTCATTTTTACTCCCTGATGGTAGAAAACTATCAACATGTTTTTGATTATGAAATAGGACGGTAGCCAAAATAGTTATTTTAGGGTTTGTGTTACTTTTCAGCGTTGGCATGAATGCAATTGTATTTCCCAGTGGCGTATCCAAGATTTCATAAAGGGGGGATTCAACCAATTAATTCATAGATGTACCGAAGGCTAAGTGGGGAGCCCCCTTTCATCTTAAAGATCATTTTGGTACAAATCTGTTCATTTTAAAGCATCACTATAGATCCGCTAAGACCACTGTACCCACGCCATTACGTGCGCGCGCCTCCGGGCCAAGTTCATTCTCGGTTTTAGGGGAGCTCCGTAGATTCGGGCGCCGTATGGCTCAGTTCTAGCCGGCAGCCGTGAGGAACTCATCTGCCGATCGCTCGCGGTACGCGCGTATGCGCTCATCGCCTGCATTGAAGACAACTTGGACTCATCCGTTTTGGCCAGGGCTTTTGTGGTATTGGTAGGTCTATATGACCCTTTTTATCTACTACTAGGAAGCTTCGCAAACAATTTTTCAGGCACGTTTGGATGAGCCTAATTGGTGCATTGAGCTGCCATGTGTAATGCGGATGGTATTTAAATTGAATTCGTTTTCCCATTACTATGGCCTGCGACTGCGAGACACGCTTGGTATTATTGTTTTAATTTAATTTTAATTTTTACAACGACGGCATGAGGATCAAGAGCGCACATTACATTACACACTAGTAGTCCGGGGTCTATACGCAAATTTGATGCCGAACCTAGGACAAATTGCAACAGAAGTGAATTTGGTATGATTAGATTCAGAAAACAAAACTTAATAACAGATAAAGAAACCCCTAAAATTCCTATAGGGTGGGTGGGTCTAAAGAAAATGTTAGAAAATTGAATTTCAAAAAAATGCATTTTTGAAACCTAGTATCCATGGTATGTAATCAAAGCTTTTTTAAGGGTCTTTCGAATAAAAAATATTTTAACTGTTTAAAATTAATTTTGTGGCCAGCAGAGGTCAATGAAGGTCAAATTTTGTATTTTTTCAATATAATTTGGTAAACGTTTTTCTATTGGCACAATAATGTTTGATGATTGTCTCATTGTTGTAAATAATTAGTAAATAGGCCACACTTGATACGGTATAAGTCCATCATGGCAGAAAAAGGTTATTATTACAATCTGTAGGGTCATGAACCTACGAGTATGTAGTCAAAAATGTGTTTACTTACGTTTAGGCTCACTGAAATCATATTACGTAATAATGTAATTCGCCGATAGAGGTTTCTCACGTACTACGCATCGAAACTATATTTTGGGACGTACCTGGTCAAAACCCACACTTTAAAATCCTTACTGAAGATTTTTTTCATGGATTTCCTTAAATATATTCGGTAAAATCTCAGATTAGGCCCCATAATATAGCCCTTGGATATGTTATTTCCATCAAATTTCCACCCCATAAGTAGTAGGCATTGAGGTTGTCTACGGGAAGCTTTTATTTCCCAAAACCTATTACCTAGGTGCCCGCTATAAGGTACTATACACTCAAGTACCTCGTAAAAAACACGTTTTTTGAGTTTTCAGGGTGTTTCCCAGCCGCCATGAAACGTGAAATGAACTTTGAAAAGTTTGAATACATCATAATCAAAGCTATTTAGGTACCCTAACAACCCACGCTAATTTTCGTTGGGATACGATCATTCCTTCTGAGTTAAAAATGGGATGAAAATGATCAAAATTGCTTTTTTAATTCCTCTGAATTAATTCAGAGGCTCTGGAGTTAAAAAAGGCGATTTTGATTATTTTTCATCCCATTTTTAACTCGGAAGGAATGATCGCATCCCAACGAAAACTAGCGTGGGTTGTTAGGTACCTAAATAGCTCTGATTATGACGTATTCAAAGTTCATTTCACGTTTAATGGCGGCTGGGAAACACCCTGAAAACTCAAAAAACGTGTTTTTTACGAGGTACCTGAGTGTATAGTACCTTATAGCGGGCACCTAGGTAATAGGTTTTGCGAAATAAAAGCTTCCCGTAGACAACCTCAATGCCTACTACGTATGGGGTGGAAATTTAGTGGAAATAACATATCCAAGGGCTATATTATGGGGCCTAATCTGAGATTTTACCAAATATATTTAAGGAAATCCATGAAAGAAATCTTCAGTAAGGATTTTAAAGTGTGGGTTTTGATCCAGGTACGTCCCAAAATATAGTTTCGATGCGTAGTACGTGAGAAACCTCTATCGGCGAATTACATTATTACGTAATATGATTTCAGTGAGCCTAAACGTAAGTAAACACATTTTTGACTACATACTCGTAGGTTCATGACCCTACAGATTGTAATAATATAACCTTTTTCTGCCATGATGGACTTATACCGTATCAAGTGTGGCCTATTTACTAATTATTTACAACAATGAGACATCAAACATTATTGTGCCAATAGAAAAACAATTACCAAATTATATTGAAAAAATACAAAATTTGACCTTCATTGACCTCTGCTGGCCACAAAATTAATTTTTAACAATTGAAATATTTTTTATTTGAAAGACCCTTAAAAAAGCTTTGATTACATACAATGGATACTAGGTTTCAAAGATGCATTTTTTTTTAAATTCAATTTTATTACATTTTCATTTGGGGGATGATTAGACCCACCCACCCTATGGGGATTTTAGGAGTTTCTTCATGGGAAATTTAGTTTTTTTGTTCTGAATCCAATGATACCAAATTTGCTTCTGTTGCAATTTGTCCTAGGTCAACTTGGATAGACCCCGGACTATAGGCCCCTACATTACAATCGAATAAACTAAAAAAACATGTGTTATAAGTCGAAGAAATTTTGTAAAAAAAAAAAAAAAAAAAAAAAAAATAGCCTAAAATTGCAATTTTTATAAGATAATTTTTTGATTGCGCTCAAATTTCATACGAATATATTAATTCATAAAAGGTTCTGTGAAAAATCATTACAATCGGATAAAGCATGTAGGGTCCAGGTGTTATAAGTCGTAGAAATTTATTTTTAGACGAAAAAAAGAAAAAACGTAAAATTGCAATTTTCCTGAAAAATAGTTTTTTGATTGCGCTAAAATTTCACACGTATATATTAATTCATAAAATTAAGTTTCTGTGAAAAAATCATTACAATAGGACCTAAAGCATGTAGGGTGTTACAAGTCAAAGTATTTTGTTTTAAATTTTTAAAAAATCATAAAATTGCGATTTTCATGAGAAATAATTTTTGATTGTTCTCAAATTTCACACAAATATTTAAATTAATAAAAGTTCTGTGAAAAATTCATCGCAATCGGATAAAGCATGTAGGCCTCGGCCTAGGTGTTATAAAGTCGACAAACTTTTTTTAAAAATCGGGAAAATTGCGATTTTCATGTGAAATAACTTTTTGATTGGGTTCTAACAAAAAGCGCTATCTGGAACATCTTTGCATCGCGAATGTCCGATCAAGCTGAAATTTTTCCGTATTCTTGATGACAATAGATGAATCAACTAACAGATTCACTAATTAATCAATTAATTCGTCATAATTAATAAATCAGACATTTAAATCGGAATAGATATTTCACCCACTTCCTAATTCCGATCGAGCTGAAATTTCTCACACATACGGTACGTATTCTTGATGACAATAGATGAATCAATAGGCCTAACAGATTCATTAATTTATCAATTAATTCATCATTATTAATAACTAGGCCGCTTCGCGAACGCTTTTTCCAGTCGCGTTGATGGATGAGCTTTTTTTTGGAACATTTTTGTCCAATGATTACGTTTTTATGTGGAATCTCCTTACTTTTTCTATAGTTACTTTATATTACTTGTACATTATACACATGTAAAAGGTTTATATTAAAACCTTTATTTCTATGAATTTTGACCAACTTTTTCTTTCAAGAGGCACTCCGCACTACATCACCATAATCTTTATGCCAATGTAAAATATGAACGTTGTAGCCCCATCCGTTTAGTCAAAATCGGCCCAAATATCACGAAAATATTGTATTAAAAACCGGAGAAAAAATCGTAAAGGTAGCCTACTATTTTTATAGGAAATATTTTTTCAAATGTCTCTAAAATCATAACATACTATATGATTTCAGTGATTTTAAACCTTCCTATAAAGTTTCAACAATATCGGAGTAGCAGTTTGCCAAATATCACGAAAATATCGCACTGAAAATTGAAAAAAAATCGTAAATAACGATATTTATGAGAAATATTTCTTCGATTGTACCCAAAAACAATACAGCTCTAAGTTCAGAGATTTCGAAGGTCCCCTCCAATTTTCATCTAGATCGCATATGCCGTTTGCCCGGTAGAGAGCGAACTAACAGACAAAAAACTAACAAAAACAAAACACCCGAGCTATTTTTCTTGGGGTAACGTGAGTAAAAAACAAACAAAAAAACACAAAGTCAAATTGAAGTCTTCGCTTCGCTCATCCAATTAAAGTTTTATATATGGGAATCGATATTTCACCCACTTCCCAATGTCTGATCGAGCTGAAATTTTTCACACAGACGTATAATTATTCTTGATGACGATACATGAATCAATTTTTCACATTCACTAGTTAATCAATTAATTCATCATAATTAATTAATCAAACAAAGCTTCATATGGGAAATTAGTCACAGCTAGTGAGGATGGGACAACCATTGCAGAAATTCGGACACGTCCAATGAGCACATATTCGATTTCAACGTTCGTTAAGACTAAAAAGTAGCCTATAAAATAATTTTTCATGAATTTTTTTTTTTTTTTAAAACAACGCTAATTTAAATGTTCTAAAAAGTAAAAAATAAATTTTCACCCAACAAATTTTTGCCTTACTCGGAAAATAAAAGCGTTGGGCGCTTTCCCTCCATGAACAACACAATTCTGTAATCTAGGCCTATGTCAATACCGTAAGCGCCCAACGCTTTATTTTCCGAGTAAGGCAAAAATTTGTTGGGTGAAATTTTTTTTTTACTTTTTAGGGTACATTCCGAAAGCTGTTGAATATGCTTTTGTGCTGGCATTCTCCAGCACGTTAAAGCATCTGTAAGCACGATATACTTTCGGAACACGTCGAGCATGAGTATGGCTGTTTCGGGGAGGCGCGCATGCGCGTTGCCACAGGTGCTGCAAATATATTTTATGCAATTTTTAGGTTAAGTCCGTCATATAAGAAATTTAAGTTATTAAGTAAGTGTAAGTGACTTACCGTTGTTTATTCAAGCGGCTGGCTCAGGTAAAACAACTATTACGCAAGTTTTTTGGGGTTTTGTCACCTCAAAGAACGATACATAACAATTTAATTAGGTGATCCGCCATTTTTGATTTTAAAATACCGCCAATTCTCCCATATGCTGGGAATGCTCAAGTTAAAACCTCGAGCATATTGAGTATGCTGAATATGCTCACAAACCATGTTACGGAACGCCAAGCATAGCATATTCAATAGGGTGGGCCGAAAAACAACATTTTTTTTTAAAGTCGTAATACCGCGGAAAAGTTGCAAATTGTGGAGACTAATTTTTTTTTTTTTTTAAATTTAAAAATCGGTTCATATCTTCCGGTCGCGCATGTGCTCTAAAGTTTTCCAAAATTTGGAAAATTTTGATTTATTTATTTATTTTTTTAGTTGTAATACCGCGGAAAAGTTGCGAATTGGGAAGACTAAAAAGGGTAAAAAATTTTAAAAAAAATCGGTTTATATCTTCCGGTCGCGCATGTGCTCTAAGCTTTTCCAAAATTTTAAAAAATCACATTTTTACGATAATTTTTAAATTAGCCTCTTCCCGAATGTAAAAGCTCGAATTTTTCATATTTTAAATTTTCTTCTTTGTTAAAAATATTAATAGTCTAGTCATAGTCTTCCCAATTCGCAACTTTTCCGCGGTATTACAACTTTAAAAAAAAAAAATCAAATTTTTCAAATTTTGGAAAACTTTAGAGCACATGCGCGACCGGAAGATATGAACCGATTTAAAAAAAAAAAAAAAATTAGTCTCCACAATTCGCAACTTTTCCGCGGTATTACGACTTTAAAAAAAAAAAATGTTGTTTTTCGGCCCACCCTAATATTTAACAGCTTTCGGAATGGGTCAAGCACACAAATAGCATATTGAACAACTTACGGAACACAGCCTTAGTAGGCTACATTTAAATATGAGCGTGGTTTTAAAAAAAAAAAAAATTGTGTAATATTTTCTCCAGTGTAGAGAAATGGAATCTTCCCTACGCTCATCCAAATATCCTTTTTTTAATCCAAAAGTTTCCTCTTTCAAGGTCATTTTGGTGAAAATCTGTGTTTTAAAGCTTCACCAACTTTTTATCTATTAAAATCCTGTTATAAAAGTTTTCTCTTTCAAGTTCCAATGTCGTTTGGTTGAAAATCTGTGCATTTTAAAGCATCACAATAATGAACTCAAATTCTCTTTTTTGGTCAGATGGTAATTTGTCTTTAGTATTGCAATAAAACAGTTATAAATATTCTCCATTGAAACAATAAAGTACACTTTCACACTTTTTTGTTGCAAAAGTAAGAGTTGTCTTTCCCCTTGGATATGCCGGTATTTCCGCTTCCTGTGCCATTCTAATCTAAACTGGGAACGAGTTAAGTTCCAAACCTAGTATAGGCCTAGGCCTAATTTTTTTTTTAGTTCAAAAATTGTTATTTCTTATCACTTCAGGCTGTCCTGTTTTAGCCCTGAATAGGCTATTTGCATGAATTTTAGATCTAAGTTAAACATATTATTTATCTCTAGATAATAAAACGTCCTGAATCCAAATATATCGCGTTTATTTTATGTTAAAAAAATGTTTTGACATAGATATTGTGACTTGAAGGGTAGTATTTTGGAACATACTGTGAAAGGCGCTGTCATTGGTCATTCCATTATGACATATTTAGGCCCCCTTGTTGTATTGTTGCCGAGAGATAATCCAAACCACTTGGCATTCTAAAGATATTATTTTTGCGTTATACTGCACAGTATTTGGAAGACCGTGGCTAATATAGGGCCATATTTCGTCACACTTTTGGTGCGGAATTTAAACGTCGTTTTTGAAACAACATTTTTAATTATTTTTTATGAAATACTAGGGTTGCACAATGTCAATTGACCGGTCAAATGACTGGTCAAATACTTTTGGTCAATTGACCAGTCAATTGACTTAAAGATAACATGTGTATATTGCATTTAAAAATTAAAATTATTTGAATTTTCATATTTGAATTTGAATTGTTATATGTAAACAATAACATTTCTTTCTTTTTCAATTAAAAAAGTTTTAATTAGGTAGGCCTAATATTTTATTTTAATTATTATTTATTATGTAGTTATATTATGAATTATAATAGACAAATAGAATATAATAGCTTCTGGATAAGCTGAAGCTGAATCGGAGAAAGGGACTGATGACAGCATCGACGATGATGATGACGATGATGATATGCCACTTAATATGCATTTAACAAGCTTTTAAATAAAAAAAAGCTTTTGTCACAACATTTAAAAAAATATATATACTAATTATTTAATAAAATAAAATTTATTGTTTTTTACATTTGACCGTCAATTGACCAGTCAATTGACCAAATTTGAATTTGACCGGTCAAATCCCATCCCTATAAAATACATCAAGTGCTTCAAATTTTGTTTTGAAACTGTTTATATATATTATGTAGAATCATATGAGCAACTCGAAAAAAATATAAAAATATCTCATGCAAATAGCCTATTGTAGTTGTCTCATCAATACTCTGGCCTTGCCGTCTTGATGACCCTATACTCCCTTAGCTGTTCCAAAGTAAGTTTGCCGATGTTGACGTCATCGGCGCGGGCAAATTTTATCCAATCGGCATGCCACACCGATTGCTGGTTGACGTAGCGAAGCCACCAGCGTCGGCAAACTTGCTGCGGAACTACTATATTTTATTGTGTAGTTGTCTTAGTTCCTGCTTAACTTGTGTCAAGCCTACTTCAGGGTCCATGGGCATTGTCCTAACCCCACACTTGCTGACCTGTCCCGTCATGGGACAGGTAAAATACATCAAACTACTACCACGTACTACTTCAATCAGTCCCTAATAACTATGTTCCTAATTTCACTCTTCAATATTGCAGATGGGGGATGAGAATGCCCTTGGTAAGGGGCCTATCAAACCAAAGCCTGAACCGCTGAAACGTGGGGCTTTGGGCGAGATCAGCAACAAACCGACGCTTCCGCGGCATACAGCTGTACGAAAGACGACTACTGGTATGAACCTTAAGGATGTCAAAGCTAAGGTTGTTACACGCCATGAGCAGCGCTCGATGTGAGTATTTAGGCTAGTTAACCTAGAACCATAAGTTGGGCAAATAACTTTTAATTTATTGCTTATAGAAGTTATAGAGCCTGGATAACCTCGGGTATCTTGGTACTGGTATAGGCCACTTCTTTTTATTCCACCAAATGGCTAATTATTTTGCAGAGTTGGATACTTGAATCTTTAGCCTCTATATATAGGCCTAACATTTCATCCTATGGGGCCAAAGGTGCAGACTCATTAGATTCAGGTACTAGGCCTACGGTGGGTAATTACAACTGGGCACCATAGTAGGCCTATATTATGCAGTGTCCGCACTCCGCTGAAATGATTAAATATTATCAGGTTCTTATGATATTCTTGCTGATACCTAACTCCACAGTGCATAGCCCTGGATCAAGTTTGAAACTATTAGGGCCTAGTATTTTTGTGCCTGGTGTTAATGTGATACAGAGCTGTTTCCAACTTTTATTTAGCTAGGCCCAATGATATTTAAAGGGGTATTTAACCGCTAAACTCAAAAAATATATTTCATTCAGGCTAACTAGTAATGAATTGAGCAATTAACAGAAAAATTATTGGGGCCACCATGACCTCCCAAAAAATTGTCAAACATGACATTTTTCGAGCTAGGTCCCATCGGCAAAAATCTCCCATAAGAAATAACATGGGGACGATCTTTAGGCCCCGTGACCTTGGAGGATTTTGATCCAAAAAAATATTGGCCATTATTGACGTACTCGACAGCCTTTTCTGTAAATTCTCCATATTTTGTTTTGTAATTTGGGCAAGTAGTTCGGTCAAAATATGCTGATTACCAAGTTGGGGTGTGATTTTGGAATGCATATTTTTGCGTGTTTGTGAGTATATTTGGGCACAGATTCAAGGCACGATGTTATAAAGGGGCATTTTAGATTGGTACTATGCTCTAGTATCTATGTGGACCAAAAAAGAAGCAGGTTAAAGCCGATTTAGGAAATTTTCCAAAACAACAATTTTCGCCAATTTCTGGATCAAAAAAATTAAAAAATTCGTGTTTAATCACAGTTACAAGATATAATTTTTTAAACGGTCATTTAAGTGTAGTATTGTGCTATAGATCACGTGGTAACAAATAATTTTTGGGGTTTTTAGCCCCTTTAACATCTATAGTAGACTAGATTGCCAGTCTCGAATACGTCCGCACAGGTGCGAGCGTACCAAATTGACCTACTATTCAAGATGGCGATTTGGCGCTTCAATTTATTATGCTTGACATTATGTTTTAAATGTGATTTTCACTACAACCTAAGTTGTAAAACATACAAACTGACCTATTCAAAATGGCTTCTAATTGACACGCCAGTGGACCAATGACTGGGGATCTAGCCTACTATAGATGCTGAATATCATTGGCTAGGCATTAAATATTTTGTCTTAAATGAAGAGTTATTTCGAATGAAGTTTCTCTAGGGATTCCTGGCCTGCCATCAGGGTAGTGGAATCTAAAGACAAGCCGCTCCATCCTTCAAGTCCATGAACCTAGACCTGTACAAATCTAAACAAAATCATCCACAACGTTTCCGGTATGACCTTAACTCATTTTCCTGTTGCGGTTTGTATCCCAAACTCATTTAGGTCGTAGTATAGCCTACATGTTGAATTATGCTAGGAAAACGCCAAAGTCGTTGTTAGACAAGTGAGTGAGCCATGTGTTGAGTCCCCGGTGATATTCTCTTTCCTTTCCCTGGCTCGATCTAGACAGAATGGGTCTTTCCTCCCTAGCCTATCAAGGCTGAGTGGCGCATTATGGCCTTACAGTTGACACGCCCTTATACCAACTTAAGGTTAGGTTCAACAGAGGATTCGCCGGATTTAACAGGGACAGGTATGAATTCCCGTGTTTTCTTTAGGGGCTAATATCTTCTGATTTAATATAGATACAATCACGATTTTACCTTTAAAGTCGATCCGTTGAAACTTGCTCGTAGTGAAATTTGGCTGAAATTCATAATATAACTCTTAATAGTGTGCTTTTCAATAAAACAACAAGCAAAATGGGGGTTACCAGCTTACTTTCAGAGATTTTTCGAAATAAAAATCAAGTAAATCCCTATCCTTTAACATTGCAAGCGAGCAAAACCCTACACTTTCCGACCAAAAAGGCACTACAGTACACGAACCGCAAGTGAAATATGACTAAATTATGTATCAATTTGCAGGTAATTAAACTCTGGAAAAAAAATAGTATTTGCAAAATACATGTTACCACACTGGATTTTGATATTTTTACGTCCAAAGTCAATATATAATTGTAACAACCAGAAGCAACAGTGAAGGCTTGGTAACGCTGCGTGACGCCTCTTTTAAACCGCGCTCGATTGACCAATGATAGTGAACTCCGTTGTAAAGTAGTATAGGGAGCGAAAATTTAAAAATTGGGTTTGGCTGCCTCTCCGTATTACAACACGTAGTTCGAATGTATAACGTTAAAAAAAAGTCGTATAAACTGTTTTACAAATAAAACTAAGATAACATATATACACAGAATAACGAGCAAGTTTATAAGTAATTATTATTGAGGACCTATCACAAATTCATTACAATTTTTAGTATTATTATTTTAATTGGGGCAATTATTCCCATATTGAAAGACTTCTGTTCTACATATGGCAATTTATTATATGTCATGTAGGGCCTATATGTAAAATATTTGCATAAATTTCATATTTAAAAAAACTAAATATGGGGCGCAGGCTGAAGCGGGTAAAAGCAAATACTCTGACTACACTATACACCCAAAACTATAGCCCTATAGCCAAACGTTGAGGGAAGAATGTCTTTGTATTCGAGTAATTTTTACATGAAAAGCTATAAAAATCGTAACCCGTTATCGATAAGAAGTAAACAATAATGATGGGATCAATAAAAAAAGGTAAAAAAGTTTTCACAGGCTGGGCTCAACCGGCGACCTTTCGCTTACAAAACGAGCGCGCTAACCGTTGGACCAACTGCGACCACAGAGCATAGGTGGTCCATAGCGATCCGTCCGCTTCTTTCAACCCAGCAGATATGCACGCCGACTCAAAGCGAGCGTAAAAGTTTTGTGATGGCAATTAGGACACTTTTAATACTTTTAAAGTCTACTGCCAATATTTCTAGATTGTAATTGACGTCTGTACATAGCATGTGTACGCAATTACTGTTTACTTTGGTATGAAACACTTTCGAGGTGGCAGTTCTCTCGACGTATCCACACTCGATTCGAATGAGAAGGCTGCCCGTGCCATGTTGCCAAGTCAAATACCAGGTTGACCAAACTCTCAAGAAGAAGTTTCCAACTATTACATATCGTATATTTATTGTTTATAATTACATGAAAGCCAATCATATTGAATGTTTAATGTTTAACGAACTTAGCATTATTTCGTCCATTGACCCATTAGCCTAATTTAGTGATTAACGTGTTATTTTGATGGGACGTTTCGATTTCCGAGGTTGGCAAATACTTAACAAGTCAGTTAGCAACTGTACTAATAAAAGATGCAAATAAATAGGTTTTCCTAAAATGTAACAATTAAAAATAAATTAATACTTACAGTAGGGTCATTCCATGTCAAATCAACCAGGCCGAGCCTGAAATAAAACTTGACCATCTCCGATTTTGATGAAACTTGGCAAAGTGCTTCACTATATCTTTTACAAACAAGAAGAAACAGCTACATTTTAACTACTGTGTAAATAGTTCTGTCCTTGAGCGTGTTAATGAAATAAGAGATCTTGGAATAGTTTTTGCGTCAAATTTGTCGTTTAATCAGCATGTTTCAAAAATAGTTCCTAAAGCGCATAAAATGTTAGGATTTATAAATAGGAACTGTGTAGACACATTCAGTGAACGAACATTACGCCGCCTTTACATAACTCTAGTGAGGCCTCAAGTTGAATATGCAACTCAAATTTGGAATCCAAACCATGTCACAAAAATCGCTGTTATAGAGAGAGTGCAACAACGATATTTCAAACATTTGTGCTTCAAGGCTAATAAGGAATACCATAGAGTAAATTATCTAGGTATGTGTTCTGACAACAACCTAAGTACCCTTGAAAATCGGAGGAAATTTATGGACATTGTTCTGCTCTTCAAAGTTGCTAATAACCTGCTTGACACGCCTCTAATTGAGTCATTAAACTACCGTGTGCCACCAAGGAACACTCGAATTCATAAACTGTTTCATCTTCCCTCCAGCCGCATTGATGTGCACAAGTATTCGTGTTTAATAAGGATGCAGGCTACGTACAACAATCTTTTATCATTGAATGGGTCTAATTTAGATTTGCACAATAGTAACATCCATCACTTTCGAAAACAACTAAAAGAAATATTATAATCAACTTCACTAATGTCTATAGTCGCTCGTGCTTTCACATACAATTCATATTTCCACTTTACACACTCACACAATCATTCACTCAATCATACATACAACGCAATACGCATACATACATACATTCATCATCTCACACTCACATACATTCATGTTTAAATATTTTTTATAGTCATTTTTATGTAACTAATTTTACATTGTATTGTTGCGATTTGTATGTTATAGTTTGGTAAATTACACTTGTGGGACACTGTCCTGTTGTAATGTGGCCACAAATAAATAAATAAAATAAATAAAATCTACTCTTACTAACATGTAGATTGATCGTGGAAAATTTTGTATTCCTGACGCGCTTAGTTTTCGAGTAACGCCCCGGTCAAAAACTCAAATTTGGCGACGCTAAGCGGCGTACCGTAATTGGTAAGTTTTAAACCGTTGGACGTAAAAGGCTAATTTTTTTTTTAAATTAAAGAGCATTTTATTGGCAATTTAATTTATATGTATTTGAATGCATTCCTAATTGTGAAACCATGTAAAAAATCGAAATTTGTTTTAAAACCTACCCTACGAGAAAAAGTATCTCCGAAAAAAAAACAAAAAAAAAACGTGTTTTTGTTTAGATGTTTTTTACATGCACAAAAAAATTTGGGATGGGATGGCATTGGGATCATGATATATCACAGGGTCATGCACCAAATGTGTATAATGTGTCAGTTTTTACCTTCCGTTTTTATTTTTAAGTGCGGCAAATTTGAATTTCACTACAAATGGAAGGTAAAAACTGACACATTTTACACATTTGGTGCATGACCCTGTGATATATCATGATCCCAATGCCATCCCATCCCAAATTTTTTTGGGCATGTAAAAAACATCTAAACAAAAACACGTTTTTTTTTGTTTTTTTTTCGGAGATACTTTTTCTCGTAGGGTAGGTTTTTAAAACAAATTTCGATTTTTTACATGGTTTCACAATTAGGAATGCATTCAAATACATATAAATTAAATTGCCAATAAAAAGCTCTTTAATTTAAAAAAAAAATTAGCCTTTTATGTCCAACGGTTCAAAACTTAAGAATTCAGGTACGCCGCTCGGCGTCGCTAAATTTGAGTTTTTGAGCGGGGCGTTACTCGAAAACTAAGCGCGTCAGAAATACAAAATTTTCCACGATCAATATACATGTTAGTAAGAGTAAATTTGCAAAGTTTCGTCAAAATCGGAGATGGTCATGGAAATGGCCTGGTTGATTTGACATGGAATGACCCAGTAGTAAAATAACTTCAGTTGTAAGATTATCTGATATAAAAAATACTAACTAAAGTGGACTTCACGGGAAGATTGGTCCGCAGGTACCAGGAATTTCCTCCCCTCTTTACCACCACCACCTTACTCGGACGGGCAGAGTGCACAAGATTTAGATCTTATCTATCCTCGACCCTTCTATTGATGGTCTCTAAACCCTAGAATAGAGATAAATTAATTTTCTTTTCATTACATAAACTGTTGTAATTTACCTTTTAATTGTTCTTAAATGTTAATGATTTTAACTTTAATGTTTCCCTGAAATAAAATCAACACGAAAATGTTTTTGAACGCAAAAAATTGATTGAGAACTAACAATGTTAACAAAATATTCTTAGCACATCTGATGAAGAAGTGTGTTGTATATTATACTGTAAAGTTCTTAGTTTTCAATCAATTTTTAGCATTCAAAAACATTTTCGTGTTGATTTTACTTCTGTGGAACATTTAAGTTAAAATCATTAACATTAAAGGGCATTTAAAAGGTAAATTACAACAGTTTACGTAATGAAAGGAAAATGGATTTAACTCTATTCAAGCGAAAATAATTTAATTGGATGGTTTCGAGACCATCAATAGAAGGGTCGAGCGACTATTAGATAGATACGATCTACCTCTTGTCCACTCTGCTCGGGCCAGGAAGGTGGTGGTGGTAAAGAGGGGAGGAAATTCGTGGTACCTCTGGACCCATCTTCCCGTGAAGTCCACTTTAGGCCCTATTTTATAAGCTGTTACTGAATAATAATATTATACTCATGAGTCCGCTGGTACACTCGCTGGAGCCACTTTAAAAGAAAGCTCTATCTTTTGTTATCAATTAATAAACATAATATGCATAGCTTAATCTGATACTTACTTACCTTGAAATTTGAGATTTAGCAAACACCTGAAAAAGACGCTCTTCAACGATATTATCAAAACTACTTAGAATTTTAAAATTTCTTTTGCTGGTGCTGGAAGGAAAAACAAATTAACGTGTTTTGCTGAACACAAGCTTGAAATAAAAATCAAAATTTTAAACAAAATTCGAAAATTGCATTATATGAAGTACCATTGTAATACTAGGAAAACGCTAAAGTCCCGCCGCGTTGATGGATGAGCTTTTTTTATCAAATTTTAGTTTGCGTGGGATATCTTTACTTTTGCAAGTGCTTTGTTTTGCTGCCTACGCATTGTAGGTGATTGTTGTCAAGTTTCTATTGTTATCTGTCAATTGGTATTATTTACCGTAAAAAACTTATATTAAAAGCTTTATTTCTATGGATTCTGGCTAACTTTTTCAACTTTTTCTTTCAAAAGGTACTACATCACCATAACCTTAATGTCCATGTATAATATGAACGTTGTAGCCCCACCCATTTGGTCAGAATTAGCCCGAATGGCACGAAAATATCGCACAAAAAATCAAAAAACTTATATTAAAAGCTTTATTTCTATGGATTCTGGCTAACTTTTTCAACTTTTTCTTTCAAAAGGTACTACACCACCATAATCCTAATGTCCATGTATAATATGAACGTTGTAGCCCCACCCGTTTGGTCAGAATTGGCCCAAATGTCACGAAAATATCGCACTAAAAATCGAAAAAAAAATCTTAAAAGTACGATATTTATGAGAAATATTTCAATGGTCCTGTCAAATTTTCATCAAGATCGGATATGCCGTTTGCCTGGTAGAGAGTTAACAAACAGACAGAAAAACAAACAAAAAAAAACACCAGAGCTAAATTTTTTTGGGGTCAGTGAAATTGAAGTCTTCGCTTCGCTCATCCAATAAACAAAACTTCAATTTTGTTTCCACACAATCATAGATAAGGCATCGGCCTATCCATCGCACTAGTTATTTAACGGTTATTACGTATTGATTGAAGCGCGTACATGGTTTTGTGCAAGACCGGCACAACTGGATTTCCATCACCGAAACCTGCAAGTCTTAAATTACCACCCCTCCTTTGCCTTCGAGTGAGCGGTGTCGTGTGAACATCCGAGTGCGCAACTTAAGCGAGTGTGACCTTGCATTTGCAATGCAACCTCCCGACACTGAGTTTGGAAATACACAAAGCTTCCGAGCTGTTACATTGAAATACAAACATTTATACTATACAAGATAATTTATGCAAATGTAGATTATTTTCAATCATTTATGAGGGATGGTACGTGTAAACGTGTACACGTGTACCGTTTTTTCGTGATCGGTAAACGTTTTTATGTAATTACTATTTTTATCCTGTGTGCGACCCGCCGAACGATGTTTTCTCGCGAGTCAATTTAAGCGCGAGCGGCGAAATAGTCTCCTATTTCAACCCCTTCTCCTATTCACCTCGGTGCGTTGAGTCATCGAAAATCGTAGTCGGCAATGAATGAACAATGCAAGTGGCTCTAGTCGACAGTTCGACACGTCATTTCAATCGCTCTGTTCAGTGTGCGTCCGGCCACTGGCCAGCAAGCGGCACGCGGGCAGTGCACAGAGCAGCAAGCGTTACGTCAGCCGCCCGACTACTCTCCCCACCCCCCTTCCCATCCATCCGGCAACTCGTAAATTATACGTCTTCTCGACTTGTAGTGTTGTCTTCCGTAGGCCTACTCAATAAAATTCGAATCAATAGGGACTCCGAAATGGCTCTTTATTACTTGGTGCTTGTGGGGGTCAATTATTATGCAGAAAACTAGTAATGTTCGTAGAATATATGTCTATCAAAAACTAAAAACAGATATATAGCGCCTGTAGACGTAAACGTGTACACGCTTTTTTTAGTAGGGTGTAAACGTTTACTGAAATACACGCTTTTTGACATCCCTATCACTTATTTCTTGTTACTCAATACTAAAGATCGGCTGATCATAGGTATTTTCTTTAAATCTAAGAAGAACTAAGATGAAAATGAATTGCAAAGTGAATCACAAGGCAAGGCGTCTCTTCAAAAAAACGACTCGAATGAAGCCTTGAGCCACGCATATTTAGCTAATTTGCGTACGCAATCATATTATTGATATAGTTTTGACATGATCGAGTAAGATTGCCATGAAGCGCGTTCGAAATGTGCTTGTAGAGATTGGTGATAGATTACATGCGTGTTTTGTTTATTCCCAATGGTACCTGTTTCAAGTCAATTAGGGCCTATATGATTTGACTTGAGACTTGAACGGCTTCACGTGCGATGTCTGCTCCAGTCTGTTAGTTTGGATAAGGAAACGCTTACGATTATAAAAACATAACATAGTGTGCTCCTCCTAGTGCTACTCCATTTATTTTATTTATGTCCGTATTCTTTTGGTATTCTTATCCGGATGAAGTTCCTACCTACGAGTAGTTTTTGTAGTTTCGACTCGCACTCTCGCACATAACCGTACAATTTCATGTAGGTGTTGTTTCTTTTGTTTCGTTTGGTACAGTCAAGTCTTGTTAGAAGGCTTTGCGGAACGAAGACAATTTAATATTTAATACAATTCAAAAGTTACAAAATCCATCCCGATCGGGGTTCGAATCCGAGTCTCCCTCATTCAAGGTTAGGTATTCAATTGGCCTTAGCCAATTGAATTGAATTGTATTAAATATTAACTATTTCACCTACGGGAGTGTTTCCCGACTAACCAAATCAAGAAATAAACTCTCGCTCATACCTGCGTATAGGGGTATACATTATAAATAGGCCTAATGTTTGTTTGGTCAGTTCAAAGGCAACAGATATTCGTTACAGTATTGTTCCATCCATTCAGATCTATAATGCAACTAAAATTATTCAGAAGTTAAAAAGTAACCGTCTCGGTGGTCTAGTTGGCTAAGGCGCCTGCCCGGAATGTAGGAGACTCGGGTTCGAACCCCGATCGGGATGGATTTTGTGTCTTCTGAATTGCATTAAATATTAACAATTCCACCTACGGGAGTGTTTCCCGACCAACCAAATCGAGAAATATACCCTCGCTCATACCTTCACATTATTGACATTATTAATAATGTTTGTTTGGTCAGTTCAAAGGACTGATACTCATTGCAGTACTCTTTCATTCATTCAGATCTAATAATGCAACTATGTACAATTCAAAAGTTAAATAGTTACCGTCTCGGTGGTCTAGTTGGCTTAAGGCGCCTACCTGGAATGTGAGAGACTCGGGTTCGGGGGATGAATTTTTTAACTTCTGAATTGTATTAAATATTAACAATTTCACCTACGGGTGTGTTTCCCGACCAACCAATTCGAGAAATGTGGACAATTTAGTCTGTATCACAATTTATTACAAAAGTTTTTTTTTAATATTATTATATAATGGTATATGGCAGAGTACAACACTGGCATGCAATGATTAATTTGTTGTCTAAGGCGCCTACCTGGAATGTGAGAGACAAACCCAGAACACAAGCCGTGGACTTGTGAAATTATAGATTTATTTTGCGACTATTTTATGTAATAAATACAGTAAATAATTAACTAGGAAAACGCTAAAGTCCCGCCGCGTTGATGGATGAGCGTTTTTGTAATTTTTTGTTTGCGTTTTTTGCGTTTTTTTGCACTTTTCCTTTGCAAGTGCTTTTTGAATGCATTGTAGGTGATTGTTGAACAGAGTTTCTATTGTTACGTGTTAATTGGTATTATAAACCTCAATAAACTCATATTAAAACCTTTATTTCTGTGGATTCTGGCTAACTTTCTCAACTTTTTCTTTCAAAAGGTACTACATTACCATAACCTTAATGTCCATGTGAAATCTGAACGTTTTAGCCCCACCCGTTTGGTCAGAATCGGCCCGAATGGGACGAAAATATCGCTCTAAAAATTGAAAAACTTATATTAAAACCTTTATTTCTATGAATTCTGGCTAACTTTTTCAACTTTTTCTTTCAAAAGGTACTACATTACCATAACCTTAATGTACATGTGAAATATGAACGTTGTAGCCCCACCCGTTTGGTCAGAATCGGACCAAATGTCACGAAAATATCGCACTAAAAATCGAAAAAAAATCGTAAAAGTACGATATTCATGAGAAATATTTTTTCGATTGTACCCAAAAACAATACACCTCTAAGTTCAGAGAAAACGAAGGTCCCTTACAATTTTCATCAAGATCGCATATGCCGTTTGCCCGGAATCGAGCGAACAAACAGACGGAAAAAAAAAAAAAAAAAAAACACCAGAGCTAAATATTTTGGGGGGTCAGTGAAATTGAAGTCTTCGCTCCACTCGCTACGCTCATCCAATAAGTAAGTGAACAATGACGAAATTAATAAACATGATATATAATAGTTAAAACAAATTATTATACAAGTGTCATACACATTTAATTTTTTGGTCTATTATTACGGTCTCTCCACTAAACTATTTTCTATTTTCAATTACCTGGTACAGTCGGACAAATAATAAGTGACAAAAGATTAATTTTTTTTTAAATTTATTTATCTATCTATTTAGTATTTATTTATTGGATGAGCGTAGCAAAGATTCCATTTCACTACACTGGAGAAAAAAATCCGGAATGTTTTTTTTTTCTTTCTTTCTTTCTTTCTTTTTGTATTTTTGTCTGTCTGTTAACACGATTCCGGCTAAACCGATACTCCGAATGCGATGAAATTTTATATATGCCTTCGAAATCTCTGAACAAAGAACTGCCACCTTTTTGAGCGCAATCGAAAAATTATTTCTCATAAAAATCGCAATTTTACGATTTTTTTTGATTTTTTAAAAATTTCTTCGACTTATAACTCCTACATGCTTTATCCGATTTTAATGATTTTTTCACAGAACCTTAATTTTAAGAATTAATATATTCGTGTAAAATTTGTGCGCAATCGAAAAATTATTTCTTATGAAAATTTCAATATTACGATTTTTTTCTTTTCTTAAATTACAATTAATTTTAAAAAATTAAGTTAATTTTTTATTTAATTTGATTTAATTTAAAAAAAATTTCAACAAAGTTCTGATTTTTTCACAGAACAACAGAAAATCCGCATAACACATGGCAGCTCAATGCACCAATTACGCTCATCCAACAACGCGGCGGGACTTAAGCGTTTTCCTAGTTTACTTAGTAACGTACTTTACGTCTATCCTATTCAGTTGTAAAAACTGATTTACAAGGAGGACTTATTTTTAAATAAGGAAAACACATAATAGAAAATATAACAGAGATGCTGCAAATTAGATTATTGGTTGTTTGTTCTACATTCGTATTCATTTGAGTGGTGGAGTGGTAGAAATTCGAGGCCACACAAGGCCGTTGCGTCGTCCTAGCGTAGGCGGCCTGCACGTGCGCTCCGCTGGACTAGTGGGGCTGGCTGGCACAGGAGGGGAAATGTTAAGGATAAAAATGGCATATGGGAAAAAATTGCACTATCCTGGCACGCTCTTGTGAAACAGAATCATATTGAAGTCCACTATGTCCTATCCTTAAACTCAAACCACTATCATTTAGGATTTACCTATCAATCAACTTAAATGCAAATGTTCCCGGGTACTCAACAGTCAACACATGACTCACTCAACTTTGGCATTTTCCTAGTCTAGTTGGTAGGCGCCTTTATACCCTGAATGTTAGAGACCCGGGTTCAAACAACGGTAGCCTACCCCAGGGATAGATTTTTTATTTCTGGATTGTATTATAAAATTATAGGACATTTTTTGAAATGCGTACAACAATGAATGAGTGAAATGCGTCTACAGTTGGCTACTATGGAACATAGCCAGTAAGAAATAGGTGTAAAGATTACAAGGTTTACTCAATCTCCCAGCGTAATGTTGGGGAACCTTGAGCGTGTGAGATTCGGTACACTTTGGTCACTGAATGCACTCACCGCCTTACAAACATTATTTGATAAAAATAATAATTTACAAAAAATGTTCTAACTGCATAGCCCTACCTACTGAGCAAGGTGTTCCAATCCTCGTCATGGCTTGTTTTCCAAATTTTAGCCCCGTTTGGTCACACACAATTTTTCAAAAATCGTCTAAAATTTGCAATTTTGTATGAACTTTGCGGGCTATGCACGAGAAATAGGTATTTTGTCATCTATTTGAGGGGGGAAACAGAACAAGAAGTTGTTGATTTCCGAGCGATATAATTTGAAAAGTACGAAAGTACTGCACCCAAGCCTCTTAAGGGCTAATTTAACTTGTTTGTCGTACAATGTGTCCGGACCAATACCAATGTTTCAGGCTGTTAGCAATCTCCACCCCACTAAACATTTGAACTCTGATCTAATTTTTGGATGAGCGTAGCGAGCGAAGCGAAGATTCCATTCTACTACACTGGAGAAAAAAATGCAGAATGTTTTTTTCTTTTTGTATTTTTGTCTGTTTGTCCGCACGATTCCGGCTAAACCGATACTCCGATTGAGATGAAATTTTATGGAGGCCTTCGAAATCTCTGAACTTAGAACTGCCACGTTTTTGAGCGCAATCGAAAAATTATTTCTCATGAAAATCGCAATTTTACGATTTTTTTCGATTTTTTAAATTTGACTTAAAACACCAACATGCTTTATCCGATTTTTATGATTTTTGCACAGAACCTTTATTTTATGAATTTAGATATTCTTGTGAAATTTGAGCGCATTTGAAAAAATATTTATCATAAAAATCGAAATTTTACGGGTTTTTTCTTTTTTTAAACAATTCTTTGACTTATAACACCTACATGCTTTATCCGATTGTAATGATTTTTTCGCAGAACCTTAATTTTATGAATTTATATATTAGTGTTAAATTTGAGCGCAATCGAGAAATTATTTCTTATAAAAATTGCAATTTTACGATTTTTTTTAACAATTACGATTAATAAATTAAAGTTAATTTTTAATTTAATTAAATTTAAAAAAAATTAAACTTAGTAATAATTTTTCCACAGAACAACAGAAAATTCGCATAACACATGGCAGCTCAATGCACCAATTACGCTCATCCAACAACGCGGCGGGACTTAAGCGTTTTCCTAGTTATTTCTTGTTAGCTAATTTTTATTTCTTGTTAGTAATGTACAGTGTGTCCTTCTAGCCCTGCTACTGGAACATCGGTAGGCGTTGTGCAATCCAGGCCTTTGTTGCGTAAAACGTCAACTCTGATGGCTTTGAACGTAAATCCTGCTTCTGCACCCAACACAACTTTGTTGGCCACCTCTAGAGTGTCCACGAAATTCACTGTCGAGACAGATCCCCCAGAGCCAACGGAAGCAGTAGAAGCCATGGAAATCTCAGCTTTTTCTACAACAATTCTGCCAGAAAATGTGGAGGACATAGACAAGGATGACAACCCCATGGTGATGTCGGAGTATGTTATGGACATATACAAGTACCTACGTCAACTAGAGGTAAAAGAAACAGAGCAGTAGCCCTAGGTAGCAAGTATCATGCATGCAATTGACCTAGAAATTTAAAGTTGGAACTTACATCGGTACTTGTTCATTATAGGGACCCCCCCAGGGTAAGTTGAGGGGGAATGAAGTGCGTTGCCGTGGTCAGCTAGGCCCCCCCCCCACTAGGGTTGCCATTCGTCCCGAAAAATCGGGATTGTCCCGATTTTGAACTCTGTATTTTTCGTGTCCCGGAAATTCGGGAATGTCCCGATTTCCAAATCCTAGTCCTACTCATACATACTTGTAATTGTTTCAAAACCGTTGTTTTTTACAGAATGACGGTTTAAATGTGGCATTCTAATTAGCTCTGTAAGATCAATCCTTCTTGTGCTGTGACAGTGCAGCCCTATATCATCTTTATTTTTCATTTTCATGTCCTAAAATTTGCATAGGCCTAATCATAAAATTTGCATAATTAATTAATTGTTGTTTTTTTTTTATATAAATGTTGCATAAAAGCCGACCTTACGAGGGAAGCTACAGTGTTCATGGCTAAGGCTATGCAAGTTTAGCCCAGGCTTGTGCGCTAAGTCTAAGTGGCTATGGTCAGCAATGTTATTTGCAGTACCAATCTACCATCTACTGTTCTTATATCGTCACCAAGTGAGCTAGGCCTCAATCGGAATGTGGATTGGCAGGCCGAGCTCGTCGCATCAGTTTGCCGGTTTTCTCAGCAGCGACCAATGAGAGGTCAGAGTGAGGTGGTTTGAAAGATGAACAACAAAGACCTACGTCACGTCAACGGACGATGGACAGGCCGCGCATCGTGACAGAAGTGAAGAAGCATCTCAGCCACTAGGGTAGCAACGACCAGACGAGCAATTCGCTCTAAACATACTCTGCGAGTGCACGCTTTTCAAGCAAGCGAAGAGCTACGAGAAGCAATGGGACCACACGCCTCTCCGATATTAAGAGAGCGGAACCAGTTGCTACGGTTTTGGCATTAAGTAAGAACATTTAATTCATCAAATAACCGGTAAATCGGGTGTTTTTCGGTGATCCACATGCTATGTGGTAACCACAATTCAACCGACGCCACCGGGCAGCCGACGGTTAGGCAATTATAATGGTAATCCAACAAGTTTTCACAGTACAGTAACCGGGAGTGGCAATCTATACGCACCTAAATAAATAACCCTAAGTTGAGGGTCTTTTTCTGAACGAAATACTGAAATCCAGTTGCACGTGGTCGAGACCGCGGATAGGCGTCTATTCTACATTGTTCATTTTATTTGTGCTTACAACGCTACGCAGTAAGCTTGCCAACCCTTCTACATGCTAAGTGAGTACATATTTCTACATTTCTCTCCGAGGTCCACCCAGGACGCCAAGATGGGCACGAGGCCGGTCCGCCACTGTGGAATTCGCCCTGAGGGTCCAGAGTGCCTACACGGCGTACACGTACTACCTACGGAACGAGCGAAGTAGAGGGCAACGTCCCTACCCCTCCCCCTCACTGCAGCATCAAGTAGAACGAAACAAAGCGTTGAGTACCGAATATTCAGTAGATTAGTGTAAACACTTGCTTGTATTTGTGGTTTATGTTTCATGGGAATTTTATTTATTTGTTTGCATTGGATCCAATCTAAATTCTCTTTTAATCAAATCAAATCATTAACTTCAATCGCCAAATTAAATGTTGATATCCGAATTCATCTCTCTTTTCATCAGGGGCATGCATTTAACCTCCAATCCCACTCACTTCATTAAAATATGCATGACCTTCAGTCGTTTCTGTCTCATCTCCTCTCATAAGGGAGAGAGAGAGAAAGA
The DNA here is from genome assembly GCA_024449915.1 of Sweltsa coloradensis. Taxonomy (NCBI): domain Eukaryota; kingdom Metazoa; phylum Arthropoda; class Insecta; order Plecoptera; family Chloroperlidae; genus Sweltsa; species Sweltsa coloradensis. Next base: position 126,281 of record JAMZAV010001501.1, on the reverse strand, counting down.
GCAAGTACTAGGCTAAGAACGAGTGGACCCACCCGGCTGTACCAAGGACGAGTCGCCCAGCAGGCACGAGGCTGGCTCATTGCTAGCGCACCGGGTAAGGTTGGTCGCTACCTCCTAAACTGGGATCTGTAACCAACAAGGTCACCTGTTTACATGTTATCACCACTGACTGCATACCATGTTCTGCTAGGGCTGTTTCGTTTAGTCAAGTTTTCCCGCCGTTTTTAAAGTGTTTCCTCCTGAGCTAGTTTGGAGAGCTTTTTATGTTAATTACTTCATTTACATAATTTTATTTGAGAACAGTTTGCCGTACTTGGCTTTCCGTTTCAATTGGCTACCGCCGCGGGGCACGAGTACTGCAGAGTTAGGTCGTTTAAAGGACCATTCTGGTCCAGTGCAATATAACTTTGAGGGTGTAAATTGCACAGAATTTTATGATTTTATTAAAAGTAATTGGCGACTTGAAATGTACCCGCCTCCTGACGTCACGAGGCAACATGGCGGAATGAATGGGTATAAATCCTCATTTCGCAAGTTGGCGCCTGCTGAACGGCGCAACACTTATCACGCTCTAACTTTTATTCTATTCATTATTTGGACAACATTTAAATGAATAATATTTAGCTAATATGTCATTCCTTGTAATAGCGATTATTTTGATTTTTTTGACACAGCCATTAGCTTGTTATAACAATGTATGCATCATACATGTGAAAATTATCAATGGCTAAAGTTTTCTCAACAATTTATTTGACAAAAAACTACTGATCGGATTTCGACAAGACCTCTTTAAAAATACGCATCAGACTGTATAAACAAGAAATAAACTAACTTTCTAGATAGAAAGTGCACTGAACGAAACTTTGCAGCATAGAGTAATATGAAGGGGATGTGTTTTTATCTAAAATATGCACTCTTGACGTGCGGATGAGCCGTGAAAAAGTGCACGCTGCATATTACTCTATGCTGTAAATTTTCGTTCAGTGCACTTTCTATCTAGAAAGTTAGTATATTTCTTGTCTAAACAGTCTGATGCATTATTACAAAGAATTCTTGTTGAAATCCGATCAGTAGTTTTTTGTCAAATAAATTGTTGAGAAAACTTTAGTCATTGATAATTTTCACATGTGTGATCGTACATTGTTATAACAAGCTAACGACTGTGTCAAAAAAATCGAAAAAATCGCTATTACAAGGAATGATATATTAGCTAAATATTATTCATTTAAATATTGTCCAAATATTGAATAGAATAAAAGTTAGAGCGTGATAAGTGATACGCCGTTCAGCAGGCGCCAACTTGCGAAATGAGGATTTATAGTCACTCTTAGTCATGTGACCTATTGATCGTTTTAAGCTCCGCCCATTTCGAGTCGTCAATTCTAAGTTGTTGGCTGGAATAGTTCCTCACAAAAATATGACTGGGCTAAGAAAAAAGGTGATGAAGCTAATCAGCTTGAAGACAGGCCTATGGAAACGGATGTTACTGAATAGAATAAATAGTTTTTCTGTTGAACACTGTAGTTTGTTTTAAACTTGATGGTACCTCTAGTTCCGAGTACCCAACCCAATATCACCTTAATTTATGAAATTGTGTATTCTATCATCACTTACAAACATGAAAAATGTAATGCTTAAACGTCGTTTTCTGGGCACTTACGTCGAAAAAGTCCCCCAAAAAATTTTTGCCTCCGGCGGCTGAGGCTTTGCCCAGACCCCTTGCTATCCCCTCGGTTCCTACAAAAGTCCCGAATTTCAATCTAGGAAATATGGCAACCCTACCCGCCACGGCGCGTCGCGCCCCCCACCCCAATCCCCACTAACCTACTTTCCTTTTCGGGAGGGTTCCTTTAATGAACAAGTACCTTACATCTTCATGGGTGAGTTTTAAAATCTGGGGTGTGACCTACATTTGCATGCAAGTCTTATCCGGTGTGACGGGTTACATAAAATGGATCGCATGACGCACTATGTAGTATGTACACAATAGTGAGTGACACATTCAGTGTATGCACTATCCAGTAGGGATGACATGGCAAAATTGATTCCGGATCGATTCTGAATTGGAGGAATCGATTTCTCACGAGACAGTTTAAACGTTCACGCGTCATGTTTTGGGGCGTGGCAGAGCGATGAACCAAGTGTCTACTGTCTCTCCCGCCAGACGCCGATCATACACAAAGGCAGGTAGTACGGTCAACAGGCGACGACGCAACGTTCGAAATACATCATTACGTAACGTACGGCGGGCGAGACACGCCTTCATAACTGTGCATACATTTAAGAAGTTTTTTCTTGGGAATCGTTTCTTAGGTCACAATGATCGTTGGAATCTATGTCATCCCTACTATGCACTTATAAGAATTTACTGATGATGAATTCCAAGTTGTGATAAAATTACTGTACAAATTACCACTGCATAAGCCTTACCAACTATGTAATATTTTGGCAGCATCCTAGAACTTCTTTGGATACAAACAAGGTTGGTGTGATGTTGAAGGGTTACTTACCCTCTTATTTTTTAACTTTAAAGAAGAATTTAACAATATTTTTCTACCCATATCCACAATTCCACATATTACAATTTAGTGCGACACAAAAGCATTGTCGTTAAATTGAATCCTACACATTTGCAGCCAATTTTGTATTTTTCAATTTATTATTATTTTCAACGGATATTGCTCATTTTGTTAACAGTTCTCAGTTAACTGGTCACGGATGTCTGTTTAGAATTTCGTCTTTTAATCTGTTTAGACATTTGGCCATATGGCATCAAACAGACTTTCTCACAGTGAGTGCCGTTCCGCTCGACCTGCATTGTAGACGAGTGAGCGCATAAAGTTAACTAGGAAGCTTCGCAAACGCTTTTTTAGGCGCGTGGCTGGATGAGCGTAATTGGTGCATTGAGCTCCATGGTGTTATGCAAATGGTATTTAAATTGATTTCGTTTTCCCATTGCTATGGCCTGCGAGACACGCTTAGTAATATTGTTTTAATTTTTATGACGACGACGTGAGGAACAGGTGCGCACATTACATTACACACTACATTACAATCGAATAAAGCATACTAGGTGTTATAAGTCGAAGAAATTTTTAAAAAACAAAAAAAGAGTAAAATTGTGATTTTCATGAGAAATAATTTTTTGGGTGTGCTCAAATTTTACACTAATATATTAATTCAAAATTAAGGTTCTGTTAAAAAATCATTACAATCGGATAAAGCATAAATAATAGCCTATCAGAGTAGGCCTACACTAATAGGTCTATCAAATCTGGACCGGCCGTCCACAATAATTTTTCAAATTTAAAAAAAATGACTTCGACCCATGATTTTTGTTTTGGAGCTCAATTAATTAAAACTAAAACTTGATCCCAAAATATCAGGATCTTAGATAGGCCTACCCTTATTGAATGTATACCTAAAGGTTGTTAACTTATTATAGTAATTGTATAGCTAAATATAGAGGCCCCCAATGACGACAGCAATATTGCTTCAAGGACTGAATGAGACAGGCAACTCCAATGCTGACTGCTGAAATTGGAATACGTGGCCTACTGTACAGAGCTTGTAGGCCTTGACTTCATACAATACAAGTGAATACAATTCTTTCTTTCAGGTGCAATACCCCATAAAATGTGGCTACTTGTCAGGGCAGAAGGTGACTGAACGAATGCGTGCAGTTCTCATTGACTGGATGGTTGATGTTCACCAACAGTTTAACCTGTTGCAAGAAACTCTGTACCTCACTGTGGCTACTGTTGACCGGTGAGTGCCTTACTCATTGATTCTGCGTGCTTATTCTTACTTATAGTTGCTTGTAAGGCCCTTCCTTATGAATCGGCTTTGTGATGTTTGATCTCTATTCCCTGATCTCTCTGATCTGGAGGGCTATTCCTGAGTTTGCTCGAAATGAGACGAGTGGTTTCACAACTCAGTTCATCGGCCTAGTTAAAACTTCAAAGCTTAGTTAAAACTTCAAAGCTTTTTTCAATTTTTTATCCTGTAATAATGATGTGATGATATTAAGTAGTGGTGCGGACGATAATCGTATATGTATCGCTTAGCCGGTTCTCACTTGGAACATCAAAGTAAGCAACCTTGGGGGAGGTTAGAAGGAAAGTGGGTGAACGCTTTGCCCTGAAACACACGTATACCGCTGGTTGCAGATGAGGGGTTTCGAGAGCTAGTGTAACTGCTTCGTTCTCCTCGACATCTGCTCGGCAGTCTGGGTTAGTGGAGGAACTTATGACTGTCAAGGTTACACCGTCCTTTTGGATGGGACTTACCCGGTATTAAAGCCTTTGGTCCTCTTGATACTTTTCAAAAGGAGTAGGCTATGTGCTGGTACCGGGTATTCCCTCCTCCCTTCTATTCACCACTCATCATCTCAAATAGCCTTAGTGCATTAATATGAGACGTTTAGCAATATAAACTAATCAATATGATATGCGATGTCATATGGCGATAATCGTAGCCTACAATATTATTTTGAACTGGATATCGTGATAAATTGATATTCAGCCGTGTTATCGTCGTAGTTAACAACTACAATTATTATTGACTTGATCTTGGCCGTCATCCCGTGGCATCTCTCAAGTGTTATCTGTTTGGGTACTATAGGTACTGGAGCCATTATGTTATCTCGCACTAAGCTTGCTCCATAGGGGGGGGGGGGGGGGTGCCTGGGTGGCGAGAGAAGATTGGTGGTCGCTTCAAGATCGTCTGCCTTGGTACGTAGTGTGGTGTGGGAGGGAGATAACGTAACAGTTTCATCAAGATCAGTAGATGCTGTAAATGAATTAATGAATCACACAAAGTGTTCGGTAATGTCAAAGGTCAACCAGGAGACCAAAGCAATGTTTTAATGAAATAGTCTCATTGAGCGAGCGAAGCGAGCGTCTCCACTTTACTCTTATGGCTCGAATGTCTGTTTTTTTTTTTTTTTCTGTTACTGCTTCGATACAGGTCGCACCGTTTCTCTGATCGACCTGAAATTTTGCACACATGTACATACCACCTAGGCGGGTTGCTGTATAGTTTTTGAACAAAATCCGATCGTTGGTTATAAAAAATAAAAAAATAAAAATGTTCCGATCGTTATGAAATTTTGCAGGGTCAATAAGTACAACATTCTCTCCTATTTTCCAAATTTTCAGCTAAATCAGTCAAGAACTTAAAGACTTATTGGTAATCATAATTCGAAAAATGATGTTAAAAAATGAAGGAGGCAGTGAAGATACAAAGACACACTTTAGAAGGCATGACGTGAATTAGTACAATGCAAAGATGTTGGAATTGTATATAGTGTACAATGTCAATATCCAGTTAGGCCTACACTGTGTGGTGGGACTTATGGGAATGTCGTACTCGGGTCATGTTGCACGTACCGGTGCTCGCTCAACAACGCGTCCAACTGAGCGTTTTCCTAGTTTTAACATACATATATTAATTTTGTGAAAGTCTAATCGAATGTGGTTGAGTGCTCATGGTACGGGTTTTTGATGGAATTCCCAGCAGCTCAAAACGGATAATCCTGCAAGATCGCGATCTATTTCATAGATAAACAATACACAGCATCAAATGAAGTGTAAAATAGTATCCTTGCCCTCCCACTCTCGCGTGGCCGGCCGCTGTGATTGTTTGTTGCATAAAAAATGCAGTTACAGTCTTCGTGAAGGTCGTAAGGTACAATAATAAATAAATACCAATTTTAAAGGAAATCAAAATAGGCAATGAAATTGAGAAATAAATACCAAGGTGCACGTTTTAGTATCAACTATTTTTTAGGACGAGTGTCGCCCATTCACAACCAAACCACACACCACAGTATATATTATAAGTTTCTGGTTATTTATCTATTGTTACACACTTTTAAGTTTTAAGATATAGTACTAATATGTCATTACCGGTACCTCGAGAATTTTCTGCTATTTCTCGTGAACAATGTTGTTTTTTGCGTACAACGTATAACTTTGTTCTTTATTAAACAATGCAAGTCCTCTAAGATTTGCAGTTTTAAAACAAAATTATAGATCGTACGCAAAAAATACATTGTTCGTAAGAAAGAGCAGAAAATTCTCAAGGTAATGACTAATGAATGACATACCATCTTAGAAGTGTGTGACAATTGATAAATAACCAGAAACAAATAATTTACACTGTGGGCCTGTGGCATATTGTGTTTTGGCCATGAACGGCGACACTCAACCTTTAAGCTCTGTTTACAATGGATATATAATTGATTCATTAGATATGCATCAAAATGCCGCTATATTTAATCATAATATAGGCCTACTAATAAAAAAATAATTCATTAGTATGATTAGTATAATTAAAATATTTTCAAGTGGAAAGTAATTGTGACACGTTTTTATGCTTGTGTTCTTGCGCCCAAATGCACGGCATGCATGCGCTATTTCTCGCGGCTGCCCGAAGTCACGCGGTCAGCGAGCCTAGTTATGTTTGCCTCAGGTAGACGTAGAGCGACCAATGCTCCCTCTACCCAACTATATCTCCTCTAAAGTCGTCTTGCCAATGGGAGTTCATATCCAATCAAGGCAATCAATCATTGTTGCTCCACAGTGCACATATCGAAAGTAGAATAGATTATCACACCACCTTCACTATTTTCAACGGAAATTAAATTAGTCCGCGCAAATTCAAACTTACGAAAATAAGTTTGGAAAATAAGATTATCAAAATATCCGTGAATTTTCTCAGATATCCCGTCATCCTTAACCAGCGGTTTAGCCGAGGTCGTTTAACCGGTTCCCACTCGAACACCGAAGTTAAGCAGAATCGGGTGTGCTCAGGGGTAGAGTGGGTGACCGCTATGCCCTGAAACTCATGTATACCGCTGGTTAGAGCAGATGGAGGGTTCGAGAGCTAGTGTAAAGGCTTCGTTCTCCTCGACGTCTGCTCGGCAGTCTGGGTTAATGGAAGAACCTATATGACTGTAAAAGTTACACCTTCATAAAACGTAACTTAAAACTTATAAACCGAGGCCACTACTTACTTAAAAACGAATTTTCGGGTGGATTTCGACCTTCGAGAAAGACGTCGAGAGGTCGATTGCAGCAGCTCGACTCATGACGGAGATAAGGGAGCAGTCCAAGGAGGGAACCAGTCGGTATCAACCTGATGATGGGTGAGGAAGTTTCACCCGAAAATTCGTTTTTAAGTAAGTAGTGGCCTCGGTCATAAGTTTTTAAGTTACGTTTTATATTGTTCCGGGCCAATAAGCCCTTTTTATAGAAAAGTTACACCTTCCTTTCGGATGGGACGTTAAGCCGTTGGTCCCCTTGGTACTTTTCGAAAGGAGTAGGCTACGAGCCGGTACCGGGCTTCCCCTCCTCCCTTCTGTTCACACTTCATCCTCACCTATCGTCCCTCATCGTCTCGAATAGCCAAAGTGCATTAATGAGACGTTAAGCAAAATCCAATCCAATCCTGTCATCCTTCAAACCCCTATAAATCTGTGAAAACTGCAACCCTGACTTAATACTGTCCAGTTTAAGTGGGTAATTTGAGCAAACTTTATTTTTACAGGTTCTTGCAGGTGTATCGTAATATTGATCGTTCTCGCCTTCAACTTGCCGGAATGACTTGTATGTGGATAGCGTGTAAATATGAGGAGACGTATTCCCCAGAGGTCGGAGACTTTGTCTACATTGCTGACAACACATATCCAAAGTCGGAGGTAAATCTGTCAGTCCTACCTACGGTCTAGGGATGTAGTACCTAAATTGGAAATATTTCTATGGAAATAAGTAAGCAAGTATTTTAAATCTCTAACAAAATGAAGTAAGATGAAGAATGTAATATGGTCAGTGTACTGAATTAAATTGAACTTGGTTTGATGGATGGATCCAGGGTAAGACATGGTTGTTTTGTTGCCCAAGCACCAGTCTAGAAGGAAAGCCCCCTCACTGGTTGTGCTGTTATGTGACTTTCTACCCTGTCTATATATCTATCTTAGTGGCCACCATCCGCCTGATGAGTCCCAGAAGGACGAAACGCGTTGTGGATTAAGGTAACAAATGAGGGGTATAGATTCAAAACCAGGCATCTCCACTTTGCCTTTTTTAACGCATTGAATGAGTAAAACATGAATATGAATAGCTTTTTATTTACATTGCACATACAGTATACCGTATTGGCCCGAATATAGTACGGGGTTTTTATCCGAAAGAATATGAATAGCTTTTTATTTACATTGCACATACTGGTACCGTAACTAAAAGTCAAGTTCAAAACAAGGCCATATCCAATGATATAACACTAGAAAATCAGACATCAATTTCAAAACCAGCTATATCCACCTGGCAGTGATTTTCAATTTCGGCCATTTCCAAAATGGAGATGGCTGGTTTTGCTTCTATACCCCTCAAATAACTTTAAATTAGCTGCAGTTGTCATCAGCAGGTGAAAAGTTTTGTCGCCCCCAGCCCTTCAGGCTGGGCTTTATGTTCTCTATGCTTTCTTCTCCAATCTACTACATACCAAAACTAGCCGGTTGGCCTTTTCCTAATTGTAACCTTTCTCTTAGTATGAATGAAGAGGCACCCTGGCCCAGCAACAACAGAAGGGGCAGCTTTTCTCTTGTTGCCAAGGGTCCTGGTTCAAATCCAGGATAAGTCATGGATGTTTTGTTTCCCAAGCACTAGAGTTGGGAGGGAAGCCCCCTTGTACTGATGGTGTGGCTCAGTATGAATGGTGTGTGAAGTAACCTTGCTGATGATGACAACATGCATGCAGAATTTACTTCTTGCGTGGCCCTACCACAGGTTTGGTTATGTGTTTGTATTTATGTTACCTACTATTCTTCAATAAACTCAACAGCCACCATCATTTTTCGAAGGGAAGCTGTTGGATCCTATCTAACACCAATTTATATATACAGTAGTATAATAAGAATTTACATGCTAAGTGTCATATGCTTGGGATTGTGGTGGACTGCATTGACTGTGCTGGACATGCAGTACTCCACACACCCGAGCATATTCATTTAGTGTGTAAATACTCTTTCTCTCGTAATGCTATGCGCGCGCGATGTGGTGATCTTGAAAATAGTCTTATCTATATTCTTATCTATCACACCAAAATTTTCTGTGCTCCTAGTTCTAAACATTTGAAACAAATATAGTAGTGCATTTACCATTCAGAAGACATGTTCCATGCCTCGTAAAGTACCGTATCGGACCGAATATAGCGCGATTTTTTTTATGAAAATACAATCTCAAAAACAGCACTCGCGTTATTTCCGCACTCTTGCATTTGAAACTGCGCCTGAACATAGGCCACCCGCAATACAACTCCTGCGCATCGCCCCGCCTACCCACTCGACGCCAGCCGAATCCGTGACGTGAGGCGGGCGGGTGACGTCACTACGGGCTCCGCGGATAAAGACCGCGGGAATATCGCCGCATATCACGGGTTCCACGGAAAATGACCACCAAAATAACTGTACGTACGATTAAAAAGTTTTTTCTTGGGAATCGATTCCGAATTGATTCTTAGGTCAAATCGGACTGGTGAACTGTGGTTGGCTTATGTGAGCTTGTGCTTGGCCCTACACTGTTAAAAAACATAGGACTAGGCCCTATCATTGTTCAAAATGTTTTGTTGTAAGAGTGAAACTTTAGGCAATTCATTCATTGTATTGTAGGCCCTAAATGAAGAATGTTTCTTGTACATTTTCTTTATCTTTTTTCTTGAAATGATTCCCAAAAAATTTGGGGATCGTGTTACATTCAAGATCGTGCTATATTCGGTCCAATACTGTAAGCTATTGTATTGTCCTACCTGAGTGAAGACTAACAATGAGTATGACAAATGTCCCTCCAAATCTTGTTTGTGGGTGTGCTGTGTGCTGCACTGCAGTGCAAGTAATGAGAATGACAATTTATTGTGATAAGTCAAACGCAAACCTCCTAGAGAAATAACTTCAGCTAATTATTTACTACACAAGTATTTTTTAACCATTTATTTTCTTGGCTTAGACCCTTTCCCAAAGTCAAGTTATTAACAGCTTTAAATTTAGCCTAGTTTCACTAATGTATGTATGACTCTTTAAACTGTAGTACTTGATACCTGTTTTGATACTAACTACCTTCTAGATTATGGCCATGGAGAGTAAGATTCTTGATAAGCTGAAGTTCAGCCTTGGCCGCCCGCTGCCTCTTCACTTCCTGCGTCGCTTCTCCAAGGCTGCCCAGTCTGACCCCACCACTCACACACTCGCTAAGTATTTCTTGGAGCTCACACTGGTCGAGTATGAGGTGTGCCATGTACCTCCCTCGCTAGTTGCAGCTTCTGCCATCTTTCTGGCACTATGGCTTGTGGGAGAAGAGAAGCGTGCGGTAATGACCATTCTTAATATAATATAGTATATTGATTGTTAATTTATAGGGATGGACCAATCAATACCCATATTGAGAATCAACTGATACTAATATTAGTGGTATCAGAAGATTTTTCCTATACCATCTCTTCAATTTCAGTTCAGCCATTTTCCATAATAATTATGTTGATTAAAATAAACAGTAGGGATGTGCGAACGTTCGAAATTCGAACTCGAACTTAAAAAAAGTTTGAGTTCGAATTGTGAAAACGGGTTCGAGTTCGTAATATTCAGGTTCGTTCTTTACTTCGAACTTCCTGCGCAAAATTTCAATTTCCCTTTTCGCCGCTATGCGCATGCGCGCGCGTGATGATGCTAAGAGCAATGCTGCCAACTGCAAAAAGAAGACGTCACAATAAAAGACTAGTTTCTGCAACAGAGTATACTCGATTTTCGTTTTCGCTAGTTGGCAGTTATGTTCTACTCTACATTGACAACCAATCAGCGCTCACTCCCATTTAGGCCACTTTTCTGACATTTTTACGTCCTCGCATTCGCAAATCGCAACATGCTCACCTCACATCATCGTGGAATGAAGTCGTGCGCTTCTGTAATTTTACTAATTTGTTTTGTTTTCTCTCGCGTCATGTTGAGTTCTGAAGAAGATGCCGATGATTCAGGGATAATAGTGGATGGTAATCCTTAAAGTGCGATTTGGAATTATTTTGCTAAAGACGGGAAGAACGGGAAATGTAAATATTGTAGAAAATGTCCGATCCTACACATGTGAGACAACAAGTAGGTCTTGGCCTAGGTAGGCTACGACAATCCATCCCGAGCATTTTGCAACCTTTAATAAAGATCAATAAATGAAGAAAAAACAAATGCTAGGCCTAGACCTGGGTCCAGTTCTAGGCCTACTCAGCCATCTATAACTTCCTTTGGGTTTGCCCTAGGTAGGGGTTTGCGAATAGTGATTTTTCACTTCGAATACGAATATCGAATAGTACACAGAAAAAAAGTTGAATATCGAATACGTAATTGCCAAAACAATGCAGATTAACATACTGTACACATAAAAATCAATATTTAGTAATTTAAGGTTGGCCTAGGCCTACCATATGGACTTAGGGCTTGGTCCAGTAAGCAAGGGCCTGCCTAGGACAAGGCTTAAAAGTGAGGGGGTCGGGGGGGAATGGATATTTAAAGACCTACGTTGTACAGTAAGATCTCTCTTATCCGAGTTGGATGAGACCGGGGGCACCTCGGATTTGCGAAAAACTCGGATGGCGCGGATCAATTGTTTATTTGCTCTCGTAGCATAGCCTGATGTGGTAAAATGATATATGACACATGTAATGGATAAAGGAACATAAAATACACACGATACACTTCATACGGGTATACTAAATGATTTAATAGCTTGTAATTCAAGCTCACGAACACACGTACACAATTAGGCCTACATGTCGTTGTCGTAATAAAAACGTATGTCATACCTGCCAAGTTTTACGAATTATTCGTAAAATTTACGAAAAACGGTAGTCATTTACGATTTTACGATTGCCCTGTCAATTTTACGAATTTTTCAATTTTCAAAAATTAAAAAATCGTTATTTTATATTGAAAACTGGCGCGCCGTGTGAATTTCACGTTTCTTGCCTTCCTTGGTATGTGCAACCCCCTCCCCCTCACGGCCCGCCCGCCCTACATGGATATTTAAAGACTTACGTTGTACAGTAAGATCTCTCTTATCCGAGTTGGATGAGACCGGGGGCACCTCGGATTTGAACATGCCGAGAAAAAAAGAATGATGTAAGTGTCCCCAAAACTCACTAAAACACACGAAATTGCACCAAGATTGTAAAAAAAAATCCGGGGGGCAAGCCCCCCGGACCCCCCCCCCCCACTTTGCTGGGGGGCTCGCCCCCCAGACCCCCCGGTTGCCCGCACCACCTCGTTTGCCTTTAAAAGTCTGTTTGGGGACTTTTACGAATTTGGGAATTCAAAACTTGGCAGGTATGGTATGTCTAGGCCTAGGCCTAGGCCTAAACTCGACGCAGTAGGCCTAGGCCTACAATGCAAACATAGGCCTAGGCCTAGCTCTCTTTCTCATGTGGGAAAACCTCTCACTACTATGCCCGCGCTGAAGCTCACGACGCAAGATAAGTCTGGGAAAGAAATAAGATAAGCCCAGGAATAACAATTCAATGAGTCGTGATTACGAATTTCGTGAATCGGTTGAAACATGATTGCATCTAGTTCCACAACGACCATCTTTGAACAGCTGTGTGTGAGATGGCTGGATCGTATCGCACGCTGACCTCTATATGCTCAGTGGGTGGCACTGACGCTTACCGGCGATGCGCCCGACGCACACTGACCACTGAACTCTATACGCTCAGTACACTGATGCACACTGCTCGAAAGTCGAGATATATCGCCGATCTATCTTCTTTGCACTCACTCGTAAGGCATGCCTACAAATGTATGCGAGTACATTTAAAAAAGTGCGGCGCGGCGTCTGTAATTATTTTTATGTTTTATTTACGTATTTAAAACTTTTTTTTTTTTTTTTTTTTTTGGCGGCTCGGTTAACACGGAACATCGGATAAGAGGAGATCGGATAAGAGAGATCTTACTGTATTAAGGGAACTTAAAAATTGGGTAAGGGTAGGTCTATATCGCGTTGTGGAATGTACAATTCCCAAATAGTACTTTTCTTCGCCGTAGACTTGGAATTGGACATATCAGTTTCGGGCCCAAGGCCTGCTTCTTCTTCATCATCTGTGAGAACGAGAGCCCTTGTCGGGACATGGGCGTTTGCCCCACAAAACGCTTACGTTTCACAAAATTTAAATTTAAAAAAAAATGGAATACTTACTATTCGAGTTTTGAAACGAATACGAATAGCAAATTATTCGCGAAAATTTTGAATATTCGCACACCCCTAGCCCTAGGCCTAGTTTTAAGTTTCCATTGACAGTAGGCCTAAGCCTAGACCCTATGTAGCCTAGGCCTAGCCTAGCTATGACAATCCATCCCAAGCATTTTGCATCCTTTAATCCTTTCTCAATAAACTAGGAAAACGCTTAAGTCCCGCCGCGTTGTTGGATGAGCGTAATTGGTGCATTGAGCTGCCATGTGTTATGCGGATTTTCTGTTGTTTTGTGGAAAAATCATTACTAAGTTGAATTTTTTTTAAATTAATTTAAATTAAATAAAAAATTAACTTTAATTTTTTTTAAATTAATTGTAATTGTTAAAAAAAGACAAAAATCGTAAAATTGCGATTTTTATGAGAAAAAATTTCTCGATTGCGCTCAAATTTAACACTTATCTATTTATTCATAAAATAAGGGTTATGTGAAAAAATCATTACAATCGGATAAAGCATGTAGGTGTTATAAGTCCAAAAATTGGTAAAAAAAAAAAGAAAAACCCGTAAAATTTCGATTTTTATGATAAATATTTTTACAATTGCGCTTAAATTTCACACAAATATGATAATATCTTAATTCATAAATAAAGGTTCTGAGCAAAATCATTTAAATGGGATAAAGCATATAGGTGACACAAGACGAAGAAATGTTTTAAAAATCGGAAAAAATCGGAAATTGCGATTTTCATGTGAAAAATTTTTCCGATTGCGCTCAAAAACGTGGCAGTTCTAAGTTCAGAGATTTTGAAGGCCCTCATAAAATTTCATCTCAATCGGAGTAAGTATCGGTTTAGCCGGAATCGTGCGGACAAACAGAAAAAAATACAAAAAGAAAAAAAAAACATTCCGGATTTTTTTCTCCAGTGTAGTAGAATGGAATCTTCGCTTCGCTCGCTACGCTCATCCAATGAAGATAAAAGCAAATAGACCTAGACCTGGGTCCAGTTCTAGGCATAGGCCTACTCAGTCATCTATAACTTCCTTTGGGTTTTACTATTTGTATTATGTGATTATCATCTTGTTAATATTTGATTTGCCTTTAACCCATTGAGCCATGAGTTGATTTTGCTTTTTTGCCCCTACGGAAGTAGTTAAAATGGGGAAAAATGGTTAAAAATGAACATTCTAGACAACATCTTTGCTATAGAACCCCTGTATGTAATTTTTGTAAGTAAGGCCACACATATAGTCTCTACATAGCCTACATGTACTACTGTATGTAGAACAACAAAAAATATACAAAAAATATTTCAGTAGGGCATACAGAAGGCTTATCCTAGGGTCAATCCAAATAATATTTATAAATTATTATTCCTTATTTGCTTATTTCTTAGAAATGTTTGCTATTGCTATTAGTGGGTTTTGTTAACTAATCCCGTGTGCAATTTTGTGATAGAGTATTGAGAGTGGTATCATCTTTTTCCTTGTGAAGTACTGATTCAGAAAAGTGATGGTGGGGATCTGGGACCCGCGACTGGAAAAGGTGAGGGGTGGGGGTTAAAATGTCAAAATTTTGTAAATATAATCAAATATTTTTCTCATTTTTTCTACAATTCTAAATTGTTTTAATTATTTTTAGCTTTTTAACACTATATTTAACTTAAATATTTCAATAAATCATTAAATTGACTGCCATATTGGATTCAAAATGTTGGAAATAATTATTTCTTAAAATTCCGCACATAGTCGTATGGGATATCAGATTGAAGGTATTTAACGTCTCAATATGGATAAGAGAACTGTTTCATGGTCATGGCTATCACTAAAAGTACCAATATCGACATTGATTTGACTTGTAGACCAGTGTCCTACCGATTTCTTCAAAATATACATTAATTTTATGTTGCCATTGCCAATATTTTAGTTATTTTTTTACTGCAGAGTACAAATGTATGACATGGCATTATGATAAAGTAAAATGATATCCAAAAAAATTTAAGTTCAATATATTTTTCCAATATATTTCAATACATTTTTATTCAGCACAAGAACATCGTACTATATTCAACAGTTCTTTAGGCCCGCAAGGGATGTCACACATTACTGGCTTATACGATTCATCATCATCTATAGTCCATCCAAAGTCTGTTACTCTAATGGTATTCGAGGGTTTGCAACATGCGATTGCCAAAATAAAAAACTAACTAAAATATTGGCAATGGCAACATAAAATTAATGTATATTTTGAAGAAATTGGTAGGACACTGGTCTACAAGTCAAATCAATGTCGATATTGGTACTTTTAGTGATAACCATGACCATGAAACAGTTCTCTTATCCATATTGAGACGTTAAATACCTTTAATCTGATATCCCACACGACTATGTGCGGAATTCTAAGAAATAATTATTTCCACCATTTTGAATCCAATATGGCGGTCAATTTAATGATTTATTGAAATATTTAAGTTAAATATAGTGTTAAAAAGCTAAAAATAATTAAAACAATTTAGAATTGTAGAAAAAATGAGAAAAATATTTGATTATATTTACAAAATTTTGACATTTTAAACCCCCACCCCTAACCCCTTCCAGTCGCGGGTCCCAGATCCCCACCATCACTTTTCTGAATCAGTACTTCACAAGGAAAAAGATGATACCACTCTCAATACTCTATCACAAAATTGCACACGGGACCCACAAATATTATGATAAGAGAACCCACTATATGGCATAACAATGTTCACAATGAAATCAATAATGAGTACCTAGTGTTTTAAAAAATGTAGGGCCTACTATATTATATACAACAATAATTCAAAAATAAATTATGTATGGCCCACAAAAGGCTTTTCGTAGAGTAAATGTAAATAAAATAAATAATTCTTGATCATTTGATCATTTTCTATGAAATTTTGCTGTTGCTATGGAATAATAATGCACAAAATGAAATCAACAATGAGAACATTAGCTAGAGTACGAATCATCACACAACTTTGAATGACCTTTTGACACTGTTCGGTGGTCATTTTTCATGTTAACCACTAAACAAAATTGGAGGTCTAATTGAAAACGTACTTTTAAAAATAATGATTATACACGGTGCAAATACAAAATTATTGTTTACAAGATTAATTTAATGTTATCTGGACGATCAAATTTACTGAAAGTAATAAATAACAAACAACTGTCAAGTCATTATTCGTTTTCACAGTTGACAACAATGGTTTTATTTTATTTACCAATGAAGGGCAATGAGCGATCTTCCCAATACCACTTTCATACAATCAGCTAAAATATTACTAAAGGCCTGTCGTCTGCACAGCACAGATAGGCCCTAGCCTACGTCGTCTGCTTTAATCTTGTTTCTGACTAATTTCTTTACTTGGTTGCTCTTCTGAGTTCTGGGCTTGACTAATTATTAATTAATAATATTTTAATGTTATGTAGGCCTAGCCTAAGTATTGATTAAATGAGTAGGTCTATCAATTGTCTTATGTTGAAGTAAAGTAGGTCTTTGCCACTAAGCCATGCACTATTAGGGCCCGCGGGAAAAAAAATAGTCTAGTAAGCCAACCAATTAGGTAGGGCCTAGGTACCTAAACAGTAAATACGTACAAGACAACTGTTATAGACCTAAGGCTTTTAGAAAAAATAATTTTTATATTCCTTTTGGGGGGTAGGCCGGGATATAAATACTAGGCCTAGGCCTAGGCTACACTACCTGGGTTGGGCCGATGCTAGGCTACGCGTAGCCCTAGGCTAGGCGTAGTTTCCCCAAATTGAACACATATCACAAGAATTTCCCTGTTTTATTAATGTAGGACTAGATCTAGCTAGCCTAGGCTGCATAATGAAGCTAGGCCTAGGCTTCTTCCCCCCCCCCCCCCCCCCCCCCAACCACCAAAGAGAATTGCATAGACTAGGCCTGGCCCTAGGCTAGGCTAGAATAAAGTGTATAATAGTATCCTTGCCCTAGGGCCTAGTTCAATTTTTATGCAAATAGAATTGTGTTGATTAAAACAAAATAACAATGATATAAGAAAAAGAATTTTAATATCCAAAACAACTCGGTGACAAAACATAACGCGCAATGACAGTATCCTAATGAAACATAACCTCCAACGTTTGGAATGGTCTGTTGACATACACCTAGTTTGTCACCTCGCCACACGCACGCAGCGCACGGAGTAGAAAAATGATGTTAGCAATTTTATTTTTCCTGTGTTGGTTATACCGATTTAAACAAATGCAATTTTGAAGGTCGTTCAATCTAGGCTGAATCACACTCTAGTGAGCAAACAGGAGCATTAGCAAGGACACTTTGGACAGTCTCTCAGTACTTGAACTTCGAATGGTATGCCTTGAAACAATCTTCCAGATGAAGAGGAACTTGGCACTTTTCACAGAGAATCCGAACCTCTGACCTCTTGCCATTTGCCTTGCACACTTTGCAAGGCCTCGACGGAAACTGCTTCTTTGGTGTGGGTGGTATATGAACCGGAAAATGCCCCCAGAACTTTCCCTGCAGCCTCAATGGATTGTCTTGGATTGGAGCGCGTCCGGGACTAATTCTATTCGGAAGTTCAGCTTGCTCCAGAATCTGTCTCGCTAAACTTAGTCTATACTCAGTGAAGTGCATCTTCTTCTTGTCTATCTTCTGGTACAAACAGAAAGAGTTGAAGATTGTTATGTCCATTAGGTAGAAGAAGATTTTTTTGTAGGCCTTGACAGTTCTACGCATGATGGGAAATGACGCAAGAACTTGATCTTGACGATCGACTCCTCCCGTCCCTTTGTTGTAATCTATGACACATTTAGGCTTGATTACTTCCTCTTCCCCTCCGCCCTTCTTCCTTTTCAACTTTGCTACTTGCATGTCTATGTCAGCATGCAAAGTGGAAAGCACATGAACATCTTTCTTGTCTTTCCACTTTACAGCAAGAAGATTATCCCCACTCCGGCTAACCGCTTGTCCCTTGATAAGTTTCATGGTTTTGAAATCTGCAGGCATTTGCTTCCTGTTCACCCTCACCGTTCCTAAGGCATGTGTGCCATTGTCTAACAGGGCCTTGTACAGGTGAGGGGAACTGTACCAGTTGTCGAGATACAATACATGGCCAAGATGAAACAGTGGTTGCATTAGGTCCATAACCACTGCCCACTTGCAGGAAAATCAGCCTCTTTGCCCTGCCCAGTGTGGATTTTGTAACTGACACAGTACCCACTTTTACTCTCACACAGTTTATAGAATTTTACACCAAACCTGGCTCGTTTAGATGGGTTGTATTGAATAAAACCCAGACGTGCTCTACATTTCACAAGGCTTTCATCGAGCGCTAAATCCCTCTCTGGATCGTACATTTTCAAAAACTTTGTGTCGAGGTAGGACACAACTGGCCTGATTTTTTTAATTTATCACCTTCTTCCATAAATTCATCGTCTGAAAAATGAAGGAACCGTGAAATCAACGAGAACCTCTCGTACGTCATAGTTTTGGAAAAGAAAGGTGTCTACCAGTACAACTTTATTGATGGCTTTTTTATCTGTCCCATCAAAATGTACAGTGAAAAGTAGGCCTGAAGTTCACTGATTGTAATAGCACCCAACTGTCGTCAGTTTTCAGTTTTTTCCGAGTTGCTAACCCTAGCTGCTGCACAGCATAATCATTCGTCTCCACGCAAATCATGTTCCAAAATTCTGAGAAAACGTCATACTCGGAGGGGCTGTCACCGAGCCTACGACTTGAAATAGGATTTATTCCCGGAATGCCGCAGAAATTTATCACTTTTGGTTCGTTAGGCCTATGTCTCCAACTTATATTTGGCCTGTCAGCTCTAGGCCTAGGCCTAACCCTACCTGCATCGCCCTGTCCCACTTGGTCATCTTCTTCAGAATCACTCTCATCTTCTTCCACGTCATTTTTATCACTAGAAAACGAACCACTAGCACTTCCAGAATCACTAAAATCACTAAACTCTTCTTCAGAATCGCTATCTAATAAAATACGATCAACTAAATCACAACTCAACTTCTTACGTTTAGCCATGTTTACGAGGGAAAAGTGACAGCTGAGAAGCCTATTCTGTCAAGGCAGTGTGGCCGTCACCTTATTTCTATCCGTCTCTAAAATGGCCGTGTTCGAGAACCTATCGGTAAAAAAGACTGCACATGTCGGTAACAGATTCAGCATCATGTAGTGCTGCTACCTGGGCAACATTGCCTGAACTACGGCGGTTTGGCGCGAAATATTTAAGCGCGGAATGACGGACGGAACGGATACGGAACCGTTCCGTATGTCGGCATCCGGGCCAGGCTCGCATTTCCGGAACCGTTCCGTATTCATGGCGCAATGGGTTAAGTCCTACATGCTAGGCCCTAGGGCCACCGGCCTAGGCCTAGTTTGAAGTTTCCACTGACAGATAGGGGCTACATAAGGCCTAGCAAATTCAATGTCAACAATTTCTAGGCTAATACAAATCTTGGATTATGGATTCTCAATAATTTTTTCCAATAATTTATTTAGCCTAAGTTCGAGTTCGGTCGGGTTCGAAATTTTTGTGAAGTTTGAAGTTCGAATCTTACAATTATGAAAGTTCGAGTTCGAAGTAAAAATAGTGGGTTTGCACAACCCTAATAAACAGTCATTCACAATATTGATAATTATAAAAGTTAAAGTTTACTCCCATGCCATTTCCCTTGTTGTGATCAAATGTCATGTTTTTAGATCTTATTTTGTAGGCAATTTTAAATGAATTGCTATCGACGTATTGGTATCAGAATCGGTCCATAGAAAGAGTGATATATCTGAATCGGCAAATTCTGGTATCGGTCCATCTCTCATTATTTTAATTATTTTGTTCATAATCATTTCCCCAGGGCCCGGATCCACAGAAGGGGAGAATTAGATTTTGGTGGTTTCTCAATTCTCCCGCACGTCATGATGTAAACTGTGGATTCCACCAATCACAGACAAAAGCTCCGCTGCACTACTACATAAAAGGATCCATTATCGGAGATTTATCGACTTGTGTGGGATTTATTTCTCCAAAAATTCTCCCAACAAAACACCTACTATCATACTTGGGGTTTTGGTTGGGGAAATGCATTTTTAAGAAAATGGCGGCAACAAATATCTCATGATTTAATTAGCCTTTTGTTATTAAAATATATTGTTTACATGATGGTCATCATAAACACATGAAAACTGCTTGTAGTAGCTATAGTTTATGTATTCTTATCAATAACATAGAGATAGGGCCCAGCCTAGGGTCGACATAATGATATGTGCTAGCCTAGGACTAGCCTAGGCTAGCACGTTTACGCCTACCTCTATCCACCTCGATGAAGGACTAGTCCGTAGCAAGTCACTAGGGCATGACTAAGGGTAAGTCTAGTCCCTGGTATCCAAGGAGTTCAGTAGTCATTATTAAATATGTACATATATGCACATTTAACCACTGCCAAACAAAATACGAAACAATCAAGCATCAATCACAAACAAAAACAAAACACTGACATTGTTAGGTCACAGCCTTCTAAAGTCGGACTCTTTGTTGTCGTTAAGCGGTGCTAGCGTCTGTGATTGGTTGAATCCGGTGTTTACATCATGACGTGTTGGAGAATTGAGAAACCACCAAAATCTGAATCTCCCCTTTTGTGGATCCGGGCCCAGAAGGGATTTTCAGACTTGACACGGGAACAAGAAACAAGAAAGTGGCAAGATTGGAAATTTTTTAAATTAATGGAATGTTTTATACAAATTCTATTAATGAAAGCACTTTTTATAGGCTAATTACTTAGTAATTACATAGTAAATTAAATTATGTTCCATATTATTTTAAAACATAAATCAATGTTTTGGTTTTATATATATATATGGATTGTTGTAGGTTTTCGCGGCCCGTCATAGGATAAAAACAAGGATCTTTGGGTAAAACCGCGTCGGAAATAAGATGAACCTGGGCGTCCACCGACGTTTCGTCTGTACTACGTCAGACATTTTCAAGGTTGACTGTGACTCTACGGAGGTTGGAGACACAGTGGTTGGCAAGCACGCAGCGCTCGCCTTGTATAGCCTCGGCTGAAGGTGCGGGGCGGCGAGGTCATATCGTGAAAAGGTGCGGGGCGGCGATGTCATATCGAAAAAATATACTGATGGTGGCAATTGAGAAACAAAATAGCACAGCTTACTGTAGTGAAACCTTTTTAGTCCGGCTTCTTGTCATAGGGCCTGATTGGTTGTCTTTTGAAATGTTATTCGTGCTTAGAATTATGGAATCTGAAATTTGCACCACCTCTGAGGGATTTGGCTGAATAGGTCTACGGACTACATTTCGAGGCATGAGTGCAGGTTTCCAAGCAAGAGGGAGGCTCTGGCTATCATCTCTTTTGTTCATGTTATTCGGCCGTTTCTCAATTTCCACAGATTCACGGATAATACGTGGCTTGAGCTGTTGTACAGGGCAAATAGTTTTTGTTTTGTCAAAATCTATCACATGCGAGTAAGCTTTAGCATGTTGAGCCAGGGCTGATTTCTTGTCACCTGCTTTCACAGCATTAGAGTGTTCATTTATCCTCACTGCTATGCGTCTGCCTGTTTGGCCTATGTACGTTTGATCGCAGTCGCCACAGGGAACCTCATAAACCCCTCTTTCTTCCAGATGAACAGAGTCCTTTGCACTTCTCAAAAAGGAGCTGATTTTTCTGTCAGTGGAGAAAATGGTTTCGATGTTCTTACGATTGAGGATTCTACCTATGACGTCTGTGGTACCCTTCACATATGGAAGAAAAGCTTTTGACCGTGGTTTCTCCTTGTCCTCAGTATCATCCTCAGATTTCTTCAGTTCACGTTTAAACGCTCTGGTTATGTCTCGGTCCAAGTAACCATTGAGTGATAGAGCTTCACGGAGCTTGTCAAATTCCTCTCTTGAGTGAGATTTGTCAGTAAGGTTCCTGGACCGGGTGACTAGAGTGTTAACCACTGAAAATAACTGTGAAGGACGGTGGTGGGAAGCAGCATTCAGATACCGGTTGGTGTGGGTGGGTTTTCTATAGACTGTGTGTCCCAAACTGCCATCAACATAGGTAAGTAGAATCCAACGACTCACTTGCTTTTCTCGATGTCTTGATAGTAAAGAATGTTGATGGCAGTTTGGGACACACAGTCTATAGAAAACCCACCCACACCAACTGGTATCTGAATGAAATAAATTCACAACCCCCATTTTCCCTTCTTTGCCACTTTCTAGCAGTATCTACAATGACTGGGACACATCTTTGATTAGTTGGTTGCCTTGGCCAATGGGAGTTCATATCCAGCAATTTCCAGCCATTGTAGATACTGCACCGTGCACATACCGTACCTCACCGCCTTCAATATTTTCAATGCAAAGCAGATTCAAATTTACGAAAAAATAACCTTGGACTATAAGATTAACAAAATATCCGTAAATTGACCATAATATCCGTTTTGCACCCTCAAAAACGGATCAAATCTGTAAAAAAAAAAAAAAAAAAAATGTAACCCTGGTCTAGGTCACTTCATCTTTCCTTTCGTAATACTTCAGAATGCTGTAAAAGACGTCTTGAGGATAAAATAACTAGCAAAAATTTTCACCTCCCGTGGCTGGGGCAAAGAGGCCCCTGGTGTTGTTGCCCCCCTTACAAAAAATCCTGCGGACGCCCATGGTAACCATTAACCAATAGATGTGGTATTCTTGACATTGTACTTTAGGAATATGCAGGCTATACAAAAAACTATTAGGGGAGATTAGGAACAAATTTGTGTAAGTTGACCTATGATCTCAATTTGCATAAACCTAGAAAAACATATTATAAATCATGTTTTAGTGGTATCAGATACATTGAAACATTGGCTTTCTTAACAAAATTAAATATTTTGCATTCATGTGTTATTTTAGATGCAATGATTTTTTTTCTATTTTCTCAGTATTGTTCCTTATTACCCCAACATTTTGGGGCAATAAGGAACAAGCATTATAAGAATCAAGGTAGGTGCATTAAAAATACATGGGGCAAATAGGAACACAGGTATTTGTAGTATACATAATGAAGTAGCAAAAAAATTCATCTTGATATCTTGCTTATTGACAAAGTTAGAACAGATGCAAATTGCAGTATTTTTTTAATACAGTAGGGTCTCTCTAATCCGGGCCCCGTTAATCTGGTGTTCCGTGTAATCCGGGGCGACCCGTGTCGTAGGAAAAAAAATAAAAAATAATCAGGATCTGATGTGTTTATAGTTGAAAATATCACGTACTACAGCCGTCTTACATGGCACAAACTATAGGCTCGCGGCCGACTTGCAGCCGGACGTAGTAGCGGGTGGAGCGAGGGGAGGGTGGAATAACATGAATGAAATTCTTCAGGGCGACTGCCCATATTGGCCAATGGCCAGTCTCGTCTTAGTCGTCTGTCTTGAGTCAAGTGACAAACAAACCAGTGACGTTCTCGTAGCTAGACGTGTGTTTGTTATTATCATTATCATTATTTATTTAGCAAATAAAGCTATTTAAATACAACACATAACAATATACAAAAATATTAATTTTCAATACCAAATTTACAAATTGACATATTTAACAAATTTCAACAAATTCACCAAAGTAACAAATTAACAAAATACCAAATTTGCAAAAAATTAACAAAATGATAAATTTACAAATTTCACAAATTCAAAATACTCTATTTACAAATTAACAAAATGATAAATTTAAAAATTTAACAAATTCATCAAATTTACCAATTAACAAATTATCAAAATATTTAAATTAACAAAATGATAAAAATACTTATTGAACAAATTTAACAAATTCACCAAATTTACATAAATATCAAATTATTGTGCGCGAGTGATATTCGCGATGAAGCGCAAACATAAGTCTGCCTCATTTGAGGATAAATTAAACGCCTTGAAACGTCTTGATCAAGGAGAGACAATAAAAAAGATAGCTTTCGAGATGGGCGTCGGAGCGCAAACAGTGGGGGATTTAAGAGCCACGACTATATTTTTTTACGTAATAAAACTTCATATCTCATTGGGACAAATCTTTGTTTTGTTTATTTTACAGTGATAACTCAATCTCCAATTCACTCCGCTTACACTCCCTCTCTCTCTCTCTCTCTCTCTCTCTCTCTCTCTGCCTCACGCGCGCTCTCACTCTCTCTCGATGCATGCAGCCAGCCACAAGGTCGTTAGCACGGGGCCATAAAGAGAATATCTGTCTGTCGTAATCGCGCTCTGCACTCTCTTTCTCTCGATGTATGCAGCCAGCCACAAGGTCGAGCTGGTCTGTTTTTATCGCTTTTAAAGCCATAAAGAGAAGTATTTATGACAGCGGAAGGGTCACGAATGATACACCAACCGTTAATGTATCAAAATACGCGATAAAAAAACATTTTCCGTCTAATCCGGGGTTTTCACTTATCCGGGCTACATCTGGTCCCAATTAGCCCGGATTAGAGAGACTCTACTGTAGCTAGAAACATGACATTAGTTTTTTTTTTTATTATTTATTGTTGTTTATCCTTGTTGTTATTACATTTTTTAACAAGAAAAGGCGTCGACGCTAGCAAATATTTTTACATTTTATTTTTTTACTGTAATTTTTGTCTTAAAACTACACAAAGTTTCTCATAGCATGATGTTAATAATTAAAAAGGTATTTGTATCATGAAAATTACAAATATAGAAATTGTAATGCATTAATTACTGTTTAAAAGGAAAAATATACTCTTTTTAAGTGGGGGCAATAAGGAACACTTCCCTCACATTTTACACAGTTAAGTTTATTAATCCAGATTTTCATCGTGGCCTACTTGTTGTGTTTTAAACTTTTTCCAAAATGATTGAATTATTTTTGGATCTGGTTCTAAATTAAATTTAGTGACCCCAATGAGCTTAATTGGGCCTAGGAAAAGATTTGCCTCTTGAATGATGTCGAAGTCATCCCTCAAGGGCCAAGCAAAGATATTACCTCTACGCTCTAGGAATTTTACTTCAAATTTCAGTGGTTGATGATTGTGTATTCTTGTTACCCTACCTGCACGACGAGACATGTTTGTTCCCATTTACCCCTATGATATAGCATTACACTATATGGCTCATTCCTCTTTACCCCATAGTATTCCTATTTAGTATTTACCCCTCATGGGTGTTCCCTTTTACCCCAAAAATATCAATTTTGGGGCAAATAGGAATACCCCCTTCTAAGAGAGAAAAGAGATAAAAATTTACAAAAATCATAATAAAGCACTCTCATATGTAGGAGATAAAATAGACATACTGTCTTTTCTACATTTAACATGTATAAGAAGGGAAAATTCAATTTTTAAAACGTTGTAAGAAACATTTTACACTTTTTTTTGCAGTACCTTACAAGAGTCATAAAAATACCAACCAATAGTTACTTTTCTCAATAAAATTGATTACATTATCAAAGAAGAAGGTACGGCCCTTACCAAACAATTTTTCATAAAAATGTACATTTTCAAAATTTTGATTTATAAGGCTTGTTCCCAATTACCCCAATTCCTTATTTATTACCCCAATCTCCCCTACAGGGTGCTTTGCTTTTGAACTTGGCTCTGATCTCGTCTAATATTTGTGGTCTGTTCTTTAGGTATGGAATTCTACGCTGGAATATTACTCACAGTACTCATTCACTGATATCTTGCCTATTGCCACAAAAATGGCAGGTTACATTGTCAAAGCACCGAAAGCCAAGTATCAGGCTACACGCCGTAAGTTTGCTACCTCCAAACTGCTGAAGATTAGTGAACATCCAAAGTTACAGAGTGCAAGACTTGCATCCATCGCCAACGATGCCAGTACTACTACTTTCTAGATGAGAAACATCACCTTTTCACCTTGTTCAAAAGAAATAAGGTGCAATATGCCTGCATATTGTACCTTGAATTTAAAGTGTATGTGTAAGTGATATCTTCTTCATTGTACATTCACTCCTAAATGTGCAATTTAGAAGAATGCTTTATGAAATAATGATTGTGTAAGAAAGAAGCTATGCAGTTTATGAAACACTGCACTAGTCTTAAGATCTTGCTTCAAAATATCTACTCGGTGTGACACATTTTTATAACGGTGAATAGGTTCATTTCAGAGATGTATGACACTCAAATAGGGTTTTTGTAAATAGGCCTCACACATACTATCTGTTACTGCTGTGCTAAGGCACTGCTGGCATTTTAATTACTGAACCTATATGCCTAGGCGGAGGCCTATACTATAGTAAATCAAACAATTGGAAATTCTCTTAGTAGTGCTCTATTTAGAAAGCATCTTGACTACATATCTAGAGATGTGCAAAAATGGTGACAACGAAATTCGCGAATTTTTTTAAAGTTGCAATAATCCCTTCAAATTCAGTTTGCACATGAATCTCATGAATTGTGATTGAATGGTACCAATTTCCAATTCGCGAAATTTTAGTTGATACCGCGAACTAGTGGCGAAATTAGCAATTATGTCCTTAAATGCAAATTAGGTCGCGAAATTTTAAAAAATAAAAAAATTTCAAAGTTTTGGTGGAGGTGCCGGGTCGAAGTCGAAATTAAATTAATACTTGCTGGCAGATATGGTGGAGGCGCCGGGTCATACAACGCGATTGTGAGATCTTAATAATCGTTTGAACGAGAGTTAGCTCAAAATACTTCAAATCCATATCAAAAGACACATAAAAAATGCATAATTTCGTAAATTTGGTGGAGGTGCCGGGTAGACGAAATTAATTCTGGTAAAAACTGTCGGAAACTTTGAAAACTGAAGGCTGAAATTGGGCTTAAAATTAAAACTGATTCTGAACTTCACTCTCATGAGCTTGTTTTTCTTTTAAATCATTAAAATCAATCAATCAATCAATTTTTTTTTTTTTTTTTTAAGTTGTGCATGAGAAAATTGTGTTTTTTTTTGGTAAATCGCGACAAATCGCGAATTTTTATTTTTAAGGCGCGAATTTTCAAACTTTAAAAAACCATTTTTGCACATCTCTATACATATCACTCGTACCCTTCAACATATTATGCTTTGAAATCAAGGTTTGTCATGCTAGTGCTGCTCTTGTTTTTAAGAGCATGGTATGTACATATAGGTAAATTGTAAATAATAATACGCTTGTGACCTGTGATGAGATTTTACAAGACTTGGCAAGGTGCCTGGCTGCATTTTTATCATAAATAAACACAAAGACAACTTTGCAATACCAATTACATTTACACTACAGCAATACAAAATGAACGAAGTTTATGAGGTGTGATTCTACAAAGCCATAAAGTGCTCGTAAACTCAGCTTAATGAACAGACGATGTGTTAAGTTTTTGAAAATGCAGCCTGTATAAATAATTGCCTTTGCAACATACTACTAATAAACAATGCATGAATGACTAAGGCTTATCTATCCATCTATATGCCTTGAACAATGATGCTATTGCTCGTGCTTAAGTCTTGGTAGCGTTCTGCTGCCTAATGTGCACAACTCATTGATAACAGATAAGACATGAGCTATCTTATCTCGGATGTTTTTACCTGTGGATTATTTATAATTTTAAAATATATTTTATAGTGTGTAATTTGTATGGCCCATTTTCACAACTTTGTAAGTAAAAATGTTTATAATTTGTTAAGGCTTGTACTGCCATATTTTGCTGTACACTTTTCTACTAATCACGATGTACTGATTGATGGAACATGGCCTAGTTTGAACTATCACATTGGAATTGGACTTAAATTTGCGTTACTGAATTGCATGTGACGGCATTTAAGAAGGCCGAAATTAGACTTTAATTTTTAACTAAAACAGAATATTATGTATACATAGGCAAGGATCATAAATTTGTTCTCATGGCAGTTATCTTTGTAACCCTTAATTGATTATTGCAACCTCTGTTCTTATCCCTCTAGCTAGATACTTATTCTCAATTTGTAGGTGGCCCTCTACTATACTAGCACTATTGAATTTTGTTCAACCACCAAACCTTTCGTAACAATTTACGCTTAGTGAATTATTGCTACAAAAGAAAAGTACTCGTATAAATCCATGCGTTGGCAGCTATAAATTTTTCTTACACCTTGGAATTTAGAAAATTAACTGGACATTGATAAAGAGTGTCTGTAATTTTTTATTGAATCCACATTTGATATTTTTCACTGTCGTGAATCCTGATTGCAAAATTGAAAAGTTTACAAACCGTATGGCTCGTGACCCGATTTTCAGCCCAAATATAATAGGCCTACATATAATCAGCAATCCCTTTTGTCTACAAACTGTTCGGTCTAAATTTGTTTCCATTTGACCTAGTTCAAATCTAACCTGTCATGTTCCATTAAAAATAAAAAATCTATTGGGTAGGTACTGCCGTTTTTAGTATTGTTTTGATATAATTGAAAGAAATAACTACGTAGTACATGATTGTATTCTCTGTGTGGAAAGGTACAAATAAAACTGGTTATTACTTGGGTCTAGAAAAAACTTCTGTAATTACTAGTATGTTAAGTTTAGGGTTGTGCGAACCTGGATTTTTAAATTTCGAACCGAACCTCGAACCTGCATTTACAAGGTTCGCGAACCTCGAACCGAACCTTTTTTTTAAAGTGGAAGGGAATCACATGGGCACTGAAGAAAAACTGATCATTGATCCAAATCTAGGCTGAGGAGCTTAGGCCTAGGGCCTAGGTTCCCTGGCTTATCTCGCACAATAATAATATTACAAGTATCAAATACAGCGCATTCTTGTCATAAATGTCAAGGGATTCTTCTGATGTATTTTTAATCATGTGGGGAAAACGTTTTAGGGGTAGGGTCCTAGCCTAACCATCTTCAGACGAAACATCATAATAAGATCGATCAAATTAAGCGGCAATGCAACTTTTATAGCCAAACCTGAAGACAACACATCAAAATCAACATTAATAATGGTTTCTTATGATCTTAAACTGTTAAAAAAACACGCGTCTTGGTTAGGTCGCCCTAGCCCTAGTAGGCTAGGCCTATGTAGGCTTACGGATAGGCCCTAGGCCTAGGCCTACTACACTCGGACCGTCATCACTTCCCGATGAAAAAAGATCGATGAAATCATAGAGAAATAACGATGAAATAAAGCGGCAATGTCACTTTCATAGCCAAACCTGAAGACAAAATCGACATTATTACCGGAGCCTAGGCCTAGCTCAGACTGCTTACATTTGGACCGTTACTTTCCGATGAAAGCTCATTAGTAGATCGATAAAATTACGCGTCGATGCCATTATAATCTTTTTTGCCTGAAGAAAATCCACCAGCATCAACAATAAATAACTATTTCTTGCTATCTCAAGTGTCCAGAATATTTACGCGTCAAGAAAAATACGCCATTTTAAGATTTTGCAAGTTGCATGATGTTGCATATGCACTGCTTACAGCGCTTATTCGACTTTCGATTATCGAGCGGCGACCGCGGTTAGACTTGTATCGATCGGTCGATGCTGTAGGCGTCGCTCCGGAAGGCGTGGCTTTCCGTAAGCGGGAATTTCAAAGGTTCGGTTCGAGGTTCGACTTTCAAAATAATTTTCAAACCGAACCGGATTTAAGGTTCGGTTCGTCTTTTCGAACAGTTCGCACAACCCTTGTTAAGTTCTTTTAATTTAGGTTTGTCTACATCGTAACAAAAAGTAAAAGTCAAGCGTCGAGCGTAGGAAAAACTTCTGCCAAGTTCTTCCAGACTCCCCAAGTAGTGATACGGCCGTATTAAAATGTCAGCCAAGTTTAATTATCTTTAAAGAACTAATTTCTAAATACTATTGACAAAATGTCTTCTTGTAGTACCACACCTCATTTTGAACTTGATATTTCTAGGTGCCCATTAGTTCACCGCAGCCGAGCCGTGGCACGCTACAGACTCGGGCACCTTATACAGCAAGCAAAGTTGGGGTGATTTCGAGGTGTTACCCAGCCACCATGAAATGTGATGTGAACTTGACAACAATAAAAATTGAGAGGATTTAGGTACCTGACAATACATGCCAAATTTGGTTGGGGTATGAACATTTCATCTTAAAGAAAAAATGGCTTGAAGCATGCTCAAAATCACTAAGGATATTAGTTACTACTGTCTAGTTCGTCAGTTTCAATTGCTGCCCAGCAATTCTGACCAAAAGGGTGGGGCTACAACGTTCATATTTTTCATGGACATTAATGTAATATAGTGATCTAGGGCCTTTTGAAAAATAAAGTTGAAAAAGTAAGCTTGAAGGCATAGAATAAAACTAAAAGGTTTTAACTTTTAATATAAGCCTTTTACAGGCTTGACAACAATTACCTACAGTGGATTCAGAAAGCAAGTATTTGGAGTTTGGACCACTAGATATTTGACATTCTATTGTTAATTATAATTAGACGAGTGAGCGAAGCGAATGAGGATTTTATAACGCAACTCGATCGGGCCTTGTCGTGATTAATTCTGTCTGTCCGGGCTCATACGGCCGAACGGCCAAATAGATTGAGCTGAAATTTTAAACAGACATCCGTGACCAGGTAACTGAGAACTGCTAACAAAATGAGCACAATCCATTTCGATTCAAACATACAAGAAATAATAAACTGAAAAATAGGCTTAACATGTGTAGGAATTCTTTTAACAACAATGGTTTTTCTTTTGAAAAAAATCACTGTCTCTTAGTTATTACTCTGTTGCAATGGAGGCAGTGGAAAAATATTTGTAATGTAGTTATGCAGTGACAAACTAGGTCTATCAAAACTTGCATGTTCAAGATACCCCCAAATTCCACTGGGGGATTGAGTAAACCTTGTAATCTTTACTCGTATTTTGTACTGGCTATGTTTTCCATGGTATGTTCACAGTTGATGTTGACTAAACTGCGTTTAAAACATGTTTAATATTTTTTTAAATACAATCCATAAACTACAAAATCTTATCCGACCAGGGGATTGAACCCAGGTCTCCCACATTCCGGGTATAAGGGCGCCTTAGCCAACTAGACTAGGGAAACGCCAAAGTCGTTAATAGACGAGTGAGTGAGCCATGTGTTGAATACCCGGTATCATCCCCATACTGGGCTAGATCCAGCCTTAGGTATAGGGGAGGAAAGGGGATGTTCCCGGGTACTCAACACATTGCTCTCACTCGTCTAACCAACGACTGGCGTTTTCATAGTTAGTAATTGATACAGGTAGTGAAAAATGGTGATAACGAAATTTGAAAAAAAAATTTAATGTCCTTTTTATTGCCTAAAATTTAATATTGATGGCGAATTACATCATTTAGAGATGGAAAAAACACATTCTGAAAACGCAAATTTCGCGTATAGCGCGAAATAACGAACAAAATTGTAGTATCAAACTGGTCAAAACGCGAATTAACTCGCGAAATTGAACCTTTTAGTGTGCAAAATGTAGCGGGGATGGTGGAGGTGCCGGTCTCGACTGAATATTACGCGTGCGGAGGCTAAGCGGTACAGTAAACAGACGACAACGCAACAGCGTAGGCCTACCGTGACGTCACGGGCTTCTCAGAAATAGACCGCCAAAATAACTGTGCGTACAAATATTTATTTTTTGATGGGAATAGATTCTTGGGTCACAATGATTGATTCTGTCTTTTTGGAATCAATGTCATTCTTAACTTAAGGGGCTCCATTTATGTATTTATTTTTTTGTAACATTTTTTACAATTTTTTTGAAATTGTGAAAAGTACAAAATTTGGGTTTTTAATTTTTTGGCACCATTTCTCATTACCTCTAGCAATAGGTACCATAGCAATTAAATCTACTTTGATAGAATTATTCTATTTTAACAAATAATTTTGCAATTGAACTTGAAAAAGTAATGAGATACCATACCAAACAAAAAACTTGTAAAAATACTGCCAAACCTTGCACACTCAAAAGCAATGAATTCTAAAAGAAGTGCCGAACTTATGTACCCTTCTACATTTTTGCATTTTTAATACATACATTCACTTTGCCCCGTGACTGCATCCTCAAAAAAATTGCACAATCTTTTACATTTAAAACAACCAAACAATAGTTGCAAATTTATTTATATAGTTAACCGTTTCTTTTAGCGGGACATTATAATACCAGCCGCCAAAGAAAATGCGTACATTAATTTCACTTGAGTTGTATATTATTATTGTTAATAGTAATTTAATTTCTAATCAAGTTCTTGAGCTTGGCCAATGTTTTGATAGTATAACTTATTTGTTTTTTACTGTAGGCCTACTTTACTGAAGGCTTACAACTTGTGTGTTTTGTGGAGATCCATTTTTGCAGTATTATACTTAAGACGCTTGAAAACAACATTATTAATTCAATTAAAATGCCTTGTCATGTCCCACCTATTGGTGGAAAATTGAATGATCAATGTTCACTATTTTGTATGAAATGCTACAAATTTGAAATAAAAGTATAGAATAAAATAAATTCATATTTCAAGTACCCACTCCGTCACATACTTGATTTTCAGTGAGAGACACTATATTAAAATTTAAAAGTTTACATTGGATAAGATTTGGCAAGTCTAATTTTCTGTAAAATTATGTCTTAATTAATGTATATTAATTATTAACTAAGTTTGATTTTGCTATATTATATAAATTTGCCAAGAAAGTGCTTTTTATTATGCTACTCATAATTTATTTGAGATTAAATAGAAATTAATAGGTAGTTGTTAAGAGGTCTGCTTCCCAAAATAAGACTGATGAGCTTGGACAAACCAGGTTTTGGATGCAGATATTCTGGAATGCTTTGAATATCTCTTGATTGTCCAATGCATTTGTGGTTTGCACCAGAGTGTGAAGTCTGGATATAGGACTCGCATTTTCAAAATTTGGCATAGTTTTTTGTTTGCCGATTGTAAATAAGCCACAAAAGAAATATTTATAGTTATTTCCAAAGCTACCTAATAAGACAGTGATATTGGAAATTATGAAATGTTCTCTAATCACAACATGCACATATCCTCTGTTATAACCTCCCGAAGATTCAATTTATTGGTGTGAAAAGTGGTCGAGACTCGAGAATGTATGTAAAATTTTCTAGATTTGGTTATCAAGTAAATTTTTTAATGGACATTAATTATTTTAAAACTATGCCCAAGCTCTTCAGACCACACCATACTAACCAACACTCCAAAATCTACTCATTTTTGTTATGTTGCAAGTATACTTTTCTTACTCCGGAAAGTAATTTTTTACTCGTCAACAAACAACAAAAACAACAAACAAAAATAATAAAAAACCCCGACGAGTATTAAAAAGTTTCACCTCGAAGAAAGCCACTTTTCGTAACGTTAATGTTTTGGCTCTTGGAAAATAATTACATTCAAATTTCATATAAATTAACCACTGACGCCAGACGCCCCCTTTAGCCCGGCTGCAACAACACATTGAATCTTAAAAGTCGCT
The DNA here is from genome assembly GCA_024449915.1 of Sweltsa coloradensis. NCBI lineage: Eukaryota > Metazoa > Arthropoda > Insecta > Plecoptera > Chloroperlidae > Sweltsa > Sweltsa coloradensis. Next base: position 92,618 of record JAMZAV010001501.1, on the reverse strand, counting down.
GGACAACCGACCGGATGTGTTAACACTTTACAGGACATTGCTACACCGAGGTTCGATACCCATTGAGAATAGACACCGTATGCTACATTGGTTAAAGCGGACGTTACACTGGAAAAAGAAGAGAAAAAGTTACTTTTTAGAAGTATAGTTAGCATGTAGCTTACGGGACTTTTCCCGTTGCTGTCATACTGGGAAGTCGAAAAGTAAAAAGTAAAAACTTTCCGAACTAGTCGGACTTGGTTCGACTAGTGAAAAGAGAAAAGTAAAATAACCTTGAACAGTTGATCGTGATTGGTTGGTAATGTTGCCATGGACTACAACTTTGGGAATAAGTCAACAGGTATAAAGATGTCCCCTCTGCCTTTCCCGGAGATGTGAACATAAACGTGGCGGTGGATTCGTTTGTAAACGGAAGAAAACCACAAGAAAATATTGTCTACCTTAGTACACACTCTTGCCACAACAGCGCACAATTGTTTTGCAGGAAGGCCGAGAGGTGGCACCACGCGCACACTTTTTCTTTTTGTTCTGAAGTGTCATGTGTGACGGCTTCGAAAAGTTCTTTTTCTCTTTTACTTTTCTAACTTCCTAGTGTAACGCCCGCTTAAAGAGGCCAAGAAGTGGTTTTACAGCCCAAGACTGCCGACAAGTGCACATGGCCTACTTGGGGCTAGGGTTACCATACGTCCCGGATTTTCCGGGACAGTACCGTTTTTCTTGTTGGTGTCCCGAAAAACATTTTCGGGAGGCCAAATTGTAGCAAATTTCTGCATTCAAATATTTCGTGACGGCGACTGGGCCGGGACCGGAATCGAGGTTATTGCAAACATGGGGATGTGCAATATAACCAATGTTGTCATTGAGCGGCGAGTCGAGCTCAAGGCCAGGGCAGGCGACAGTACAGTGTCAGCCCACTAGTAGGCTAGTCGTTGTCAATGATTCACCGCACCGTCACCGTTGTGTAGTCAGTGTTGAGTTTGCGTTGTGACATTGCTTAGCTTACAGACTGTACCAGTGGTGTGCGTGTGTGACAAAATACAATGGCCAAACGCAAGTGTCGTTTTTCAGACAAACTGAAAGACGAATATCCGTTCTTGTCTAGAAATATGCAAATTGAAAGAAAAGTTGATTGTTCTGTGTGCCGCGGTGTATTCGGGATAAAGCATGGTCCATGCATGGAGGACGTTCAGACATTTTAGATCATTTAAAATAGAAGAAACAAAGCTGGTTTAGAAGCAAAGTGCACAAGCTGTAAAATTAATGACTGTTTCTCAATTATATTAATCATTCTTCTTTATTAATAAATTGCTTTTAATTAATGTAACCAAACCAAATGCTTATTTCTTCAATTTTTAATACGCAAGTACTTCCCTGTTGCACAAAACTAACTAAAGTCACCGTCAATATGACTGGGTGTAGGAAAAATTTAGAAATGTAGGTAGGTAGGACCGTAGGGTTTGGTCCCTTTCCCACGAATGTTCGTGGCACATGGGTAATTAATTATTTGTCCTGGATTTTCTTCTGAGAAATATGGTAACCCTATACTTGTCTCAATTCATTCTTAATTCAGTTTGCATTAAGACATGTTTTTTATTATGTTCCGCCTGTTCTGCAAATTTAGGATGACCATTTTTCGAAATTCGGCACATGAATTTTTGGAAAGGGATAATGCGATGGGGGAGTATCCAATTGTTCCTAAAGATATCTTTAACCTAATTAAACCCATTTCATCTTGTGAAAAATATTTGCAAATTTTCTCGTTAATATTTGAGAGGGGTCGCGCTTTTGGTAATTATGAAGAATCACTCAGGGGACCGGAATTACTTTGGAAGGTAATTTAAATGATTGAGCGATGTTACATGGTTTGTGGAGTGAGTGATTTAAGTCGGCGCACGTTGATTTGAGTATGTTTTTTGGTCATTCGGAAGGTTTGTGTAGATTGACATAATGTTGATGTTTACGTTGTGAGAGTGTTGTATGTCGACTGAAGCGACAGCGAGGTGGGGGAACGACGTATTGCAGTGCTGGCAACTAAATCCTTTGTAATTTATGGGATTGACTGGTTTTCTTGAGTTAGCGATTCATCGGAATGAGGTGTGTGTTTGTGGATATGAGTTGGGGTCCAGGGGCAGAGAGTTGTGCATCGAATTTAATTTTGTAATTCTTTGTACTTGAGCCACTGGTTTAGGCTGGATTTGAGTTCAAAGATGGCGGCGTGCGGTGGTGATGGTGGCTGTTTCTTACATCATTGAATAACCAATTGGGATACACAAAGGTTACGTGTTGGAAGTGTATGTTGTTTTGTAAATACGTGTGAGCGCCTGTTTAAAAATCATTTAATATTACTCTGTTATGGTTGTTCTAGTGTTTATTCAAAAAAAAGGATTAAAAATATCGCTGAGTAACCCTCACTTTTACCGGAGATGGTATTTGTATTCAAATAAATTGGAATGGTGACAATTATTAAATTAATAGAAATGTCCTAAAATTAAAAAAATGGGACATTTGGTCGGTCTCTTGGGACAGGTGCCTGAATACCAGATTATAAATTATTCTATGTATATTTTATATAGGCTACTTGTTGAATTTCAAAGAGCTAATAAATCTATCTATTTAGGTCCTATTCGGGTGGAGGGTATAGTAGGCCCTAGTAGTAGCTATGGTAAGACAGGACAGTACTATTTTTGGATGAGCGTAGCGAGCGTAGCGAGCGAAGCGAAGATTCCATTTCACTACACTGGAGAAAAAAATCCGGAATGTTTTTTTTTCTTTTTTTTTTTTTGTATTTTTGTCTGTTTGTTAGCACGATTCCGGCTAAACCGATACTCCGATTGCGATGAAATTTTATGGAGGTCTTCGAAATCTCTGAACTTAGAACTGCCACGTTTTTGAGCTTAATCGAAAAAAAATTCTCATGAAAATCGCAATTTTACGATTTTTTTCGATTTTTTTAAAATTTCTTCGACTTACAACACCTGCATGCTTTGTCCGATTGTAATGATTTTTTCACAGAACCTTAATTTTATGAATTGATATATTCGTGTAAAATTTGAGCGTTATCAAAAAATATTTTTTACGAAAATCGCAATTTTACGACTTTTTTCAATTTTTAAAATTTCTCCAGCTTATAACACCTACATGCTTTATCCGATTGTAATCATTTTTTTACAGAACCTTAATTTTATGAATTAATATATTCGTGTAAAATTTGTGCGCAATCGAATAATTATTTCTTATGAAAATTTCAATATTACGATTTTTTCCTTTTTTAAAATTACGATTAATTTAAAAAAATTAAAATTAAGTTAATTTTTTATTAAATTAAATTAAATTTTTTATTAAAATTTATTTAATTTTAAAAATATCTTCAACTTAGTAATTATTTTTTTACAGAACAACAGTAAATCCGCATAACACATGGCAGCTCAATGCACCAATTACGCTCATCCAACAACGCGGCGGGACTTAAGCGTTTTCCTAGTATAACTCCATGGTATGACAGCGCAAATCATATTTCCCGCAAATAGAAATTGGTCGTTTCGCAAATACGTTGGTAGACCTGTGTGTGATGTGATTTTGGCGGTTGCCGGTTGGTGATTCCCTACCCCGGTTCGAACCCAAAACGGCATTTTCTGTTTTCCGGATTTTCCTATGTGACTTTTGGTTCTTGGCCTATTTCGCTATCATGGAAAAAAGAAATTTTTCTGGAATACCCTTCTTCGGATCGCCTATTTTTTCTCCTCAGGAAGCAAGGAGAAATAGTACAAGCAGGACGAATGCGACTAAAAAACCACCATCGTCGTAAGTATTTTTTAAGGTTATGTTTGGCCCTCCCTAGGCCTAGGCCTACATATCTTTTTGTATAGGCTTAGGCCTTCCACCTTGCCCTACGCTGGTTGGGAATTATTATCATTGATGATAAAATATAGACCTTAGGCCTATATTTAATCGTTCATTAGATCCAGTGGACTGGACTTCGAAATGGGTACGCCCAGAGCCCTATCTAGCCTAGCCTAGGGCCTACTAGGCCTATAGGCGGAAGGTACCTAGCCCTAGGCCAACACACTTGCCAGTTGCCACACGTTTCTAGGCCTAGGGTAGGGTTAGACTGAGGTCATGAGGTAGCTAGGGCTAGGCCTACTTGTTCGGTTGGGACCGGCCAACTTCTCATGTTAGGTGAAAAGTAGGGGGGGGGGGCGCGAAGCGCGTATTTTGCAATATTATCATTTGGCCTAATTACTATTATTAATTTTTAAAACATACAACAATATCATAAATTATTATTATTTTATTAATTATTAAAACATGGCGCTTTGCGCCCCCACTCCCCTGAACCTACTTTTCCCATGCGAAGACAGTGTTGAAAAGTTGGCCGGTCCCAACCGAACAAGTAGGCCTACCTAGAGTGAAGGCCGATACACAATTGCCCGGGAATGAGAACTAAAAGACGCTAACGTTTAACCCTACCTACCCTTCACCTACAATTCACTTGCCACTTCATCCCCTCGGGAGCTCATAACTCACGTAAAACCTCTTATTCGCCAGGCCTAGTTAATTTTGAAAGCTTTTCTGTTCTTCTGTTTTTGCTAGGGATTCAAACGATAATCGATATTATCGATCGATAATCAATAATGAATATAATTTCGATAATCGATAACCAAAAATCATTATCGTTAATCGAAATATCAAATAATTGGTCAATAGTGGCACTAACCAAAACTTTAAAGACGGAGATTATCTCACATTGTGCCATGCACTGGCTGAGATGATGGTGTCACACTCGAGATTTATCTTTGGAAATGAGCTATTAATCGATAACGGAAGCCAAAACACATGAGATCGAAGACAGCGAGGCAGCAATCAGAACACGATTGTTTTGTTTTGACTTACACTTGCCACACTTGAGGTTCCACTTATAGGTTGGAACAGGCTTTATTGGTGATATTGATTTGATAGCCCTAATGACATTACCATTTTGATAATCGATAATGAAAAAATTATCGATGTGCACCCCTAGTTTTTGCTATTAGGCCTAGGGTTCGAAATTTTCCGGAAAAATTGAAGTCGAGGAAAAAAACGGATATTTTCCCGTTTTTTTCCGGAAAAATTGGGAAAAATTGAATTTTCTTTACTTTTCATAAAGTTTATACTTCCTCGTATTTCATTTTAGATTAATGGCATCTTTATGGTAAATTATAAATTAAGATTATTATTGTTAGTTTATTTTCATGTGTTTACGTACGCGTGTTTACTATTGATGTTTATAAATGACAGCAAAATGGCAGCAATACTACAATCCCTTGCAATTATTACTATTTATAGCCAGGGGTCGAAATTAACTTTTTTTGCAACTAGCACTTCGGGCTAATGGCAACAATAGTCCTCTAGCCCAAGAGCATTTTTACAGTCGGCAATCAAATAGGTTATATTGATGTAAAAACAATAATAGGGTATGTGAATGTTTTAAGTCACAATATTTGCCGGGTTTGACTTATGTGTAGGGGGGACTAGGGAGCGACCGGAAACGAATTTTAACCGTAATATTAATAATCCTAAATTAAGCGATTTTTTATTTTGTTTGCATATTTACAACGATTTTCCATACTAGGTAGTGCACTACTACTGGAAACTCGTTAAGTTATTGTTGCGAAATATTGAGATTTTTTGAACGGCAATTGGGAACTCTGGAAAACCTGTCGGACTAGAGTAATTAGATTTTTACTAGCGCGAGCAAAGTTTCACTAGCCTCGGGCGAGCATTAATTTGACTCCTGTTTATAGATATACTATGTTAAGCTTTAGTCCCTCCCACGGCATGCCCTATTACTTTACAATATGGTCACAAAACTGTCTTTGAAATGAGAATTCCAATCATAATTTTAGTCTAACCTAACAAGAACAACTAAGGCATTTACCTTTCATTTTACTATTAAAATAATGAATTAAAAACTGTGAGATATGTAATTGGGCTACCTTATTGATAAAAATAATCATTACTACATTCATATCAATTTTATTTATCCTATGCACCTTAAAACCAATTTTTTCATTTTTTCCTATTTTTCCGACGTGCCCGGAAAAAAACGGAAAAAAACACGGGTTTTTTCCAAAATTTCCGGAAAAATTGGTACCTACCTTTTAAATCCCTAATTAGGCCTACATATCACTCATTATTCATGGGCCATATATTTCTTCTGTGTTATTATGTTTAGTTTAGTTAGTATAAGTTAGTACTAAGTAATGTTTTTTGTTTACTATGCACAATGGCCTATGGCTGTATTTGTGTCTAGTTGAATAAATAAATAAAACACAAACAGACTCTCTGCTCACAAACTGTTTCAACAATAACACACATAACACAACATAGGCCTACATAACAATAACATTATGGAAGCCTTTTAATTTTGCGCCTGACAACTTTTCTAACTCATAAGTCACTCATAGGCGTTAGGTTAGGTGCCACAGTACGAGAAATCTGGTATGGTCCATCGTATATCAAGAAAAATTTAGCTAAACGCCGATGAAATGTGGTTTGCCTTGAGGAGCACAAGATCGCCTGCGTTGAAAACAATAGGGGTATCTGTCAGCTGGTGATGTAGTTTCCGCCTGTCCGTGCGTGACATCAACCGCTCTCTCGCCAGGAACTAGGGATGGCAAGCCGGTCAAATAATGTCAATTGACCAAGTAATATTGACTGGTCAATATGGTCACAGTAATATTTTACTTATTATTTGGCATCACTCATTTTCAAAGAAATCACTTTTTTAATCCTTACAAATTGAATTGGACAGTCACTGTTGTGCCTTAATACTTTTCGACAGTGAGTACACAAAGTTGTTGAAAGGCAGTGAATCATAGCTGTTATAAAACATTGGCTCGCACAATAATGTTTTAAAATGTTTTTAATGGTTTAACTTTGAATCACATGATTGTACACCTGTGTCAAGACTGGTTAGCAGTCATTATTAGTAGTAAGTTACATTTGTATGTGAATATTTATGTTATAAAGTGATTGTAAAATTTTATTGGACGACTTTCCATGCTATGGTGCAAGATTAAAGTTTCTATGAGTCTTTGGACAGATAGTCACTCAATATGATTGACATCACAAAGTTATACCTAACATGCACATCGTTATGCAATTTTTTATGAAATGTTAACAAAATGACAATAGATTCGATTTGAACTTGTATTCAACATTTCGACAGGTGTTTTTGAGAAAAGAGAACTTTTGGAGAAATATTTGACAAGCTCATAAAACAGAACGTTAACCTGAAAACGTCATTAAAAGTATATGATAAAGAGTCAAATAATTCACCGAATAATATGCGCATGAGTAAAAATCCTGTTAATGTGAATATAACTATTTATCGTACCAGACCTTGACAAACAAAAGATTTCTAAATTTTGATCCGTAGGCACTATAATTCGCTAATGTGTGTAAGGGCCTACACATTCCATGGAGAAGATTCAAGTTGCCCTTCAGCCCTTTGAAAGCAAGGAAATATTTAAAACTTGAAAAAAGTCTTAGAAACAATGTTGAATGGATGACAAATTCTTAAAATAATTGCAATCTAGACAACATTGAAATAAATTTAAAATCAAGTGTAGCATTATAAGTTATTTGTTGGATATTTCAATGCTAGGGTTAGCAATGGGCAAAAGGATATTGTAGATATAAAAAAATTAGACTAACTGCTGTTGTAACATCTGACTTCATCAACAGTGGCTACCATTGACCCAAGTGACACTGTGGTGAAACATAACCGTTCATATTATGCAAACAAACAAAGACAAGGCAATCACTTTTCAACGCAACTGAATTTCCTGTTCCCCACATACTCGAATGGATGTAAGCGAGGCCAGGATGGCCAGCAACCTTTGCGTTTATGACCGAGGCTCTAACCGGTAAACGCCTGCCCCAAACTTACTAATCAGTAATCAGCGAACTCAATGTTTGTATGGTGCAGTACATTAAGCAAATCGACATCTAATCCTGGAAAACCATCCAGGATACAACATTTCAGCTTACAAACACTGCTAGCGTCAAGAACTGCTGACCCTAATGTATGCGTCGTAGTGTTGCACTGTGGCACAAATTCTCTAAACGACTAGCATTGGGCAAATATCTATGAATGTATCAACTGCTCAGACTACCAAAAAACATTCCTAAGTGCCTCAATCGCCTACACCTCCATCGCACACCCAGGGATAAGAATGCAAGGACTTGGTGGAAGAAGTCAACAGTGAATTAAAAAGAATATGTAACTTACTGCAAGCCACTTAATGTTGAGACCAACATTTCAATAATGCCACGCACGCCATCTGTCCAAAGGAGCCTACACCCCAACAAGCAGGTCATCCCACCATCCACAACTTGTTGGCCGAAATGTGGATCAGTAATGAGTTGGCGACCAACCCTTCAGCTTACCTACACCGTTCCCAAAATCAAAAACACAAGTCTCAGCCCCACTCCCCCGGGTCCGCAACCATCCCATCAATCACACAAAAGAGATCGGCAGGCCCACGCAGTCAACAAATTGAGCTTGGGGCAATCTATTCCAATTCGATTCCACAAAACTTTTCTCCCAACCCCACACTCAAAGCATACCAGGCTCAGTCTACTATTGTCCAAAATTCCTCCCACTCCAATCCCCCTACTACATCATACCGACCAGCAACCACAAAGCCAGCATTGGCCTCACAGTCACAGAGCTCCAAGGTAACCAAATTTGACGCCCCCTCATTAATTCCCTCTCCTGCCCACTCCCGTGTTCGGGCTGATTTTGAATGAGCCAAGGCATCGCAGCAGTTCAAAGTAAATTTGGCTGTGTGGACCACTGATTCAACAAGAGATCGATTCACAAGCTTTTTCGACTAACAACAGCTCGTCACTTGCGACCTCCCACCCAACCCCCTACTATCTACCACGCAACAGCATTGCCCGCAAGTCAAGTACCATTTGTCAACCTGATGATGTTATTTTAGAAACTACGCCAATCCAGTAAGTAAAGAAATGGCTGGTGCACACGACTCACAGGAGCGAGCTTACGCTAAAACTCCGCGGAAGGCAATCATCCTACCGATAACAATGAAGAAAAAAAAAAGAGCATACTGTGATTTCTACCACATTGACAAACTTGCCATGCCCCGCATTGGGTGTGTCCTAGATCATATGTACTGGCCATTTTTCAAGGCCATGATTGATGATATATTTCGCGACTCAAGAACGCAAATTCTCGTCTACACTCCCCATTCCCTCGCCAACATCCAGATGACCATGTATCTTCCAACAAATTCTTTGTTCCTCTGCAACTGCCCCCACATTGGGTGCCCTTTACTCCATCCCAACACAACCACCACCACAGAGGCTGATCCTGATGGACGTCAGCGTTACTGCCGAGCCACAGCCTGCGTTAGTTACGGAACCTCTCGCCGAGGAGGCCAAATCCAAGGATGACAAGGTCACCCAATCGCCTTCCTTCACGGATGTGGAGACTAACACATATGAAGAAGACGGGACTTCCCAGTTGCCCCCTCTTGATGTCGCTGACGTGGCCAAATCCGAGGAAGACCAGGTCAACCAATCGGCCTCCTCCATGGTCGAGGAGACTTTCTCAGCTGTGTCACCGTCGCAACCCGTGATTGCAGGATCCATCCTGCACGAGGTCCCTGGTGACTGGACTCTACCCGTGACTGCAACCGAGCTTCCGTCGCAACAGGCAACCCCATTAATTACAACCCCTAAACTATTGTCAATAAAAAAAGTAAAAAAGGCTAAACTCCACCCCACACGTAACCAGCCCTCCAGAACCACTAAAGTAAACCACAAAGCCCTTAATCATTCAAAAATTGTAAATTTTCTTTTGCTCAGCCAACAAGTGTTGCCAATTTAAAACAAACTAAGGCAAGGAACACAGTCGCCCCTAATAATACCCCGTCTGCTTATGGCCCCAGCCACAAACCACTAACAACCTCGCCTAAAATCTGCTCGACTCTGAACAAACCCAACAAATCAATACAGAGCCCTAAAATCGCATTCCTTAATATCTGCTCAATCCGGAACAAAATCGAAGAAATTGAGCTTCTCACCAAGCGCCTCTCCCCTGATATCTTTTGCTTCTCGGAACACTGGCTTACTCCACACGAAATTAACTCCTTTTCCATCTCCGGCTACGCTAATATTGACCTTTTCTGTCGCTCCACGTTCATCCATGGAGGTGTCGCAATCCTTGCCAAACCCCACCTCAACCTCATTCCCATTACTGAAGTCAAACCCTACTGCACCGAGAAAGTGTTTGAATGTGTGGCAGGTTCTTGGCGCTCTCTCGATCAGCACTTTATAATTCTCTCTGTCTACCGTTCCCCTCTTGGTGACTTAAATACATTTCTCTCCAAGCTTGATGAAGTGCTCATCCTTCTCACCAAGAAATTTCCTAAAGCAGACTTAGTCTTATGCAGTGACCACAATGTGGACCTGCTTACCCAATCACCATCCCGATCTAAACTGCTCGATCTGGTCCACTCCTTCAATATCATTGAAACCATTGATACACCAACCCGTGTCACTGCCACTAGCAGCTCTCTTATCGACAACATTTTCACTTCTCTCGACCCAGCATTGTTTTCCGTCAGCTCTACTGACCCTGGCCTGTCTGACCATTACCTCCTCATTCTCAACCTTTATCTCTCCAAAATCCACCCCCCAAAAATGAAGGTAATGAAACGCTCTTTCAGTCCCAACAATACAGACAACTTTCTAACACGGCTAAGTGCAGAAAATTGGCAGTCACTGTCAACTCCTGGAGATGCAGATGTACTCTTCTCTAGTTTTCTTACCACTTTCCTGTATCACTTCAATAAATCATTTCCGCTAAAAAGCTGTCCCCGCTTTAAACCCAAAGTCAATTCCTGGATCACACCAAAACTGCGATCCGAAGCCCAGACCTTGCGATCCCTTCATTTCGAACTGAAGTCGACTAACAACTCGACTAGTAAACAACAATATCGTGATTTAAAAAAGTCTCATGCTAGAAACATTCGCCAAGCTAAACTCTACTATACGACTCCTTAATATCAGAATCTAAGAACACCTCAAAAGCTATTTGGTCCATGATTAAATCACAGACCAATGCCCCGCAACCTAAATGCAACCTCTCTCTTATCGCTAACGGTAAAGTTATATCTGACGCATCATCTCAATGTGAACTCTTTAATGACTTCTTCATCAACTCGTGCAACCCTGCTGGTAAGCCTAATGCATCAATTAACCCTCCCCTCCTCCAAAACCCCACGACCTCTGATCGGCCCAACTATCTTTCTCCACCCAACCACTCCAATTGAAGTAGCTACTGTAACTAGGAAACTTAGTTCCAAACACTCATATGGACTTGACGAGGTGCCAGGCTCTCTTCTTTTTAAATGTATGGACTTTATTTCCGGCCCATTAGCCTACATCATAAATCAATCCTTTTCTGATGGCATTTTCCCCTCTAAACTGAAGGCAGCAAAAATAATCCCCATCTACAAACACAAAGGTAAAAAATCTGAGATGACTAACTATCGACCCATCTCCCTGCTCTCCTCTTTTTCCAAAATATATGAATACATCATGCATGATCGTCTATCATCATTTCTAAATTATCACAACATTCTCTCCCCTACTCAGCATGGTTTTTTGAAAAACAAATCCACCACAAGCGCAATCTTCAGTTTTCTTTCCCCTCTCTACTCTGCTTTGGACAAAGGTGACCACGCGGTAGGTGTGTTCTATGACATGACAAAGGCTTTTGATACGATAGATCACAAAATTCTCCTCGGAAAGCTATATACCTATGGCATCCGGGATCGCTTTAGATTGGATTTCCTCTTTTCTCTCCGGCCGTTCTCAAGTAGTCGAAATCGAGACAGCCAATGGTCTATCCGTCACCAAAACCCGCTCTAAATCTCTGTCCATAGTCTGTGGGGTTCCCCAGGGTTCCATACTCGGGCCCCTAGCCTATATCATATAGGCTATGTTAATGATCAGGCCACCTTTCTGGATGAGGGTATTCTCACACAATATGCGGATGACTCCAGCCATCTGCTGACCCTACCTAAACATCATCCCTCTCAGGCACTTGCCCCCCTAATCAACAGCCAAGTGGCCAAAATGTCATCATACAGCCGCGACAATGAACTCTACATCTCGCGCTCTAAAACGGTATACTTATACTTCCACACTCCAATAAGATCCCACTGGCTAGTCCCCTAGTTCATCTAGAGTTTGATATAATCCCCCGCGCTTCTAGTGTAAAAGTCCTCGGCCTTGCATTGACCGAAAACTCGACTGGTCTATCCATGTTAACCATGTTGCCAACAAAATTTTATCTGGATGCTACTCTATCCGTAAGCTCAAACAAATTGTTCACCCCCATATCTTATTGCAAGTCTACTTTGCCCACATCCACTCTCACTTATCCTATGGCCTGCTATTTTGGGGAGCCTCCCCCCAAGCAAATAGAATATTTATCCTCCAAAAGAGAGCAATACGTATTATTGCGGGTGTCTCTAGAAAACACTCCTGTAGGGAGCTCTTTAAGGAATTAGGAATTCTAACTCTAGCATGCACACTCATCCAGTCTGCTGCACTCTTTGTTCGCACAAATAGTAACCTCTTCCCTCTCAATGCGTCTGTGCACTGCCACAACACAAGAGCCATCCTTCACATACATAGGCCACCCCACCACCTGCGCCTTTTTGCACTGGGCCCCGAGTACCTTGCCTCCACCCTTTACAACAAGCTCCCAGAAAACATAAAAACCTCCCCCACCCTGCCCTCCTTCAAACACAAGTTAAAAATATATCTCATAGCAAACAGCTTCTACTCGGTTAGTGACTACCTCTCCATGTAAATAATAAAGAATTATAAATAATGAACAATTAAATAATAATAAATAAAAACAGATATTCTAGCTAAATTCAGCAATGATATATCACCTGTTAAGTCCTGTTTCAAAGTCAACTAAAATTGTAACATATGGTTACGATTTTTTAGTTATATGCCTCCATATCATTATGTCTCTTACTTTCATCTGTACCATTATCTTGCACCAATTGTAAATCACCTCATCGAACAATTCTCTTCTCCAGTAATACTTTCATAAAATAATATATTATATCAATCTCATTATTATTATTAATAGCAACTCGCTTATTTTCAAATTCCACTTTTCCTTATTAGTATTTATATTTTCCATCATTATCATTGGAATCATATTTATGGACGTGTTGCTTATTTATTAGATTATTATATTAGATTAGATTATTCATTCCCTCTCTCTCAAGAGGGTTATATCTGTTACCATGTATCGGTCGAATGAATAAATTGAAATTGAAATTGAAATTGAAATTGTTCTAGTAAATTCACTCATTTACACTCATTCACTCATTTCGGTCAATAACTACCACCATCAGTGGCGACTCGTGCTATTGTGCGCTGGTGCTGTAGCACCACCACCATAAATCATTCATCTCCATTAAACTGATTTTTTGATAAGTTCAATGTGTATGTATTGTAAAATTAAGTATTCAAAAGTATCCGCGGCCGTGATGCAGAGATGGCGCTGATAATCAACTTTTTCATACCGCGTAGTACATGGTGGTGATGGTTTTGAACCAAGCAAATGTAGAAACCTGCGATGTGCTCCGCACCGAATTCGACGACTTTTAAGCCCTTTTAGCACGCAACGACAGGGAACAACACGGGTAAAACGAAACGCAAACCGGTCTTCTGGTGCTATCGGGACTCGCGCACTCGGGCTCTGTATAGGTTCGCCCGCTAGCCTCGCACCCTTGCAATCACTTCACTCGTCAGTCGTCAGTCTTCAACCCTACAGCAGTTGTTGTTTAATTTAAATTGATTGCAGTTTAATTGTTATTTAATTATTTTTATTTGTGTGGAGGAGGTGGGTATTGTGACAACCTCACACACCTCTCCTTCCCTGTCACACATAACCCATATGCATGATTTACGTTTGCTGTATATTAGCACCACCTGTTATAATGTCCACGAGCCGCCACTGACCACCATTGAACGTTTATCACGTATATTGATTAGCCTAACTTTGTTGCAAAAACATTTTTTTGTAAGTATCCTGCCACAATAGAGGAAAAAAAAACTTTTTTATATTTGGCCGACTTTTGGTCAATTGTCCGGTCAATTGACCACTTTTTATTTGACCGGTCAAAGTGCCATCTCTACCAGGAACAGGTTCTGTTGTGACAGCTCATCACTGAGGAAACGAGAGAAATAGCGGTCTACGTCTTGTGTCGGTTTCTCTCCAAAATGCAGCTCATTGGGTGTGAACCCGGTACTGTCGTGCATAACTGCGTTGAGACAGTCTTCAATGCCTTGTACTTTCCCCGCCCATGAAGTGTGCTTGTCGTGGCAGAGGCAACGGAACGCGCATGATGTGTTCCCTAGGATTGCCTTGCGGGTGTCAGACCGAGCAATAGGAGACTTCAATGCCGAGGTCTCATAGCGTGGTTGCCCATGCTGTTGACGTGAACTGCGTGCCACAGTCTGCTAGCATACGTTGCGGTTTTCCCGCATCTGGAAAGTATTTCAAGGCTAAGCCTAAGATATATATATGTGACTTCCCCACCCTGCTAGTTCTACACCACTCGTTAAGAGTCTAGCCAGAATTGACACGGCTCCTACGACCCTACCTCCTAGCTGGTGAAGTCACGTCGTAACCCTTGCCAACACCACTTGCCCGTAACACCGACCAGCGCCAGAGTGTGAGTCACTCGTGATTCACTAAGTTGAATCACTTTTGGTCGATGGGTGGTGTGGGTAAAGGCTACCCTACCTCGTCCTATGGCTAACTTGTAGCTTGCCCTGCCACTAACTCAAGGAGAGACGAAACTCAAACCGGTAAAATAAAGTGTGAGAACTGCAAATCTAACAAACACCTTGCCAGCGTACACAAACAGGTAGGCTCAGCACAGCCTAGCACCATACCCAATGGGGGTAGGTTGCTAGCCTTACCATGCGTGCTAGCGGCGAGCCACGCCGATCGCTGGACCACTGCTGCTCGTTCCGGGGCCTCGGACGCTTCTGCTTAGAAACTAGGTAAACTAGCCGTGATTCGGCTTGGCGCGGACGAAAGGTCCTTGTGCAAAAATGAAAATACGTGCAAGTTGGGGGAGGCAAGGAGCAAACATGCACTACTTTAGAAAGAAGCTGTGTGCTTTTAGTGGACATTTAGGCCTACTCATGGAACACAATGAATTTAAATTACAGCAATGAAGTTAAGTTGATACTAGTGAAGTTAATACGGATCCGATTTCTAGCAAACCAATGACACAAATACAAGATACAAGGTTACACAACAAAAATACGATGAAATGCCAGCGCTCTACTCAACACTATCCTCTCCTCTCTCTTTCCAAAGTCCCATCCTTTTCCTTGGTCTTCTACGTAGCCGAAGGGGGGGGGGGGTTGGTGATGCGGTAAGCGGCGTCTCTCGTTCCGTCGTGCGGGTGGCCTACTGAGAAGGCGTCCAGTGGCGGACGCGGACCTTGGTGTCCTAGCTGCGTACTTCTCGGCTACTCGTTCGGAATATGCAAATTGGCTTACCACCGCTCCAGAAGATCTCGTCGAGGGAGAGATGCTGCACTAGCTAGCATCGTGGTTTCTACTCACCACGTGGTTGTATGTTTTATTGGCACCAACACGTGCACCCTATGTCGTCACCGCAAAGCCAGTCCGAAGACAGGAACTAATTACTTTATTAGAGCACATGCTCCCCGCAACTGATGAATATTTAGAAAATGCCGAGTGATCGCAGGTTCGTCATCACAGGACGTATTTTTAGTGGCTACCCTGTAACATAGGGATCACCGAAAAATCGCACTGTTATCGTCAGATAAGATTGAAAAGGTACAAAAGTTAAAACAAAACCACCTCCCTAGGCCTGGTCACCCACTCCCTGGTGTTGGGAGGCCTTGTGACGCTCATGGCTCTCGTAGACGTGGGCTTCGGCATTCAAAACAAGCGAGTGACCCTGGACTCGACTGCTCTGCTCGAAACGATTGCCCACAGTGAACGAGCAATGACGCTCTCCACACCCTCGCAGGCTCAATCGGGGCACACACTTGTCCTTCGCTGGCCCGGTCACGTGGCTCCGTCTTGACCCTATCATTGGTCAGTTCTCCAAATTCGTATTTCCGCGGGCTCGATGGGACCTGCCATTCGTCGATTACCAGAACGCAAAATTCACGATCTAGGTGTGGTTTCACACCGATGTTGCCAGCTACAACTTGTCGAATTCCTCGATTCTCGCTTTCCGTTGTCGACAGATGAACCGTAAGGTTGATAAGCAGGCTAGCTGCCTTGAATTTGCATGGCTGTATGCAAATTAGCACTGATTTAAACACTTGTTAATATATGAATTAAAGTCCAGAAATTGTATTAAAAGTTCCATGAGATATGAGGTATATAGGCCTATGACAGGTTTAAAAGCAAAAAATAAAAATATTACAGGGGTAGGGCTGCGATGTCACAGTTACCCCCCTGACTCCATGACCTCTTGACCTCACCCAGTGACCTCAAGTTGTCATGTAGTTAAGACACACAGAATCATACCGGCACACGCCTGGTACAATTGAGATTACTTCCACAATTCACAGTACACACAGCTTTCGAGTGCATCACACAATCAGTGAATTGCCACAACTCATCAAAAGGAATAATATTTTTAAGGTAATTCTACTGTCCCTCAGGGGAACTTCAAGACTGACTTTAATTCTAGAAACCACTTGGTTCCACAAACAAACAAAAGATAAAACAAAAGAAAACCCTACAAGTTACCCTAACACTCAAACTCAGGGTGCAACCACCCCCCAGGACGCTAGGTGCAACGACCTGTAGTCGCTCCCAGGTGTCTCCAAGGAGACCCCTGTCACCTGTTCCAACTACGCCTCTCCGTCTACCCCAGGTAGCGCGGAAGGCCGAGCGCCAACACCCCGTTCCCAGCTGGTGTGCAGTGTGCTCCAGTGACAGGTGACGTGACTGACGTCCTCAAGCACCGCCGACGTGCCACGCCTCCCTGTCCGTGTACCTGGCAGTACGCTCGATCTCTCTAGCTACAAGCTACGCCCACTCCTCAGCTGCTCCGGACTGACACTAGCGCGCATGGGCCGCGGACTGGCCAGCTCCACTCCCGCCTCGCGATCGAGTCCCGGACGCTGTCGTCCTCGCAAACACGTCCTGCGATCGTACGCAGTTAGTTACTGCTTCTACACACGTGAACAATGTTCACCAAACTGCTCGCATTCCACTAAGGAAGTGACACCAACACACTCACGTCGCACTAGACGGACTTTTTAAAACAATGTACACGACGCTCGCTGCGCCTACAAAACTCACAACTAATTACAATGACATTTAGGTGCCGCTGATGGACTTTTTAAAATACGCTCTGCTGAGCCTACACGCCACATAGGCTAATTACAATTTACAATTACGCTGACCAAAACACAAGATTGAAACCACGTCCCAGGGGACACCAAGCCTACCGCGTAACTAAACTGCTTCTACTCAAATCGGGGACACGGTCACTCGAGAAACGCCCTCAGCAAAAACCCTCAACCACAAGCCACCACCACCCGTCTGGGCCCGGGTAAAATTGGCCCAGAGCATATCGGCTCTCGCAATCTTAAAAGGCGATTTAAAAGAAAAAGTCCACCTCGCAAACATCAGCTAGAAAGAGCGGAATATCTTACTCCCCGAACTAGAGGCGAGCTCTGGCAATCGTCGTGGGGGACCTTGCCCCCTTCCCTTGACGACCCCCCGGCGACGACGACAATGACACGACGAACGATGACAAAAACGTGACGACCGGACGTGAGAAACCCCCCTTCTTCTCCTTACCGTGGCTGGTTCTGACCAGCATGGGCCCCTCCTCCCCCCCCCCCCCTCGGCTAGAGTGGTGCATTATGACCTAACGGTTTACGCGTCCTTAATCCAAATAAACCAAACAAGCCACCCCTACGTCAACCCCTTGTTGGCCGAAACCACTTAATAATTCAACCAAAACGCAATAAAAATCCCCCTCACACGCACCAAAAAGTTCTCTAACTCGGGGACGGCTTACTTGACTACACACCACAACTACAACTCAACGCATGGGAACTAAACTTGCTTACCATGATAACTCAGAACTAACGCGGCGGGCAGGGTGGTAAACCCCCAACACACACAACACGCTACGTACTCACTGGCCCACACAGGACTCTAAACGCATCAAGGCACGACTCAGCGACTCAGCGATGGACTCGGCTAAAAATGTACACACGTATCGTGCCCTCTCTCTCTGGCTACCTCAGTATTAGCAACATCCAGCCATCCAGGAAGCGTGCCCTGGTAGGGGACTGTTCTAAACGCAAGAGTGACCCAATTGCCAAAGAGTCCACCGTGATCCCGGCTCTCTACTCAATTACCGTAGCTACCTCCAGTCTTGTCCCGTCCTCTGACTGGTTACAAACTTCTTTTGCCTCGCAGGCGTAGTCCCAAGTTCACCCACGTCTTAATTCGTGTGCTTCGTCGAGCAACCTCTAGTCGCCCTAAGGGTGCGTATGCCTGCGTTGCTGATTTGGCAACTCCGGTCAGTGACCCGCGCTGGCCTACTCACTCGTGGGTCGGCTGCCTGACCATCGCCGTCGCGAAGGCTCGTGCTTGTGTTGAATTGTCTGCAGCGTCGCTCTCGCTCTACCCGGTCGGGCCTGGCTTTCTCTCTCTACCAGCCACTCTACTCTCGCGAAGCTTAACGCACAGACTTGGCGTCGCGGTCCGGGGTTCGACCCTCTTACTAACTCGCGCGCCTACTTTTTACACTACACCCACTCCCGTTTTTCCCTACCACGATCGCTCACTACGCGTCGGGCTTCTGTACGTACTTTTTGAGATTAACTATTTGTACAATGTACACCCCCTTCACGTTGCCGTGCTCGTCGGTTTTTTCATACACTGCAACATTGTCTTCTGACGTCCCCTAGTATGTGCCACCTAGGTCCCTTGGGGGCCCCTGCAACCCCTTGCCACTTTATCGCCGTGGGTGCCACTTGGCAACCCCATGCAACCTGGTTCACTTGTACTTTGGGTGACACTTGACAACTGCTTACAGCATCACAACTCGCCGTAAAGTACTTAACGTTACTACTTGCGTACTATTTACGTGGTAAAGCTCCCTTTTCAGTACCGTGCTCCTTGGTCAGCTCAGCGGCATTTACACCAACTATGGCACTCCAAGTATCAGGGCCTGATTATACACATATCTATTCTAAGACAATGCATTTTATATAACAGTTAACACTAAACAATTACTCCGCGATCCTAGGTGAGCATCTAACCCTTCTTAACACTAGGTACGGGTTTACCCCCCAA
Organism: Sweltsa coloradensis; assembly: GCA_024449915.1. Lineage (NCBI taxonomy): Eukaryota > Metazoa > Arthropoda > Insecta > Plecoptera > Chloroperlidae > Sweltsa > Sweltsa coloradensis. The sequence continues at coordinate 73,190 of JAMZAV010001501.1, read as the reverse complement.
GCTTTCTCTTGCTTGTGTTCCGGGGTGGGGGTGGGACTACCCCCCAGTCTTCCCCGCTCGGAGACGCGCTGACGCAACTTACTAAAACTAGACAATTAAAACTATTCCGCGATCTATTGAGCCTCTAGGCCTTCTTGACATAGATCCAGTTCCCTATCCCAAGCTCTCTTGCTAACAGGCAGGTGGTTGTCTGTCTTTCGTCTGGCGATTTTTTTGCTGAGATCTCTTCATGAGTCTCTTTGACGCGGGGGAGTGAGTCAGAAATGCACATTTCATTTTCACTCTCGTCTCCTTTTGTGAAAATCATTAAATTTTTTCCCTTCTCACCCGGGTTTGGCTACCTCCATCACTTTTCCCGTGTTTAGTGCGGCCCGACACCCCCACGGCTACGTGTCTTCTTTCCAACACTACCGTCATTAGCCAACCCTTTCCCTGGCGCTCGGGGTCCAGCTGTGTCCGACGCGACCCCTGCTTCCCGGTCCCAACATGAACAACTTTGAAGTTGTTATGCAGTGTACACTCGCCACACTTCTTGTGGTCGGGGACCAATCCCTCCAGGTGCTTTCTTGATTCGGCGCATACCGTACCCTACGTCTTGCTAAAGCCTCGCTTCGATAAGCACTTCCTGGACATCTCGATTACCCCGATCGCTCTCGACTCTCATATCAGTCCACCGTTCGTTCGGTACCGTCGCGACGCGCGCCTCTCTCTTTCTCTCCTCGCTACGCTCTCTCGCGCTCTTCTCTCTCGGGCTCTCCGCGGCCTGGCTGCGCATCGTTGCCAGCTGCTCCGCCACCATCACGACGTTGCCACTTAGGCTTGCTACGGCGTCACGCATTTCAGTGGTGGTATGATGCACACCACTCTCCACCCCTGACAAAGCGCGTTGTTGTGTTATTTCTAACTGGTCGGCTCGTTCACGCTCTTCCCGTACCCGGGCATTTATTGCGTTCAGCTCTGCGCGGACATTGTTCTCCAGCGTACTGACTATCCCAGCCAGTCTGCTTTTCGGCCAACTTCTCGACTGACTTAACAACCTGATCAACCCGTTTTCCCTAGGCCTGTCGCCCGCACATCTAGGTTGTCTCGCGCCACACTAGCCTGAGCCTTTATTTCATTGTTGATTTGCTCATAGCGCTCATTTTGTTTGTTGCTAAATTGGGTTAGCCAACCGTCGATAGCCGCCCAAACGCTCCGCACGCTCTGCGTCTGCCTTCTCGTAACGCTTTTTCCGCGCCTCGCTCCTCTCTCTTCCAGCATCGCGAAGCACTCCGCCATCTCGTTTCTGGAGTTTGCCGTCTGCTCGGCACGCACCCTGTCTAGGTTCTCTCCTAGCTCCCGCCTAGTGACGTAGTCTGTACGTTCTGAACGCGTCGACTGCTCGGTCTCCATGTCCTCGCTCCCGGATTCCACCGTCGTGGTTAACTCGCCTGTTTCCGCGCCCGATTCTCCGTTGAACGAACAGTCACGCAAGACTTCCTGTCCTCCTAGTTCCGTTTCACGTACATATTTCATACCAAATTCCGCGAACATAACTGGTACTTCGATGTAACACCTAGATTTGCGGCTGTCCGCCATTCTGTCCGTTGACAGTTTTGCAGCCTACGATTGTTGTCACACCCTGTCTCGTGCCCAAGTGACCAACAACGATCTATCCGGTACGTCTCGGGACGTGGTGAGTCGATGGGTAGGTCCTACCTCCTGCCCCACGGCTTGGGAGCCACTTTGTGAAAGTGGATCCAACAGCCGTTCTAAACCTAGGCCTACTAGTCCCACGTCGTGGTAACTATTTGAGCCCCGCACTTTTGGCTCCACCTTGTCCCCCCGCGTCCAAATTGACCAACAACGATCTTCCGGAAATGTCTCGGGTCGCGGAAATATTCGGGGGCCGCACTTTGGGCCGACGTTTTTGTGACTTCCCCCCCTGTTTAGTTCTACACCATTTGGGTTGGGGGAGCCCGGCCAGAATTGAAACGGCTCCTACGCCCCTACCTCCTACTGGGGGAAGTAAACTCGTAACCCTTCCCAAACCCCCCTTTGGGCCCTTTAACCCCAAACCGCCCCAAGAGTGTGAGTCCCCTCGTGATTCCCTAATTTGGAATCATTTTTTGGTCGGGGTGGTGGGGGTAAAGGCTACCCCCTACCTCGTCCTTTCTAACTTGTAGCTTGCCCTCCCACTAACTCAAGGAGAAAACAAAACTAAAAACCGAAAAATGTGTGAGAACTGCAATCTAAAAACCCCTTTCCCACGTACAAAAACGGTGGGGCTCAGCAAAAGCCTGACCATCCCCAATGGCGGTAGGTTGCTAACCTTCCATGGCGTGCTAGCGGAAACCCACAAGGGGGTCGTTTTGGCCCACTGCTGTCGTTCCCCGGGGGGCCCTTTCGGACGCCCCTCCCTTAAAACTAGGTAAACTAGCCTTTATTCGGTTTTGGGGGGGAGGGAAAGGTCCTTGTGAAAAAATGAAAATACTGCGATTTGGGGAGGAAAGGAGCAAACGGGCACTATTTTTAGAAAAAAGCTGTGTGTTTTTAGTGGACATTTACCCCAGGGAACCAATAAATTTAAAATTACAGAAAGAATTTAAAGTTAAATACTAGTAAATTTTTAATAGGGAAATCCGTTTTCAGAAAACCAATGCCCCCAAAACAAGTACAATTACCCCAAAAATACGTTTAAATGCCCGCTCTACTCACCTATCCTCTCCTCTCTCTTTCCAAAGCCCCAAACCCTTTCCCCCTTTGGTCTTCTACGTCCCCAAAGGGGGGGGGGGGGTTGGTGAGGCGGAAATGGGGCGTCCCCTCTTTCCGTTGACGGGGGGCCCACTGAGAAGGCGTCCAGGGGGGGGGACGCGGCCCTTTGGGTGTCCTAGCTGCGTCTTTTTGGGGGCAAACTCATTGGGAAATTGAAACTTTGGGTTACCCACCGCTCCAGAAGATCTCGTCGAGAGAGGGAGCGGGAAATAGCTAGCATCGTGGTTTCTACTCACCACGTGGTTGTAGTTTTTTTGGCACCAACACGTGCAAACCCCATGTCGGGCACCGCAAAAGCCAGTCCGAAACAGGGAAATAATTACTTTTTTAGAGCCATGCTCCCCGCAACTGAGAATTTTAAAAATGCAGGGGATCGCAGGGTTTGTCTCACAGGACGTATTTTTAGTGGGTACCCCGTAACTTTGGGGTCACCCCAAAAAAAAGCACTGTTTTTGGGCAGTAAGATTTAAAAGGTTTCAAAAATTAAAAAAAAACCACCTCCCTAGGCCCCGGTCCCCACTCCCTGGTGTTGGGAAAGGGCTTTTTGACGCCATGGTTCTTCGTAGACGGGCTTTCGGCAAATTTAAAACAAACCCCTGGGCCCTGGGCTTTTGAAATGCTCTCTCGAAACCATTGCCCCCCAGTGAACGAGCAATGACGCTCTCCCCCCCCCCCCCGCAAAGGGTCAATCGGGCACACACTTGTTTCCTTTGCTGGCCTGGTCCGTGGGTCCCTCTTGACCCTATCCTTGGGTTTCCCCCTTTTTCTCCAAATTTGTATTTCCGCGGGGCCCCATTTGGGTTGCCCTTCGTCGATTACCAGAACCCCAAAATTTCCCCCGATCTAGGGGGTGGTTTTTACAAACCTGTGTTTTCCCGCTACAAAATTGCCCAATTTTCCCCGATTCTCGGGTTTCCGTTGTTCCCCCGGGTGAAACTGTGTCGCCTTTCCCCGCTCGCTACCCCGATTTAACATAGGGGGACGTCACTTTTTGGCCACTCCGGGAAAAAGAAACCAAACATGAGCCGCAGCTCCAAAAACATGAATTCCCCACTCAAACCCCAGGGTTGGGAAGCAGGCTAATGCCTTGAAAATTTTCATGGCTGAAGCAAATTTAAAAACTGGGGGGGGTTTAAACACTTGGGGTTTATATATGAATTAAAGTCCAGAAATTTGTATTAAAATTTTCCTGAATATGAGGTATATATTCAGTTTTAAAGCAAAAATTTAAAATTTTTACAGGGGTGGGGCGATGTCACACATAGTACTTTTTCCCCCGATTTTGGTTTTTCGGGAAACACTCCCTTTGGTGGGAAAATTTTTTATTATTATACAATTCAGAAGTTAAAAAAGTCCGCCCCAACCTTAACTTAACTTCTGAATTGTAGTAAATAATAACAATTACACCTACGGGAGTGTTTTCCGACTAACCAAATCAAGAAATAAACCCTCGCTCGTACCTGCGTAAAGGTAATGACATTATAATTAATGTTTGGTTGTCAGTTCAAAGGCAGCAGATATTCGTTGCAGTACTGTTCCACCCATTCAGATGTATAATGAAACTACAATTCAGAGCTTAAAATGTACCCGTCCTGATGGTCTAGTGGGTTAAGACGCCTGTCTGGAATGCGGGAGATCTGTGGTTCGATTCCCGGTTGGGGCGGACTTTTTTAACTTCTGAATTGTAGTAAATAATTCTTTATTCTTTATTCATTTATTTCACATTGATCCCTGTTTTTAACAGATATTACTTCTCCGTAGAGAGAGTGTGAAATAGTCTTAAAAAAATCGAAGATACAAAATACATACAAAAAACAACTAACAACTAGGCCTATATGTAAAACAATATTAAAGGTATGGTTATATTTTAGTTGGATGAGCGAAGCGAAGACTTCAATTTCACCGACCCCCCAAAAATTTAGCTCGATGTGTTTTTTTTTGGTTTTTTTTTTGTTTGTTTTTCCGTCTGTTTGTTCGCCCCTCTACTGGGCAAACGGCATATGCGATCTTGATGAAAATTTGACAGGACCTTCAAAATCTCTGAACTTAGACTTGCTACGTTTTGGGTACAATCGAAGAAATATTTTTTCATGAATATCGTACTTTTACGATTTTTTTTTCGATTTTTAGCGCGATATTTTCGTGACATTTGGGCCGATTCTGACCAAACGGGTGGGGCTAACAACGTTCATATTTCACATACACATTAAGGTTATGGTGATGTATTGACGTTTTTACAGAAAAAGTTGAAAAAGTTAGCCAGAATCTATAGAAATAAAGGTTTTAATTTGAGTTTTTTGAGGTGTTAAATATTAAAAAACCTTTATTTCTATATATTCTGGACAACTTTTTCAACTTTTTTTTTCAAAGTCAATACATCACCCTTACCTTAATGTCCATGTTAAATATGAACGTTGTAGCCCCGCCCGTTTGGCCAGAATCCGCCCAAATAGCACGAAAATATAGATTTTAGATCTTTCTCACAGCCTTGTATGAAAACTTCACACAGGAGATTGTTTATCTTACTCACAGCCTTGTTACAAACAATCAAAGATCCAACAGACCTAATGATTGCTTTGTATGGGCCGTGTTAATATGTTTTTATTATTTTAAATTAATATTAACATTTTATAATTAAAAAGCTCATCCATCCATCTCATCCACTTTAGCGTTTTCCTAGTAGTAGTAAATAAGTACACCTGGCCATCCATTTAAATTGCAAAATACGTCGCAGATTGTCACGGCATAGGCCTTCAATAACTAAATTACATTACTAAATTACAGGTTACAGCTAAGTAGATGAATAATAATTAGATTATAGTAACAAGATTCAAAATATTCAAAGAAGGGTAGGGCTACAGCAAAATTAAAATATACTCAGTTTACATAGTGTCAAAAAGAATTCGTTTAAACAGTAATATGCTTTGTTTATGAGAAATTTCTTTAGGGTTCCTTTAAAGAGATGTGGGGACACATCCTTTATTGATCTCGGGAGTTTATTGTAATCTTACCACACAGGTAGACCGGTTTTGTTTGAAGAAACTGTGATTGAAAGAATGGGAAGAAATGTCAGTGCTTGATCGGGTAAAATGTGCATGGGTCATGTTATTCAGAGGGAATGTGTCAGGGTTTGTGTGAGCAAAGGTTGCGGCCATGTGTATAAGGGTCGAGGTTAGAGTAAGTATACCGAGTGCAATAAGTGAGTCTGCAAGACTGTCGCCGGGATATGCCAGCGATGATGCGCACAGCTCGCTTCTGTATAATGAATACCCTACAGCTTGTGGTGATGACCCCAGAAAATTAGAACCGTAAGAAAGAATGGAATGAATGTGGGCATGGTAAACCAAAAGAAGCGTAGAAGAATTTACAGCTAGTTTCAGTCTTCGAAACATGTAACATCCACTCAGCATACGAGGAGCAACTGTATTATGTGGGGAGACCAGTCGAGCGTTTCACTTACGACAAGGCCTAAGATTTTATGTGTGGCAACTCTTGATATGCTTCGGCCCTCCAGTCGTATTAAAGGACTAGCAATGGGCTTTGCGAATTAGAGTGAAAATTAAGAAATACTGTCTTGGCACTTTGAATTGCCAGTCGTTCCATTTGGCAGTAGGTTGACATTTGGGAGACACGGCAGTTGGCGACTTCTGTCATATGTACAGCATTGGTCTTGGGGGATGTAAGCAGTTTAGTTATGTCCATCCGCATAAAGCATGAGGTATTCTTTAATGCAAGCATGAATTGTCTCTTTAGTAAGTATTCCAGGTAGGTTGTTTATGTATAGAATAAAGAAAAGTGGGCCAAGGACCGAGCCTTGCGGGACACCGGTGGTTACTGCTAGCGGCGTAGACAATACTGGCATGTTTGAGAGAGCAGATTTGACTCTTACAGTTTGCGTACGGTCAATCATAAAGGAAGCTATCCAGTTTAAAGCTGGACCATTGATTCCCATAGAAGCTAGTTTGCATAATAAAATATCATGATCAACTACATACTACATACATAGTACTGTTTGCCGTGTTTGCTTTCTTTATTGGGAATAACCACACTAGCTTACAGAAAATGCCCAACACCGCGAAGATCTATCAATCACATTCACCGTATTGTGAGCGTGAAAGTGGACCATATAAATCAACGACCCCAAGCTCTCCCTTATTGTTGGGGAGGATTGGTGTAAACTCCCCCTGATAGAGAGCGTTCAAAACTTTACTTTTCTGTTATAGTTCACAAGGCCCCAAGATTCAGTTTGTAATGAACTGCGCACCATGTCCGGCCAGACAAATTATTTGCACAAAGCTGAGTAGCACTTGTGCGGTCCGATATGTGCCAAATTCTCGTGATAGTGTTCGAAGAGTCGGGTAATCATTGTGGCCGGCAAACAAATCTTCCATATATGGTCGGATTATTGCTGGTGCTCCTGTAGAGAACGCCGTCGTACAGTAGGTGACGAGCGGCTAGGCTTTCTAGACGGGTATCCAACGTAATAACGTTGGTCTTAAGGCAGTCTATGATAGGTCGAAATTGTATGTCTTCTGCTTGTTTCTTCCTGAAGTCGGTGTGGAGAGTCTCGTCGAGCGTTAAATGAAGACTTGCAACAAGAAACGTACGATTGTCCGGTGACGTCACCGCTTCCCCCTGTGTGGGCGTGACCGCCGTCCGTTGGGTACAGTGACAAGGCGTCTGCTATGACGTTGTCCACTCCGCGGCAATACTCTTTTACCAGATTGTATTCTTGTATGAGAAGGATCCATCGAGTTACCCTGCTGTTAAAAAACTTTCTTATAAATTTTAAGTGTTTGTGGTCTATCGGGACCGTCACCTGTGCCCGGGAACAAATACGCCCTCCATTTCTGTAGGTGTAGAGCCACAACAACGGGTGCTTGCATTTTGTTGTAGTAAGCAAATTTGCGATTTTAGTGTGTGCCCGACAGAAAACGTACTGCATTACTTTCAAAAACAAAGTATCGGGCATTGGGCAGGGGTGTTCAGTTTACGGTTTCCAAAACAACCCCTTTGTTTTGGGAAAATGCGATTTTTTGCTCACCCCCCACCCCAAAGGGCTTGCTGTTTTTTAGAAGTTTTTGCAACGTGCCATGGGTCTGGTAGGGGTGGCAAATTTGCGATACAAGTTGCATGGGCCCAAGGAAGGAGGGGTATGTTTCTTTCCTTTGGGTTCGGGAAATCTTGAATAGCTTGTGTTTTCCGAGATCTGTTTCGACGCCTTCAGGGACACGATAGGGGCCGAGAAAATTGATTTCCCCGGTTTTTTGCAGAACTGAGATTTTTTAAGTTTGCTGATTTTTGCGTTCTTAAACGGCTAAAAAACAATGCTCTTCCCTGTCTCTGAGGCGATGAACAGTCGTCGATGTAAAGTTTGTAAAATTCCTTTTACTTCCTGCCCAAAGAACGCTCCTTAAAATGCGGGGAAGCCGCGACTGCGTTAAAATACCGAACGGGAGACGCGGAATACGTAGCTTTTTCCCTTTGTGAAACCCCCCTGAGTAGGCCTACTTATTTGTTTATTTAGATAGATTGGGATTTGGGTATAGGAGCTCACGAGTCGATGGCGACTTTGTGGGATTTTTTTTTAAATCGTCATTGCAGCACCCTTGGGAGTTTCGTGAGCTTTGCCCACCGTGCATTGAGGTACAGATTACAGATCCGAACCTTCCATCTTTTTAAATTACCGTGACGAGGGGTTAATGTATCGTCGTGACCTTTAAATTTATTTTCCGCCCAACAGTTTTTTACTTTTCCTTTGACCACGCCCTTACAGCGTGGGGGACAGTGTAAAGATTTTAGCAAAACCCAAAAACTATTTTTTTTTCTAACCGTATCAACTTTTTATTTAAATTTTACCCACCATTTTTTTTTTTTTTTTTGACCCCCCAAGAGGCGGCAAGTGCGGGGGTGAGAGTGGGTCGCTCCGGTATTTAAATTTATTTTCTCCTAATCAGATCTGTTTTAATGTGTAAAGTGAGTGAAGGCATCATAACACTACGCGGGCTTTGGTACATGGATATCCTACAAAAGGGGTATGTTTGTCAGGAAAAGTTAATTACTGCATCTACACTATGCGCAAGACTCTCGAAAAAACCCCCGGGCCCTCCCTCGCCCCACCCCGCGCCGAGGGGCCGGAAAAAATACGGTCACTTCGGCGACAAAGAGGGGGCCGCACGGGGTTATGCCAGGTTTCCGGAGCATGGGGGAGGTCGGTGCATTACTCACGTTTGGGCAGGTGAGTTCAACCAAAGATTAGTCATGTGGTTCAACTAAACCCGGCCCGGGGAAAAAACCCCGCCGCGCCCAGTGGCGTCCCGTCCGGTCAGCGGACATTCAGCAGACACCCATCTCGACGCCGTCCCCTCCATGAGATGTGCAAGTCCGTCGGGGGGAAAAAATCAGTTTTTTATACAAGCGCTCGTGTCAAGGAAAATTCATCGTATGTGCAAAACTAAAAGCCCTGCATATACAAAAAAAATCTCTAGGAAGACAAGCACGTGGACTTGTGGTATTGCTCATTTTCCAAAATCTCTGGATTCTTTTTTTCAGTATCGACAGTAAAGAAGCCCGCTTTCACGAAGCGGGGGGGAAAAACCGATTAATTCAGCAAACCACATTCTCCGTTCTCTCTTTTAATTTCCCCGTAGTCTTAAAATGTGAAGAGACAGCTAAAATTTGAACCCGGATTGAAACCCCAAAATGCGACATTATTTGTGTTGGGAAATCAGGCTTGACGACCCCGTGGGGGGCCCTTGAGTTGTAGCTGCTACACGTTTTTTTGGAAAGACAGGTGTGGGAAACCAGGGGGGGGTGTTTTTTTATCTTTTAAAACCCGGAACTTAAAACCTTAAAGACGAACCAATCTTAAAAACGATGCGGAGAAGTTGGGCGGAATCAAATGGTGAAAAAAAAATTTTTTGCGGGCGGACAGACTCCCAACCAAATAAACCTAACAAATAAGATTAATAACGTCTCTCAACCTGCACAAATTCATTTCCCCAAACGGGACCACCAGGACCCTATAAGTGTTTTTAATTTGGACATCTCCTGGTCTATCAGGGATCGGCAATACCAAAAAATAACCTGCCTCAAATTTTAACATCATTCAAGACCTACACCTCACCAGCATGTATCTGAATCTACAGGAGTAACCACCCGTAGTCAATAATAATCTCGTACCTGTAAAAACCCCCTCATTGTCTCATCTGTCAGTGTATCCCCGGAGTAAGTGACCACCACGCGATATAAACTACCCTACAATCCGCTCCCCAAAAAAATAAAGCAAATCAAAAAATCTTTCTAAATTACGCAAAGGCAGACTGGGAAAATTAGTCAATATCGTCTCGGGACTTCCAAACATTGACTGTTTCAAAACATTGATAGGTTTTTGGAAAGAGTGGCAAGAGGTATTCTGGACTGTGTTCCAAGGCTTTTTCCAAACTGCAAAAAAGGGGAAAACGCCACGTCCATGGACAACAAGACATAGTGAAACTAATTAAAAAAAGGGAGGTTTTACAAAAAAAGGGGAAGAAAACTCAGTCAATTAGCACAAAACAAATATGGGGGTATGTGGGCAGACAAAAAAAAACAATACGCCACCGCACGCCACCGAAACTAATCTGGAAACGGGGACCGAGAATAACAGAAAACAATTGTGGAAGATATCCATTGTAAAAAAGGAAGCCCCTCCCCTGCACACTTCACCACATAAAAAAACCATAACAAAACCCATCGAAATGCAAAGCTTTCAATGCCAAAATTAAAGCAACTTCTCGCCCCCCCCGGAAAACATCGATGAAATCTACAGGGGAAAATCCCGGCCTCTATATCTTCCTCTAAAAAAAAGATATGGTCCGAAAAGATGTACTGCTGAGATTGCGGTCTGCGATTAGGTGCGCGACTGGTCCTGACGAAATCCCTTGGATATTAAACAATGTGCAGCAGCTGTCCCCATCGTCCCAGACCTGGGAAATTACTTTGAAAAATAATGAAATTTCTTACTCATTTCTTGCCAAATGTAACTAAAATTACTATTTTGTTACTTTTCCAAAAAAGTAATGAAATTCGTTTCTTTTTGAAAAAAAGTAGTGAAATTACTTTTAAAAATTTCTTTTAATTTAAAATGTATCTGAATGCGGACGAGTATGACGCAAGTGCTTTATCTGTCAAGGGGGGGGGCTCGACAGGGTGTTATCTAGCCCACACTTTAAAAACCGCGGGGGCATATACAGAGATATTGTGGATTCGACTAAGATGTATAGTAAATTATGATTACCGGGGGACATCAAACGGCAAAATGGTAACACACTACAAGGGGAAAAATTCACTATCGATTATTTTACCAGCTTTAAGTTTGATTCAATTAGATAAAAACGTCGTCAAAGGGGCTCGTCATGGGGGAAAATACCAAAAGTAAAAAAAGGCTGGTACTGAAATAAAAACTGGGGGCTCGAAATCTCCGAAAAGACCTACGAAATGCGGAAAAGCTGCATGCACATGCACATTTTTCAAGCGGGCGATACGTAGAAAAAGGCACAGGCGCACTGGCACCGTGATGAATTTTATACAAAAGGGGCGGGTGCGGGCAAAGGGAAGCTTACTAACGCCAATTTCAAAGATAAAAATAGTGAAATTTCTCTTCCGTTACATTGAGAAAAAAATATTAAATATGGCCCTTACTGAAAAAAATAATTTTTTTCGTAACGCGTACTTCCGTTCGTTACTACCCGGTCTGCGTCACGTACCTTTTTAAAGTTCTGTTATGGGGCCTTCCCAAAACAATGGAAAACCCAAATATAGTGCCTGTGTACAAAAACTGGAATAAAAAGACTCAGCAATAATGACCAATCGCGCTCACTCTGTTTATGTAAAGTATTGGAAAAATTTGTAAAAATGTCAATTGTCCAGCACCTTTAAGAAAACGGAATAATTTAAAAAACACCAACATGGTTTCTTTTCCCGAAGATCGTTGGGGCCCCATGTTAGCTAAAGTTATTTGGGGGGGCAACTTATCTGGACCAAAGGCAATAAAGCAAGTGGATGGATTTTATTAGATATGGTAAAGGGTTTTGGGCCGGTCCCCCCAAAACCGTTTACCAGGAAAATTTAAACATGGATACAAGGGAAAATCAAGTGGTGAAAGGTTTTTACTGGTAGGTGCCAACGATTCTACGACGGGTTTCTGCAGATGCCAAAGTCACCTTGGGGGCCTCAGGGGTCCGTACTTGGCCCCCTGTTTTTCATTTGTCATGATGGACCTTCCCGGTGGTCCTCCAAAGATGCCATTAGCGGATGACGCACTATTACAAATATATCCGAACACGAGATTCCTAGTCTACAAGCGATCTGAGCAAAATCCTCTTGGTCTAAAAATGGTAGTCCTGAATCCCAAAAAGTCTACTTTTATTCGTATAACCCGCTCATCAACCCCGTTATCACTGATTACCCCATAAAGGGGTCGAAAAACTAACAAACAAAAGCATAAAAACTCCTTGGGAAACAAAATAACAAAAAAATGTCCTGGAATCTGATCAGGGGCATATTTAAAATCACAGGCCCAAGCTTTGGGGGGGGTTTTTTTTAGAAATTCAGAGATGTAATCCAAAAGTTTTACGATCCGTTTACTTCTTAATTCGTCTAAATTGGCCTACGGGTCTCCAGCTTTGGGACCCAAAAACCCAAAGAGAACATTCCAAACTGGAATTGTTCAAACCGTGCAATAAAGGCCATATATAGGATCAAATCAACCCCAATACTGTTTCTCGTAGAAAAAAAACTTAACATTTCCCAAAGGTGGACAACTTCTTTAGAAATGTGACGCAATCTTCCTCAAGGATGCCTCAGTGGGTTTCATTTATCTCGACCCACTGGAGGCCTAACTCCGTGCAGCGCACAGGACCTTGGGACGCGGAAAAAAGAAAGGCTTTCGCTTAGACCTCCACGGGCACGCAACCCCCAGCTTTTCAAAAGTCCCTGTATTTAATGTGCATCGTCTGGAATTTGCTAAGTTGTGAAATGGGGTCTCTCCTTACAGGAGTTCAACCAAAATTAACAGCACATTCCAATAACATCAAGTCCCAGTGATTGCATCCCCTTTTAGGGACGACCCTGCATTCAAAGGACTTGATTATGGTTTATTATCTGTACTACGCCTTGTTAGATAAAAGTCATCATAACTAATTGTAAAACACTGCCATACATCACCATGCTCTCTTCTTTTTTCTTTTTATCAAATTTTTCATGCTCTTAATATTGTCTGTATCAAAGTTCCATATAAGTTGAGTTAGTGTTATGAATCTTATGTCTTAGTTATAGTTCTTAGTGTTATTTTTGGTTTGCAGAACGCACACCAGTGTGAATGAGCCTAAGGTTTGCTTTCTTCAACCTTTTTATAATTGGAATGGAAATGTATATTTTGATTTTGATTATGAATAAAGAAATAATAATAAAAATAATAAAAATAATAATAATAATAATAATAATAATAATAATAATAATAATCTGAAGAAGCCTTGCATTCTACGGCCACGGCCACTCAGAATACCGGCGCTCCAGTAGTCTCTACCAAAAAACAAACGAACGGAGACCCCAAAAAAGAACAAAATGGTCACATGAAATGAACGAAATTTTATGCGGCTCCTTCTTTAGGGTGAAACAATGTAAAGACGAGCCTTTACCTGGGATGGAGACAGCGATTATACGGGGAAAGCATACTACACAATTTCCAGAGCTAGAAATACAGAACAAAATGTTGTAGATAGACTTCATATAATTTTTAAAAAGCAATATCTCAGGCAAGATGTAATCGACCAAATAAGACGAGAAGCGGGTATGAAATATACAGACGAGATAATCTCGAATCTGACGACGTTAGCACGGCCCCCTGCACAGTTGCATGAGGTTCAGGCCATAGGAAGAGACGGTTTGAGAAACATAAATAATGATGGAACCGACGCAGAACATATAAGAATAGCATTTATGAACAACATTAGCAAATTTGAAACACATTCCTTTCAAAGAGAGACCGAACTTACCAAAGATTATTACAAATAAAAATATATGCATTTACATTAACTGTCTGAATAACATATTGGAAGAATATTTAAGTAATTTAGATCCAACCGATTTCATGAAAATTCATCTGGCTGTATTTTGTGGAGCAGTCACTGTAGCAGAAAAGTTCAACTTTCACCTTATCCAACCCAAGAAATTCAGAAAACAATAGGACTTAAACCAAAAAGGGAGGAAAAATGGAAAGAAGGTTAGAACATAGGAATCAACGTACTAAGAGGGGATATTGGACATTTAACAGCATATTAGTAAATAACACATCGGTGTCCCTGAGGAACAATTTAAAACCAGGTTTTGAGAAAGCCGGAACATATCCAGTGAAGAAGATTTCAGATTAAAATGTGAAGACTATTGGACACTATGAAAACAAAGATTGAAAGCTCTAGCGGGCACGCTTAAAAAGATATGTGCAGTGTAGCAGGAGACAAAAGAAAAACAAATTGTTTAAGAGTAATGAGAAAATGTTTTATCGGAAACTAGGAAACACAGTTATGGTTGACAACGACAATATTCCTCCTCCTTCTAAAGAACCCTTGGAGGAATATTGGAGAAAACATTTGGTAAAAAACCAAAAAAGACTTTAACCGCGAGGCCGAATGGCTTCCTCATATAGAACAAAGAACAGATGAAATGAGGAAATGCCGGATAAGTAGTAAATATAGACGACATTACATATGCAATAAAAAAAACTCATAATTGGAAAGCTCCTGGAGTAGATGGAATACAAAAACTTTTGGTGGAAAAGACTAACGCCAGTGCATTGAAACTAAAGGATTTCTTTAACCAAGTATTTAAACGACCCATCACTTGTTCCAGATTCTTACTAAAGGGTTTATAACCAATATGAATTCAAGACAGGAGACAGATCGGACCCAAAAATTATAGAACCATCACTTGCTTGCCAACCATTTATAAAATTCTAACATCAATCTTTACCTTGAAATTAACAGAACTTTTATCAGAAACATGAAATTTTAGAGTGGGAACAGAAAGGATGCACACAAAATGCATATGGATGTAAAGAGCAGCTTATAATTGATAGTATTTTTAAAAACATGCAAATGACAAAAAGAGGAATCTATCAGTAGCTTACATAGACTACAAAAAAGCATTTGATTCGGTTCCGCACGATTGGTTAATCAAAGTTCTTGATTTATATAAGATAAATCCACAATTATTGATAACGGTGCTTAAGCATCTCATGAATTCATGGAGAATTAAATAATACTAAAAACCAATTCAGATTCTGTTAATATTGAAAAATATGGCAATAAAGAGAGGGATCTTCCAGGGGACACCCTTAGCCCTCTATGGTTTGTCTCGCATTAACCCAGTATCAGAGCTACTTAATCAAACAAATGCTGGAATCGCCTTACCTGTAAAGAAATAATGACAAGGATAACAATCTGCTGTATATGGATGGATTTTAAAATGTATGGAAAATCAAAAGAAGGGCTCAAAATTTTAATTGACATTGTAAAATTATTCAGTAAAGGGACTTTTCATATGGAATTTGGATTAGATAAATGTGCTTCAATGCATATGAAAAGGGGGAAAATTGCAAGAAACTGACAATTACCAAATTGGTTCCGTCAAGAAATTCCAAACATAAACAATAGCCCAAAAAAGATACAAATACCTAGGAATGAGGCAAAACATTATTCTTAACCACAAGGAATTAAAAAAGTATTTAAACAAAAGTATGAACATAGAGTTAAAGCTATCTTAAAATCAAATGTTAAAAAAGCTATAAAATCAAGGGATTAAATGCATGGGCTTTACCAATCTGACCTTTTCATTTGGTATTGTGAAGTGGTCAGATGTGGACTTGATGGACCCAGATCGTTAACAAGAAGAAAAAATGACCTTCTTCAGAACTCACCACCCAAAAGCACTTCTGAAAGGTTTTATATACCACGGGAAAGGGGGAAGAGGATTTGGGAAATATCGGTCATTGTGCTATTCGCAAGTTCATAAACTCAGATCATACTTCTTAATTCTACATTCCATTATCACCAAGAACTTAAACTCCGAGATAAACTATAATCCCCTCAGGCTAAATGACGATTCTTTCCATCCAGAAATATACATAGAAGATTTAAAAATGAAGATGAATGTTTTGGAATACTAAATCACTTCATGGGAGGTACCCGAAAAGCATCCAGCAGCCAAATATTGACATTGTTAATCAGTTAGATGGATTCACAAAGGAGATTTGTTTGCTGAAACCGAAGGATTATGTTCGCCATCCAAGATCAGGTTATAAATACCAACAACTATAAAAAATCATCATCAATTCAATGACAAAAGATATGTGTAGAAAATGCAAAAAGTTTACGGAGACAATAGACCCATGTTATAGCTGGGTGTCCTTCAATTGCCAACACGTGGTTATCCCGTAGGCATAATCAGGTTGCAAAGATATTTATCAACATCTAGGAATAAACGCACATCTACTTGTCAATCCACCTCCTTATTCCAAGTATTTTCCTGCACCTGTGATCGAAAATGCAGAATTTATAATGTATTGGGATAAACAGGTTATAACAGACAAAAACCATAGACCACAACAAACCGGACATCATTTTATGCGATAAAAAACTAACAGAATTACATATCTATTGACATTGCGATCCCCATGAGTAAAAATATTGAGGAACACCGAGAACACTAAGGTAGAAAAAAATCAAAATTTAAGTCAAGAAATAACAAGAATTTGGAAAATGAAAAAAATGTTAATGTGTGCTATCGTGATCTCAGCCACTGGAGTCATACCATCTTCCCTCTCTGCCAGCCTACAATGCCCCGGGTCTTTCTCCAAATCTCTACATCAGCATGCAGAAAGCCAGTCATCCTTCAAAGTGCCACATAGTCAGAAGATTTTGCAGTAATCACTTCTTTTCTCTCTCTCTCTCTCTCTCTCTCTCTTTAAAAGCTTTTTCCCTTCTTTTTCTTTTTTTATAGATAGAAACTTTTTTTGATTTGTTATCACACTATCTTTATTATTATTTTGTTAATTGATTAATTTGTCTACAATAATATGTGTACTATATTATGTTTTCACGCTGTTATAAAGTAAACTTTTTTTGGGCTTGGGCCTTACCCCGCCTTGTGTATACCAGGACGCAAATGTACCTGAGATTGTTTGAACAATAAAGAACCACTATAATAATAATAATAATAATAATAATAATAATAATAATAAAAGGCCTATTAATTTTGTTAACTGTGAATGGGGTTATGCCCTTCTCTAGCAACCTATAGTGCCTAACGCATTGTTGTGTGTTTTAAAATAATAAATAAAAATTAAAAACTTGCAACATTTTTTAAGCTTTGACAGTGGACACTCTGCAATAGCCTACTAATCTTTGCTGTTAAAGCGCCCTAAAACTACTACTGCTAGGTACCTACCGCTTAGGCCTATCTGAATGTTAAAACACCAATTTTTGTTTTTAGCTTGTACAGTGCAATGACAGGAGGCCGTTCTACTCAGTCTCTGGAGGTTGTGTACAAGTCTTCCTCTCACGTAGTTGAGAAATTTGGGGTGACTCTTCCCGTTCAGATTACGGAGAACCTGACTATTGGTCTCAGCCAAGCAGGTAAGTGCAGCAGTGTAGGCTTACTATGCAACTTGACCATAAGTGCAGAGAGACTCTCACTATTGATATTTTTACTTCCGTATGTCAGTGCACAAATAGTCAAAGCACAGTGTCTTCATGCAGTTTTGTAGCAGCTGAAAGTGTGCACGTACAGTAGGACTGCAAAAATATGATCAAGTAGGTAGACTAGCCTATACCAACTTCCTATTTATGACTCTCTTACAATCCTAAAAAAACGCAAATTAATATTGCTGTAAGTGTAACCGATATCTGTCCAGTTTCTCACTATTATCTTAGTCTTTCCTGATCTTGGTACTAATTGTTTACAGGAAACTCTTCCGTTAGTATTCACATTACATCTGACGGGTGGGCTTGGTTCGTTTGGAGCCGCCACTTGCTATCTGGCAGTGCAAGACCGTCTTGGATCCCTCCAAACAACGCCAGCGTCCATGACTCCTTTCACAAGCCAGTGTCGCGAGCTGACCTGCCTCACAGCGATCTAGCTCACCGGAGTGATCTAGTCACAGTCTACACCACCGAAGGCAATCGGGTTTGGGTGTGGCACTTGCCATATTTGTTGAGATGTTGTCGTGATTAGGCCTACACTCTCCGGTTTTTTTTTTGCTTTCCTTTCAAATTTTTTCATTTCGATTTTGTTCTTGTTCTATGACATTAGTAGGCTACCATTAACTTACCGTACTTCCTCTAGTGCAGTGGTTCTCAAACTTTTTTTGGGCAAGTACCCCTAAAAGTATTCAAAACTATAATGTACCCCTTGGCTATGCTCTTTTTAAAAATTATTTGGTAAGTTGTCACCTATATTAATGCAAAGTGACCTTACCTCATTTTAATGGAAAAACGTGCCCTGCTTTTCCCGACAATAATAGACTTATTCTGGGATTGAGGGTGCTGATGGCCATTATTAAGTCGTTTTCGGGGTTGAGCCTGTTTCGGATTTTCGTTTTCAACACGGTCAATGTGGAGAATGCCAGTTCACATAGATATGTTGATGGCAACGTTAGGAGGGCTAACAACGCTGATATTCTTTACTTATTCCATGCCAAAACTTGGCAGCACTGCTCTTACTAAATTTTGTTTTTAAATGGTTGTCCGTTGAAACCTCAAACAGTTGTTCCTTCTGATTTTCAGGTACACCCGCGGTGGTAATTGCCTCGTCCGAGAATGGATTCATGACCCATTCATTCGTAGAGTTGTTATTTTGAATTTCTGGGAAGTAACGCAAAAATTCTGCTTCAATTTTCTCAATATGATTCCGAAACATTGTGGTCATTTAACTTGTGAGAAAAAATTTTCGTTTTCATTGCAGAATTCACAAAGCTGGGAAAAATGCGCAACAGATCCTGCAGAAATGCGTTCTTGATGCAAGTAATTGAATAAATATGATTCAAAGTTTTTTTTCGCGATAACTGGGTCATGAAAAATTCATTTTTAAAAAAATTGTTTTGCGTACCCCTCGGCTAGCTTCGCGTACTCCCAAGGGGTAGCGTACCCCACTTTGAGAACCGTGCTCTAAGTGTAGGTAGATTTTAATCAAAATAATTAAAATGCTGAAATGAATTTTGCCAAGTCATTTAATAAAGGCTATGCCAAACAAAAAAACCATTGGCGATCATTTGATTTCAGCGACAAACATTCCTTCTGCTAAAGCACTTTCATGGCACCATGGGTTTGTTGTTAAATCAAGTACAAGTTAGGTATCTTACAACTCTCATCCTAGGTACTTTTGTTTATGGTTGTGTTTGATAATCGATATATGGGATCGATTGATACGATTTTTCTCCGAATGATGGATAATCGGAATCAGACTTCCCGGATAGATTATTATATAGCTCTCCTGCCAAAAATTAAAAAAAAAAAAAACGCTTGTTCTGCAGAATGTCGCACTAGTTTATTTCCAGATGGGTACCCTACCGCCGTTGATAATAACCCGGGTAATGAAATGAGTTGCCGGGTACTCATGTGACTCTTTTTCGTTTCAAATTCCGCTCAGTTACCCGCCCGCCGGTCAGTCTTTCACTTGTCAGGGCGCAGCAGGGGCAGTAGGTGATGCGTCGTAATAAGTGCTCAAAATTTAGTCTGTGTCGAGCTCGAGTGAGTGACGTGACACTGACGAGAGCTGAACATTTATGCACAGTACAGGGAAGGACCTTGGGTGCACGCACATTCATTGTCATGGCCTAAGTGACAGGCAGAGATGTTTACGTGCACTTCGGCAACCGTTTCCCTTTCCCAAAGTGGTTTTTAACAGCGGACATATCGTTCATACAGTGGCGCATGCAGGATTTGGTTTTGGGGGGGGGGGGGGGGGGTGTAAAAAATTGTAATATCAGTATATTTGCATTTTTATTATTGGTAAGTAAACATGTTACATCAAAAAATGTGCTTAATTTATTACAATCGAATGTTGAGCCTTCTTGGGGTTCAAGACAAAATTTCCAGGAATTCCGTCTGGGATCACTGGGATGTTGTTTGTGAATGAAAGCCAAGCAAGACCGTTCAGACAATTTTCTGTAGTTGTCTTCATAAGTAAGTTTTCAGGTTACTTCAGGGAGGAGAACGACCTACGCAGGAGCATGTGGTTACAGGAAAGTGTGGCCATTATAGTTTGAAGACTATGTATCGTCGGAAACATTGCAGAATTGATACTTGAAATGGGATAGAGCACTTTACAGAGGCTTCGAAGTCCTTTTACATGGTTTTTGCCACAAGATTACCTCATCCTTGGTATCAGATGGAAGCTCATAAATATCAGCTAGGTCCATCAGGGGCCACCACACATCAGTCCGAATCATGAAGTTTACCTTCTGAGGGTGTTTAGAAGGGTCTGAAAAGACTTTAGTGTTTTACTGTGCGAAAACTAACTTTGCGTTAATCGCCCTTTGGTCTCAACCAGAAACAGAATGAAAAGTTGTCGAGATATGAGCTACTTTACTATGGGATTATTAGCTAAACAAAGAACATAGAAAAGAAACAGAGTACTGTGTCTTCTAAAGCCCCTACTGTAGGGTAACAATTATCAAAGTACAGATTAAGTAACTAGATTGGATTTGGAATGAATAGCAATAATAGCTTAAATTTATTATCTCGGGGTTCTATTTTGTCTAGAAACAGCCCTTAAACTTGCCACGACTCGGCTCCAGTCGGAGAAACACAGAGAGAAGGAAAATAATAAATTTTAAAAATTTCAACAAAAGATAAGCAAATACAAAAAAAAAAAGTTAGATGTTACAGTATTTTGTTAAATACTATTACAACAAAAAGTTGATAAATTTGTAGGTTGAACAGAATCAAGTTACCTACTTGAAGAGTGGGCTATCCAGACAAAATTTATGTTTACTATGGGATGTTTTGTAAATTAGGGAACATATTGGATTTATATTGGATAAAAATAACAGATAATAAACCTTCGAAAGAAAAGTATATTAACTATTAAGGTTAAAAACACAAATAGCACACAAATGATGGTATGCCCTGTTCTCCTAGCATGATCAGTGATTTCTAATGATTAAATAACCCCATGTTTTTAATTAGGCTCATTACAAATGCCTGAAAGAATTATGAAAATATTCTATCAAATAACATGTGATTAGATAGGTACTCATCATTTAGATGTTCAAGTTCGACTAGGGATCAGAACCCTCTCTGTATGGTTACAAGATCCTTGGTTCGACGTTTGAGTAGTTGTTCTCCAGTCTTCACGTGTAGTTACTGGAAGCGTAGCATCACCATGCGCAGTAGTTTCCGATGTTTTGTCTTCCTCGCGTCGCGCGAAACGTAACAGGGAAAAGCTCTCGATCCGCGGTCGTATCAAACTAATTTTCAGACGGTCAGTTCAAGGTCGCGTCGCAACGAAATGAAGTGCGGGGTTTATTCCCACCAATGTTAAAAGTATAGCTCGGCTTATAGTTGAAATCCAATCTTCACATTTAAATACCCGGGTTCGCGGCAATATTAAATAAAACAGTTCTCCATTAACAATACACACACACACACATACATACATACATACATATGAGATATGCTCACCCTTGTCCCGGAGCGCGGAGGGATACGTGGTGAGTGGTGACCACCGTTGTACCAATATAGGTTTTTTGGTCAATTTTATGACGTAGCTAAAAATGGGGGGCTAACAAGGTCTCTCTCTCTCATCCGCTTCACGGAAACATTGCTCTCAAAAATGTTCAATTATCTCACGAATGAATTAATCTCGGTTCATCTCTACTTACAAGTGTGGCAGAGTTGTAAACTCGAAAATCTATGCCTCTGGAAAGCGTACGTAATTTGTGCAAAAGTCCGGACATTGAAACAAATGTGGGGAGTACTGCAAATCCCGGCAATGGCGGCTTAGAATCCCGGCAATTGTTCCACAAAGATATGAACGCTCTTCAACTGATTCAACTCGTAATTCAATTCACAATCCGTCGTTAGAAGCAGATGGACCGCTCCAATAATCCATTGATTAGCTAGATAGGATCGTATCTATACCTGGTTTCAAACGCCTCGTGGCTAACTATTTTTCACTACAACGTGGTCGCCAACACGAATATACCAACTGGATAATGGGTTTAATTACGATTAACCTTCGCGATCGCGTAAAACGTGATTATACCAAACACGAACCGCACTTAGATCTTTCAGATCTCACTGGTTTTAGTGATTAGCGTCGTATTAACACTTTTACTAATTAAAAAAACTGGGATCGCCTACCATGAGGCGTCCACTCACGCTACCCCACGCCAGAAGAAGTAGTCCTTTCCTTCCTGTTCACAACGACTTCCGCTTCCCGTTCCTCGCACATAGTTACATAATCACGCCGCTAGGAGCGCAAAAACCATCAAGTTCCTCATTACACAAAATAAGTAATTAACATAACAAAAGGTTGATAAGAAGTTAGATAAATTTTATAAAAGGATAAATTAAAAAAATAATTACCTTGTATTTTATATGCATTCATGCTGTTCAAAAGATGTGATTTCAAAGCTACTATCAACCAAAAAAACCCTTGTCTGGTCTCAAGTCACACAAGACCGCGTGATGCTACAGTCGAGATTAAAAATACACCTCGTTATTATAATAATAACAAATGATTAAAATTAAAAAAAATTCCCTTATCGCAAACTCATTAGTTTGATGGGGAAATTTTAAATATAAAACTACTAGGGTTTTTACAAAAATAAAACAGAAACAGCAACCAAAAAATTCGGGCGGGCACTGTTGTTCAAGGACAAAATTTGAATTTATGGGCGGCAAAAGGTGGCGCCGTCACAAAGTGCCATTCTGAAATAATCTCTGGATTTTCCGCTGGCACGTTAGCTCTGTGTGTTGGAAGACCAACAATTCTTGGTCTTGCGATCGTAACATCTAGCTTGTTGCAGAATCCGAAACATTTTCCCAATAAGGCAATAATTGTGGAACCGTTATCTGCGTTTTGGCGCATGTTTTCAAGAGTCGTTTTTCACATTCATAGCGGAGTCAACTGCATGTTTAAGGTCTATGGCCTCTGTTTGAAGATATTTGCGAGTGTCAAAGTAATTTAAAAAACAGAGCTGGGTGTCAAAGAGCGCAAATTAGAAAAAAACACAATTGCAAATGGAATTTGCAAGCAGCCGTGCATCAGTACCAGCTTCTTTGTCACTCCACTTTGAATCACTTCCAGAGCATTAAAGGGAGTTTTTGGCGCTCAACCCAGCGAGTGGGACACATTCTTTTCAGTTTTGTGTCTTTGGGGCCTTTTTCTAATTTTTCAATTTCTGGCTCTGGGGGGGGGGGTTAACCCCCAACCCCCCCCCCCTCCCTCGGTGCGCCACTGGTTCATAGGATACGAGCATCTCTAGCGTCCGAGACCGTGAAACATGCTTACGTTCATGAACAGAAATTGGCACCTGTGTGTTGAGAAGTGGACTACTCGTCACCGACGAAGTGTAATTAAGTAATATTGAGTACCTACCTAACTTTTTAAAAGTTTTTTTTTTCACTTATTTGAAAATTAAAATTTTGAAATTTTCATGTACCTACCCGAACGTAAGGTCAACGGGAGGCATTTTCACTAATTAGCACAGATTACATGTCACCCCCTCCCCCCACTCGAGCTGAACTTTCGTTATCGGTTCATACTTGTTGTCAAAGTTCTCCGATATTACTTCTTCTAAAGTTACAGTAAGACAGTATTATTCATGTTGTCACGTAATAAATATTGGAGTCTTGAATAACTCTGCATATGAACAAAACAATGAATCTGTTAAACCTTTTTGACCAAAAATGATATATGTATTCATAAACAAAAGACAGACCTAAGACAGTGGATAAGTAAGACCTTCATAAATACACTAGGGTAGGTATGTTGATGCGACCTACTTATAGCGCTATCACTATACTAGGGAAACGCCAAAGTCGTTGTTAAACGAAGTGAGTGAGCTATGTGTTGAGTACCTGGTAACGTTCCCTTTCCTCTCCTACCTAAGACCTCCCTAGCCTATTATTGGCTAGAGTGGCGCATTATGGCCTTACAGTGACGCGCCCTTAAAAACCCAAATCAACTCAAACCCTATTAAAATTTTAGGCCAAAACCCATATAATTTTTATCATCAAACAAAAAAGCAAATGTTCCCGGGTACTCAACACATGGCTCACTCACTCATCTATCTACAACTTGGCGTTTTCCTAGTATAATCATTTCACAAACATTTGTGGTCAATACCCTTGTTCAACTGATTTCACACCAGGCTAAATGGGACGGCGAGCTAGTGTAGACCTACGATTTCCTCCAGCGTCAATGTAGGCTTATGAAAATTAAAGACAATTTAGGCCTATAGGTGAACAGAGAAAATGTTTTTTAGTTTTTTTGGTTTCAGGGTGCGTTAAAACCGTTCGGTATAATGCGCCACTCTAGCCTTAGTGATATAGGGAGGAAAATCCTATGTGGTCAAAAACAAGCCCGGGTAGCTGTGAAAGAAAAAAGGGGGTTCTCTTGTCGTGGTCGTCATCGTCTTTGTCATCGTCTGTGTTGTCATGGTCGTCGTCGTCAAGGAGGTCGTCGGGGAAGGGTAGAAGTCCCCGACGACGGACTGCCAGTGGTCGCATCTTTTCGGGGAGTAATATATATTATCTTTTATATAACCAGTGATGTTTGCGAGAGGACTTACTTTTTTCCTTGTCTTTTACGATTAGCAGAGCCATGCTCTGTGCCTTATGCCCGACCATACGGCTTAGGCCTACGTTAAGAAATACTCATATCGTAAGCTAGAATAAAGTAGGATGGTCTAGTCTACGATTTAATTATACCTTTATACAGTGTAATAATGCGTATATAACTGCGGTTTTGCACTGCTTCTTTTTGATGGTCATCATTTTTAAATTTAGTTGAAAAATCTAAACAAGAATAATGACAGTTTAGAGAATGACGTATTGACAACAAACCAAAAGAAAGACACTGACTTTGAAAGATTTAACACTGATAGTGACTATCTGAATTGTTTTTATATCGAAGGCTGTGGCCCATTTTTCATAGAAAAATCAAACAAAATGCTATCGATATTTTAAAAACACATTTTATTTCTTGTAGGTTTAAATCACAATGGATCTCGCTGATTTTGGTTAGCAGTTTCTCAGTTAGTTCGTACCGGATGTCTGTTTAAAATTTCAGCGCAGTCTGTTTAGCGATTTTGGGTGATTTTTAACGTCCCGCACGCAGAAAAACAATAAGGGCCGTTTAAGTCGAATGGAGATCACTCCGTTCGCTACGCTCACTCGTTCAATAATCAAGCTGGCCAGTGATGAGAGGGAGGAGTAAAGACTAAAGACGCTGTGCTGTGCCCGCCGCGAAAGACATTGCAAGCTTTAAGACCCAGTATCTTAGCTGGAGAAATTTCTTTCCTTCCTATCGTCGGTAAAGTAGATGGTCAAATCTTCCGACATGAGGGCGGGTTCTTATGAAGCCTCTAACAAAAGAGCAGGCGACAGAGCTACTTCGGAGACCAGTCCGACCAAGACAGTCTTCGAGATGAATAGAAAGTTGACAAAAGAAGCCCGAGTCGAGGAAAAGGGTCAGTTAGACCTGATCCCCCAGCCTTCGCTCGGCGGGGTAGATTCATTCATCCATAAAAATATTCAGTCATTAAAATTAATTTGATATATTAAATGGTATAAGGTGTTGGTCGTTACATTTTCGTTAATTATGTCATTTCAGTATAATATAGTAAGAACTAATTTAAATATGCCCTCCTAGTATATCGATATAAAGCATTATTTTTATCAATCAATTATTCTTAACTTTGTTTGTGAGCATCGCGTAGGTTGCAGGTCTAATATTAGGTACGTCACCACCATGGTCTAACAATATTATTAGACTATACGTCACCACTACATTGGACAGAAGCTCAAACAAATATTCATTCTCAATGAAGATATCGCGTTACGGTTTGTGTGTTGAGTTCCTAGTACTAAATTAGATCGGAATCGTGTTATTATCGTTTGTATAAATTTTTTTGGGGATTTTGATTCACCTGATTTAAAAAAATATACCAAACTTTGTTTAAAAAACATTAATTTCGATTAATTAATCGTTCTAAATTCAAAAAATGCTTGTAAAAATTTTAGCCAGAAAGCTAAATATGGTTTTCTGAAATTTGAATATAATTTCCACTCATAGCTAACAATATTGTAAACACGGAAGCATGCGTTCGCAAACCCGTCTTCTATTGTCATAGGGGGTCCGCGTGCGATCTTTGTCTGTCCATTTTTATTTGCATCCCACCAGGTATCATTTTAGAAACAAGGGTGAATTTCCCCGTTTGCGCTCGAGATAGGTTTGTGTCTACAAAGCTAGGAGCGCACAATGAACAGCCGTATCCATTCAATTAGAATGAAATTATTCATACAGTTTATGTTGCCGGGTTTGATAATTATTTTACACCAGAAAATCGCTCATTTTTTATAACATTTAGTCAACCAAACCAAACCCAAGTTATGAAGTTTATTTTATCTAAACATTTTAAGCTTTTAGATTACTTTTTTTAGATACAATAATAAACTATAATGAGCCCCAAATGTGCCCAAATGCCGCATACGTAATGATAATTTGTCGTGTCTGACAAGTTTTACGATTGACATGAAATTGTAAAATTGCATAACATGGTGAAATAACATAAGATATAAACAGGAATTCCTGGAACAAAAAATGGAAAGAGAAAAAATGTTCATAGATTCCTACCAGATTATTCATAGGGTCAACACACATGATGTATAATTTCTTGATTAAGATCGTTAATTTGGGGGGAAAAAAAGTTTTAAAAAACAACCCCACGGACGTGACGCACTTGGCACAAATATAATTAATAATTATATAGAAAATAAAAAAGATTAGTTAGGTTGAAGAATGTCAGTAGACAAAAGTTATTTTATTTTGATGCTAAATAATTGATTATGTAAAGAGTAAACTTTGCCACCAAATGTTTTGGAAGCGAGATTCTGGAAGGCTGAGATCTGTTGTTAGCTGTGTGTTGTTAGAATTGTGTATTTCACCTACCCCTTTTGAAAAACAGCAATCACATGCGTTTTGTTTAGCTCTATAGGAATCCCCATTCGCAGGGGCCCTTTCCCCAAAAAAAAACTCAAAGAAAAAATAATTATAGAGAAGTTATTATGGTATTATAATACCGGTACTCGTAAAACACTAACAACCTGTGTACACATTTTGTGCTAGATATGACATATAAAATATGTAGCATAGTACTTTAGAATACAACAAATAAACAATGTAAAATGGGTCTCGGTCGAGTCCCATTTGATTGAAAGGATCGACAATGCCCTTGGGAATATAATATAATACCTCCTCGAGTTGAACTGTACCTTCACAGTTTCTCGCTCCTGTCCTGGGTAATAAAAAGGCGAATCAGCCCGGGTACAGCTACTATCTAACCAAAGAGTGAGCACTCTCGCAACCTGACAATTCATTGATAAGACGTTCTGACCACACCTCAAACCAAAAACGGAAATTAAACCAAATTTGAAGTGCAGGTTTGGGTTTAATTTACAAGACAAAACGTATTTTGCGATTGCCTTCCCCCCCCCCCACTTTTCTCCCTCATAATTAAAATGCTCCCCTATGACAAACTATTGAAATCATATTATTTTAGTCATCAATATTATACATTATATAATCATTTCGTTCACCTTTAGTTTTATATAATTATATAATTATTATGATATTTATTTTCGTATTAATCAGGCAAAATAAAATTTCAATGATTGCGTTTGTTTTACCGAGTCCTGAAAATTAATTGAATTCGAAATCAGTTCAACAAATGTTATAAATCCTTCATGCAGGTGGTGGTAATCAGACTTCATGATACCTTCTTTAAAACCTTTCGAGCATAATCCAACCGAAAAAAAAAAAGCTTCTTTCTCATAAACCCTGTCTGCAAACCTTCCTGAATAAGGTAAAAAGACTGAGACAATGAATGCAAGAGAGAGAAGGAGCAACACTGAAGGAGTTGTTGAGGTTTTTCGTGAGATAGAGCCACAGGGGGACCGTAATTTTTTGAGTTGCTGGATTATGCAACGTTGTACAGCAGCAATTACTGAGGCTTAAAGAACACCTTCACATAATGATGTTCATAACCCAAAAAAACAAGCATGAATTGTTTACATAAATATCTTTTTATTTTTTCTCTCCGTTGCTTTTCCCTTTTCCTACAAGATGGTTGCAAAATGAGCACGGCAACTATAATATAGTATTATTTGCCCCTGTATTGCTATAATTTTTCAAACCCATTTTAAAAAATCAAAGAGATTGAAAGGTAAATAAAATATTCCTCTAAAAAATTTAAAGTTTTCCCGTGGTTGTAACTATCATAGTATTTGCTACAGAATAGCTGCTCGCTCCCTCTGTTTCGCGCACACACCCCGTCCTGGATACTGCCTCTTAATAGGCCTGCCTTGTATGCCAGAAAATAAATTTTTATTTGATTTTTTGTTGAAGTAAAAAATATTGATATTTATTATTGA
The DNA here is from genome assembly GCA_024449915.1 of Sweltsa coloradensis. NCBI lineage: Eukaryota > Metazoa > Arthropoda > Insecta > Plecoptera > Chloroperlidae > Sweltsa > Sweltsa coloradensis. The sequence continues at coordinate 44,739 of JAMZAV010001501.1, read as the reverse complement.
ACGATAATCGATTGACATGCAAAATTATTGGTATTCAAATTTATATTGAATGTTAACCCTACTTTGATTGACGTCAAGATGAGAGGTTTCTGTTCTTCCCAGGTCCCGTTTTTGCATTTGCAGTGTCGCCCGGTGGGCACTGTCCGCTTTTGGCCGAGCATCACTCACGAAAGTCTTTTGGTTTGAAGAGAATGCCGACCTCCAGGGGACCGGAGTGCGATTCGCTTACAAGCCTAGGCTCGGCCGGCTGCATCTTGTCCACTACCACTTCGACCATGATGCTAAAATTTAAAAAACTATGGGGTTTTCACAAAAAAAAAAACAAAAAACAGAAACCCCAAAAAAAATTCGGGCGGGCACTGTTGTTAAAAGGAAAAAAAATTTTAATTTTAGGGGCGGCAAAAGGTGGCGCCGCCCCACAAGTGCCATTCTGAAATAACCCTCTGGATTTTCCGCTGGCCCATTTAGCTCTGGTTTTTGGGAAAAAACCAAAAAATTCTTGGTCTTCGATCTTTAACATCTAGCTTTTTTGCGGGAATTCCGAAACTTTTTTCCCAATAAGGCAAAATTGGGGAAACCGTTACCCTGCGTTTTGGCGCATGTTTTCAAGAGTCTTTTTTCACTTTTCTAGCGGGGGTTCAACTGCATGTTTAAGGTCTAGGCCTTGTTAGAAGATTTTTGGTAAGTGTAAAAGAAATTTAAAAAAACAGAGGGGTGTAAAAGAGCCCCAATTAAAAAAAAATCACAATTGCAAAGGGGAAATTCGCAAGAAAACCCCCGGCATCAGTACCAGCTTTTCTCACTCCATTTTTGAATCACTTCCAGAGCATTGGGGGGAGTTGGGGCCCCTAACCCCAGCGAGTGGGAAACATTTTTTTCATTTTTTGTGTTTTGGGGCCCTTTCTTCAAATTTTTTTCCCAATTTCTGGCTCTGGGGGGGGGGGGGAAACCCCCCAAACCCCCCCCCCCCCCCCCTCGGTGCCCCACGGGTTATCTGGGGATACGGCTTTCTCAAAGCGCCCGGGGACCTTTGAACTTTGTTATTTCATGAACAAAAAAAATTTTGGGGCCCGGGTTTTGGAGAAGGGACTACTGTCACCGACGAAGTGTAATTAAGTAATTTTTGGGAGTCCCTCCCTTTAATTTTTTTAAAATTTTTTTTTTCACTTTTAAAAATTAAAAAATTTTGAAATTTTCATGTACCTACCCGAACGTAAGGTCAACGGGGGGCCATTTTTCACTAATTAGCCAGATTACATGTCACCCCCTCCCCCCACCCCCAAAGGCTGAATTTTGTACCGGTTTTTCATACTTGTTTAAAAAGTTCTCCCGATATTACTTCTTTTTTAAAGTTACAGTAAGACATTTATTTTTCATGTTGTACTAATAAATTTTGGGGAGTTTTGGGAATAATTTGCATATGAACAAAACAAGAATCTTTTAAAACCCTTTTTTGCCCAAAAAAAAGGGATATATGTATTCATAAACCCCCAAAAGACGGGCCCTAAACAGTGGATAAGTAAGACCTTCTAAAACACTAGGGTAGGTATTTTGATGCAAACCAATTTTATCCGCTATCACATACTGGGGAAAGCCCAAAGTCGTTTTTTTAAAAAAGGGTTGAGTGGCATGTTTTGAGCCCTTTGGTAACGTTCCCTTTCCCCCTCCTTACCAAAGGGCCCCTCCCTACCCTATTATTGGCAAAGAGGGGGCCCCATTAGGGGCCTTTACAGTGACGCCCCCCTTTAAAAACCAATAAAATAAAAACCCTTTTAAAATTATGGGCCCAAAACCTATATAATTAATCATCAAAAAAAAAGGGAAATGTTCCCGGGAAATTCAACACAGGGCTCCCACTCATCTATCTACAATTTTTTGGCTTTTTCCCAAAGTATAATCTTTGCAAAAAACATTTGGGTAAATCCCCTTTGTTCAACTGTTTAAAACCCCAAAGGCCCTAAATGGGAGGGCCCGAGCTAGTGTGGGCCCTACGATTGCCCCCAGCGTCAATGTAGGTTATAAAAATTAAAGACAATTTGGGCCCTTATAGGTAAACAGAGAAATTTTTTTTAGTTTTTTTGGTTTCGGGGTGCGTTAACCGTTGGGTTTATAAGCGCCACTCTAGCCTTAGTGATATAGGGAGGAAAACCCTAGGGTCAAAAACAAGCCCGGGTAGCTGTGAAAAAAAAAAGGGGGGTTCTCTTGTCGTGGTCGTCATCGTTTTTTGGCATCGTTCTTATTTTTTTTGGGTCGCCCGTCGTCAAGGAGGTCGTGGGGAAAGGGGTAAAAAGGGCCCCCGACGACGGCCCTCCCCAAAAGTGGTCGCACTTTTTGGGGAGAAATTTAATATTATCTTTTATAAAACCAGTGTGTTTGCGAGAGGATTAAACCTTTCCTTGTTTTTTACGATTAGCAGAGCCATGCTCTGTGCCTTTTTGCCCGCCCAATCGGCTTGGGGCCTACTTTAAAAGAAAAATCAACCCGAAAAAGCAGAAAAAAGTAGGATGGTTTAGTCTACGTTTTAATTTATACCTTTTTTAACAGTGTAAAAAAAGGCGTATTTTTAACTGCGGTTTTTGCACTGTTTTCTTTTTGATGGTCATCTTTATTAATTAGTTGAAAAATCTAAACAAGAATAATGACAGTTTTAGAGAATGACGTATTGAAAACAAACCAAAAAAAAAGACACTGACTTTAAAAAGTTTTAAAACATGTAGGGGACTATCTGAATTTTTTTTTAACGAAGGCGGGCTTTTTTTCAAGAAAAATTTTTAAAAAAAATTTCTATGGGAATTTTAAAAACCCACTTTTTATTTCTTGTGGGTTTTAAAAACACAATGGATCTCGGGTTTTTGGGTTTAAAGCAGTTTCTCAGTTATTTCGAAACCGGAGTCTTTTTAAAAATTTTCCCAGCGCAGTCTTTTCAGCGTTTTGGCTGTTTTAACGTCCACGCAGCAGAAAAACAAAAAGGGGCCCTTTTAAAGCGAATGGAGTTTCAACCGTTCAATAATAAAGCGGGCCCCAGTGAGGGAGGGGGGGGAAAGGAAAGGGACTAAAGACGCTGTGCTGTCCCCGCCGCAAAAAGACATTCCCAAGTTTTAAGCCCCAGTATTTTAAAGCTGGAAAAATTTCTTTCCTTCCTATCGTCGGTAAAGTAGAGGGTAAAATTTTCCCGAAATGGGGCGGGTTCTTTTTGAACCCCCAAAACAAAAGAGCGGGAAAACAGAGCTATTTGGGAGCCCAGTCCGCCCAAAGACAGCTTTGAGATGAATAGAAAGTTGAAAAAAGAACCCCAGAGTCGAGGAAAAGGGTCATTAGCCCTGACCCCCCAGCCTTCCCCTCAGGGGGGTTGGGTTCATTAACCCATAAAAATATTCAGTTTTAAAATTTAAATTTTGAATTTAAATGTAAAAGGGGGTTTTGGGGTCGTTACATTTTCGTTAGTTATGTCATTTCAGTATAATATAGTAAAAAACTTTTTTAAAATATGCCCTCCTAGTATTTTTCGATATAAAGCTAGCATTATTTTTATAAATTTCAATTATTCTTAACATTGCTGTGAGCACGCGTGGGGTAGCAGGTCTAATTTTAAAGGTACGTCACCACCATGGCTAACAATATTATTAGACTATACGTCACCACTACATAGGAAGAAGCTAAAAAAATATTCTTTCTCAATGAAGATATCGCGTTAGGTTTTGTGTGTGATTTCCTAGTACTAAATTAGATCGGAAATCGTGTTATTATCGATGTATAAAATTTTTTTGGGGATTTTGATTCCCCTGATTAAAAATATCCCAAAAACTTTTTTTTAAAAAAAAATAAAATTTCGATTAATTAATCGTTCAAAATTTCAAAAAATGCTTGTAAAAATTTTAGCCAGAAACGCAAAATTTGGTTTTCGAAATTTGAATATAATTTCCACTCAAAAAGCTAAAAATTTATTGTAAACACGGAAGCAGGGGGTTCGCAAACCCGTCTTCTTTTGTCATAGGGGGTCCGCTTTTCGTTTCTTTGCTGTCCAGTTTTTTTTGGGCATCCCCCCAAGGTATCTTTTAGAAACAAGGGGAACTTCCCGTTTGCGCTCGAGATGGGTTTTGGTTTTCTACAAAGCTAGCGGGCACAATAAAACAGCCGTTTTTCCTTTCCCCTTTAGAATAAAAATTATTCATACATTTTTATGTTGCCGGGTTTGATAATTATTTTACACCAAAAAAAATCCCCTATTGTTTAAACATTTTTAGAAACCCAAAAACCAAACCCGGGTTATGAAGTTTTTTTTATCTAAACTTTTTAAGGGCTTTTTAGATTACTTTTTTTAGATACAATAATAAACTTTTTAAATGAGCCCCAAATGTGCCCAAATGGCCATACGTAATGATAATTTGTCGTGTCTGAAAGTTTTACGTTTGACAAGAAATTGAAAAAATTGCATAACATGGTGAAATAACATAAGATATAAACAGGAATTCCGGGGAAACAAAAAAATGGAAAGGGGAAAAAAATGTTCATAGCTTCCTACCAGATTATTCATGGGCCAACACACATGATGTAAAATTTTTGATTAAGATCTTTAATTTTGGGGGGGAAAAAAAGTTTTAAAAAAAAACCCCCAGGGGACGGGACTCACTTGGCACAAATAATTTAAAAATTTATATAGAAAATAAAAAAGATTAGTTAGGTTAAAAGAATGTCAGTAGACGAAAGTTATTTTTTTTTTGATGCTAAAAATTGTTTATGTAAAGAGAAAATTTCCCAAACCAAATGTTTGAAGCGAGATTCTGGAAGGCTGAGATCTGTTGTTAGCGGTGTGTTTTTAAAAATTGTGTATTGCCCCTCCCATTTTTAAAAAAACGCAATCACATGCTTTTTGGTGAGCTCAAAAGGGAACCCCGATTCGCGGGGCCTTTCCCAAAAAAACACTCAAAGAAAAAAAAATTTATAGAAAATTTAAATTAGGGATTATAACTCCCGGGTACTTTTTAAAAAACATTTAAACAACTTTTTGTACACATTTTGTGCTAGTATGACTTTAATAATATGTAGCATAGTACTTTAGAATAAAACAAAAAAAACCCAATTTGTAAAAGGGGTCTGGGGCCGGGGCCCATTTGTTTTAAAAGGATGAAAATTTCCCTTTTGGAATAAATATAATACCTCCTCGATTTGGGAATTTTGTACCTTCACATTTTCCCCGCTCCTGTCCTGGGTAATAAAAGGCGAATCAGCCGGCTACAGCTACTATCAAACCCAAAAAGAGTGGCCTTTTCGAAAACCCTGAAAATTTCATTGATAAAAACTTTCCTGACCACACCTAAAAACCAAAGGGGGGAAATTTAACCCAAAATTTTTGAAGTGCGGGTTTGGGTTTTAATTTAAAAGGGACAAAACGTTTTTTTGCATTCCCTTTCCCCCCCCCCCACTTCTTTTTTCCCTCAAAATTTTAAAATGCCCCCCCCTATGACAAACTATTGAAATCAATTTTTTTAGTCATTTAAATTATACTTTTTAAAAATCATTTCGTTTACCTTTAGTTTTATATAATTAATAATTATTATGATATTTTTTATCCCTATTAACCGGCAAAAATAAAATACAATGATTGCGTTTGTTTTTTCCCAGTCCTGGGAAAAAATTTAATTCGAAATAGTTCAACAAATGTTTTTTAAAACCTTCATGCAGGTGGTTTGGGAATTTAGAAATTCATGATACCTTCTTTAAAAAATTTTTTGAGCATAATCCCCCCCCGAAAAAACGCTTCTTTCCATAAACCCCGTCTTGGGAAACCCTTTCCGATAAAGGGAAAAAAAACCGAGACCCAAAGAAAGCAAGAGGAGAAGGGCAAAACTGAAGGAGTTGTTTAAAGGTTTTTCGTGAGGGGTGAGGGCCCCAGGGACCGGTTTAAATTTTTTTAGTTGCTGGATTATGCCCAAAGTTGTTTCAGAAACAATTTTCTGAGGCTTAAAGAACACCTTTTACATAAAAGATTCATAACCCAAAAAAACAAGCATGAAATTTTTTTTACAAAAAATTTTTTATTTTTTCTCTCCGGTTTTCTTTTCCCTTTTCCTACAAGATGGTTGCAAAATGAGCACGGGGAATATTTAAAATAGGGATTATTTGCCATGTATTGCTTAATTTTTTAAACCCATTTTAAAAAAAACAAAGAGATTTTAAAAGGAAAAAAATATTTCTAAAAAATTTAAAGTTTTCCCGTGGTTGTTAAATATATAGTATTGCTTTCGAATAGGCTAGTCCTCTGTTTTGCGCACAAAACCCGGGCCCGGATACTGCCCCTTAATAGGCCTGCCTTGTATGCCAGAAAATAAATTTTGATTTGATTTTTTGTTTTAAGTAAAAAAATTGATATTTATTTTTTTTAACGATAATCGATTTTACATGCCCAAAAATTTTGGGGATTCAAATTTATATTGAATGTTAACCCTACTTTGATTTACGTCAAGTGAGAGGTTTCTGTTCTTCCCAGGTCCCCCTTTTTGGCCCTGCAGTGTCGCCCGGGGGACTGTCCCCCTTTTTGGGCCCCGGAACCTACGAAAAATCTTTTGGTTTGAAGAGAATGCCGACCCCAGGGGACCGGAGTGGGCGCTTTTCAAGCCTAGGCCCGGGCCCGGGTTTAAACTTGTCCCCTACCACTTCGACCATGATGGGTTATAACCCACCGGGGCCAGCGGAAAGGGCGACACCGATCCAATGTCGAACCCTCAAGACTCCCAGCGGTGGCTGGGGGGGGTCGGCAAGCGGATGTCTTCTCTTATTTTGGTGGGGATTCCGCTTCGCATGCACAGATAAGGGATGAAAATTGGTTTAAATTTGTGGTTTTAAAAAAAAAATCAATTACTTTTAAGTCGGGGCATCGGAAAATCGATTAAGAGGAAGGGGCTACCCCCAAAATTTAAAAATACCTACGCAAAAATTAAAAATTAAATTTTTTTAATAAACTCATAAAAGCCCCCCGCAAAAAAGAAAAAGTGGGGAAAAAGGGCCCAAAAGTAGTTTTTTTTAGAATTTTGAATGTTTTTTTAAAATTGTAACGTGGGGTTTTTGAGTACAGAATAAATTTTTTTAATTTTAAACCTTTTAAATTAAAAACCTACTGGTAAATATATTTGAGATACATTGAAAGCTTTTCATGCTTATATTGTCTTTTTAAAAAAAATATATGACTAAAGGTAATTTTTATTATAACATGACAAAAATCCTCATGTTTTTTTTTCAACTATTTATTTCACATTTTTTACAGAAAAATGGTGAAGGGTTTTCGCTGGGGGGGAAGTAACGGGGACAAACAGCGGAGTGGCAAAAAGTTTTCGCTCTAGGGTGAGGTTTACTGCAAAAAAGGGGTGCTGGCGCCACGCGGAACAAACCCCCGGGTTGTTCGAGATGGATATCAAAACACCTTTTTGAAAGAAAACCTTTTTATTTAAACTTTTTGGGGGTTTTTGTCGACACAATATAAAACAAATTTGATAGGCATAGAAAGCAACCTGCCAAATTTCCCCAACAGGGTTTTCCCCCAGGGAGAAAAAAAATAAAAGTTTCTTATTTGCCAACGACAAAACATAATATGCAATTAAAATAAAAAACTTCATATTTTAAAGCTTTTGGGTTCCATAAAGCAAGTATAAATCTAGGGGGGCGGGTAGTAGTTTTTTTAAAATCGGGCGGGGGTCGGGTCGGGTAATTGGGAAAAAAACCCTCGGGGTGGGTAATGAAGTACCCTCGGGTCGGGCTCGGGGAGTGAATTTTTTTTTTTTTTGAATTCATTTAAAAAAAAAAAAAACCTACAAAACAGTTTTTATTGGTTGCAGGTAGCCACTTGGGGTGTGTTGACACAAAATACTCCAAATCGGCGTTTTGGGAAATTTGCTTTAGTAGGCCCAGGGGCCCAGTAAAAGGAAACCCCTGGATTACGTTTTTTCCCGCAAACAAAACGTTGTTATTTTTCGGGAAATAATATGTAACAATCGGTTTTTTAAAAAATTTTCCCATACGGGGAAAACCCCCAAAAAAAAAACCGATCGATCGCGTCTTTTTTTTCTTACGGCCCAAAAAAATCATGCGTTTGTACCCGCCCGCATTGACGAAAAACGGGGCGTTTTCACCCGCCCTTTTGGTCTGACTCCCCCCCAAAAGCTCTGCTGCGCGGGAACGATGCGCACAGATCGGAAATTTTAGATGAAATTTCAATTTTTTAGGCCCGCCGGGCCCCGCCTCCCAGGGATTTGACGTAGACGATGTTTAAATTTGCGGTTTTTTTCTTTTTTTACCATTCGCCCCACGTAGGGAATATTCAACTTTTCTTTATGCCCTTTTAGGTTGGGAAAAACCAGAACAAAGGTAAAGACGGTCAGAAAGGGGCCCATTACTCCCGGGGAAAAACAACGCCCGGAAAAAAACCCAAAGGACACAGAAACATGAAAAGCCGCGCCCACGTCGTACGATTGGTCCGCTTTCCCACTTTAGTGTTCGTTTTGGGGGTTTTTGGGGCGGGAGGTTTAAAAAAAGCAGAAATTGGGGTGTTTTTTTTACTTCTACCCGACCCGAATTTTTTGGGGGAGGAAAAGACGGCCCGACCCGAGGGCGGGGAATTTTTCCACCGAAAATTACCCGTTTTTCGGGGACCCCCACATCCCAATAATATCCATTTGGAAAAAATATGTAATGAAGCCGTTGGATTAGCAATTTGAATATGGGCTGAGGGGTTTAGGGGCCCACTTGTAAATTGGGCCCACTAAAAAAATTTTTTAAATATTGCCACTTGCCCGGTTTTTTATGTTCCCTTTTGAAAGTAAATGTAGCTTTTCATGCTATTTGGTTTGGTTTGGTCAGACATAATTATTGCTTGTTTAACCCCCTCTATGGGGGTATTTTTTTTTTTATTTTTTTGTTTATTTTTTTTTTTTAATTATTTTAAATTTAAGCATTTAAAATTAAATTAGAGAGCACACAAAAATCAATATTGTTGATCAATAATGGATATCCCTTTGGGTAATCGATACGATAAAACCCAAAAACATTTTTGATTATCGAAAAAATCCCCAAAAAATTGGGAAAGTTTGTAGTAGTAGTACACCTTTTTTTTTAGCAAATTGCTATTTTTTCAATTCATTTCCCCAAACATTTTACAAAACCCTTTTAGTTTCCCCAATAGGCCCCATAATTTTATTCAATTTTATGTATAAAGCAAAATTCCCCAACCCAAACTTCATAAGCATCTTTTTAACTTTAATTACCTTTATTGTACCTTTAAACATAGAAAATTGGTTTTATTAAATTATCCCCAGTGGGCTCCCCCTAAAAAACCTTTATTATAAATTTACATTAGGATAGTATCAGTGTAGGGCCCACTATATTTTATTCTAGAATGAACTTTTAAAATTTGGGTTTTTTTTTTAATGGTTAATTATTTATTAATACTAGGGGTTTCCGTCGATAATGAAATACGATCGATTATCGTATCAGTAATATGATAGATAATCGATTCAAAATATTTTATATGGGTATGAATGATTATCGATTTAAAAAGTGACACGGTTTTGCGGGTTTTCCCTGCTTTAAAAAGCCGCGCTGTCGTATCAACGCGCCGATTGGTTGTCGGAGTAAACCAACGTGCTTTAAGTATAATGGGCCAAAGCCCACCGCCGCCAGTGGCATGCCGGGTCGCAGCGCGATACAAGGCGATACGAAAACACGCCCGGGCCCCATTGCGAAATTTTCCCAGTATTCAGTACGGCTCGAAAGTGTTGTGGGGTGAATTCTCTAGCGTCAGTTGCCCAATTATATTGAATTGTGTGTTTTTTCCGTCCCAAACCCCAAAAAAGATATTTGCCATTACTTCTGACGCTGCCCAACAAGATGAGTCAAGGGGGCAGTTTTTTATTTTTCAAAGAACGGGCGGCGAGGGGGGTTTGGGGGAGGGTAAAAGGGTGTGAGCCGAAGTCGAGAGATCCGCCAAATATCTCTCGCTCGCTTTGATGGCCTTTTCTGTTGGAACACGTAAACAGTGGGGGAAAACCCATTTCAAGCAAGACGTTTTAAAAAATTTGGCTTTTGGGAATTGAAATTCAGCCCCCAATTTTATTTTTAAAAAAATTTTACCTTTAAAAGAACCCCTTGTATTAGTGTTACAATTTGCGTTTTTTTCTGCCCTTCCCAGGCTCAATTTTGGGAAATTTATATGATAATCGAATTTTGGGGCTATGATATCGATATATTTTGATATGATAAACGATTTGATTTCCTCCGATTACGATCCCCGATTTTTAACGAACGGGAAACCCCAATTAATACATTTTACAAACCCAAAATACAAAAATTCAATTGGTTTCCCAGTAGGGGTGACAAGGGTTTGGAAAATTGGAAACCGGTTCCAAACCTCAAAAATTTGAGTCCCGTTTCGTCCGATTTTTGTGGAAAAAGCTGTTTCCTAGGCCCACTAGTTTGGGTTTTAAGGTTTATACCAATGACTACGTTTTCCGTCTCTGGAAACCTTTGCAATAATGGTTCACAAATAAAGAACCGCTTTGATAACCAGGCAATGATCTTCATTCTTCATTACACCAAAGATTAGTTTACCAATTACACTGTACAGGCAGTGAAACTCGTAGGTAGGCCTAGGCCTACGCGCAGAAAGCAGGGGAAAACAAACACGCATCGAATGTGGGAAAATCTCTCACTACTATATCCCGCGCTGAAGCTCTCGTCGCAAGATAAGCCTGGGAAAGAAAGAAGATAAGCCCAGGAATAACAATCCTATGCGTCGTGATTACGAATTTCGTGAATCGGTTGAAAGATGATTGCATCGCGAATTCTTCTTCTATACCCAACCATCTTTGTCAGTCAGCTGTGAGTGTAAGTTGGTTGGATCGTACGCGCATCTCGTACTGCGCAGACGACAGTGTCCAAGATTTATTGCCGCATCTTTCTCTCTTGCACTCACTCGTGGCATGGGCGCGACTCGCCGAGACAGACGGAAGCACGTGATAGCTTACAACGCGCTCTGTCGTCAACTCCAGTTACTCTTTAGGCAGCGGGCACGCTCCGCGGGAAAGACCGCAACCACGTAGTGCATAATTTAAACTGGTGAATTAGCCTAAAAACGGCCGCGAAATATACCCGGATCTTAAAATCGGCTCCGGGTAATTTCTGGTACCCGGGTACCCGATGTCATCCCTAGTACCTAGTGCAATACCCTATAAAATAAAATACCCAGGGGTATAAATTTACATTAATACTATTGATTTTCATTAGTCATTGAATCATTTATCCCAGAATGAACATTTTTCATGTGACTTAGCCAGAAGTTTACCCATTTTGATTTGTTTATTGCACTTTGTTCTAAATCTTTTAGGATTGTCCTCATCACGTATTTCTATGGGAATTCGGTTAAAAATTTTGAGCCCTCTTACGAATATGGAGTTCTCTTCACTTCTTTTACTTACTCTTACAATATTTACATCCATTCCTCTCCTTGTCGAATATGTGTGTATATTTTTAATTTGAGTTAATTTGTCTCCCAGATATTTTGGCATCACACCCTTATAAATTTTATGTATGAAAGACAATGTATTCAGGAGGATTCGATCTTCTTTCTTCTTTTCTTCTTTTCCATCCTAGAGCTGAGCACATTTTATTTATGGATGTACTTCTGTTTACCCCCAATATAGCTCGCATTGCTTTATCTTGTTGTTTTTGCAAAACTGTTATTTCATTTTTTCCTAATAAGAACAGTAGGGAACTACAGTAGTCTGTCTATATGAGGGGCAACAATTGCTTGGTACAACAATATTTTGCTTTGATAGGTATAAGTCTATGTATTCTTAAAATAAACCTACTTTTTTTGCCATCTTCTTGATAATATATTGTCCATGCTGTTTGAGGGTTGATTCCTGATCTATTATTATACATATACCGAGATGTTTAATTTCTGTCACTACCTCGATTCTTTTACCTCCAATTTTAATATTAATTTGTTCTAAATTCTTTTGTATTTTTGGTGTACATATTACCATAGCCTTAGTTTTGTCAATATTAGGTTTCATTTTGTTAGCGTCTAGCCAACTTTCTAACGTTTTTAGATCAATTTTAAGCTTATCTAACACTTCCTGTATGTTAACACCTGAAATGATCAATAGACAATAAGGCATCATCCGCATATAAGTATATTATTACAAATTGGAGGTTATTAGCAATGTCATTTATGTAGATAATAAATAACAATGGACCCAGTTTGGATCCCTGTGGCACCCCAATGTTGTTTTCCCAAGTATCTGAGTAAAAACCATTGTAATTGACTTTCTGAGTTCGAAACGTTAGGTATGATTTGATCCATTTTGCAACATTACCTTTGTAACCATACTTTCCCAATTTTTTTAGTAGTATATCTCTGTCAATTGTTTCAAAGGCCTTTTTTAGGTCCAAAAATATAGCGACTGTTACAGAACTCTTCATATTTTCTTTTTTTTCTTTATTTTTTAGTGGCACGAACCAAACTCTAAATACGGAGATTATCTCACGTTGTGCCATGCACTGGCTGGACTGATGGTGTCAATCTCGAGATTTATGTTTGGAAATTTAAAATGAGCTATCAGATCACATCAGTCAATGACGGAAGCCAAACACATGACATTGAAGACAGCGAGGCAGCAAGCGGAATGCGATTGTATCGTTTTGACTTACACTTGCCACACTTGTGGTTCCACTTATAGGATGGAACAGGCTGTGTTGGTGAAATCGATATTATCGATTCGATAATGACATTTCCATTTTGATAATTAATTATTGATAATGAAAAAAGTATTGATGTGGATCCCTACTTTAGATAGTAGGCCTACCTACAGTATTTGATCTGTAACTTCTCCTATTTTAAAACTTCAGCATTTTATCCAAGACTCACACTCCTGCTATATATTCCAGCCTCTGCATTGCCCTGTCCAGGTGTTGCCAAACCGTCCTTGTAAACGAGTAACCTCACGTTTCCTGGATATTCTTTATTTTCTTATTCAAATAATCTGTATTGACCCTGTCTTTTGACTTCAAAAATGTACCTGCAAGCCACGCTTTAAATTGTGACAACATTTTTGAACTTTTTTCTCTTTCCAGGAAAACTCAACAGGGCACCCTACAGAGTTGGATGCATGGATGTTGGATATGCAACCTGTTGACGATGGCGTCATGATTCTTGCAGCAGCTGTGCATGTAAATGTGCAATCTCCACTCCGCTTTGCTCTCGGTAAGACTTGGACCTGAGCCTGAGGATATATATTATTTACTAACTCAAACAACAATTTCAACAATCGTCAGTGAAAACTTTCATGGTTTGAAATTTCATTATTAAGATGGATTATTCTGTAAAAATTACATGAATGGCATGCATTCTAGGCATAGGGCTATGTTAATTAGCTAAGGGCATTTTTAGCCCATTTATTTGACTCTGTGCATATGCTAATTTTAGGTTGTGACTTGTGATTATGAAAAATATTAATATTTAATTTTTAGTCAATTTCATAGTTGAATCAAAGAAATTAATGCTTTTTGAACTTTTCATGGATATTTATGGATACTATTTCACTTCCTCCAACAGGAAGTTTTGCGGGATTAGGCCTATGTGAGAAAACGATTGATAGAGGTCTCACTGTATCTAGATAATACGATAATAAAATATATACATTTACATTTGGAGACATTTTAGGAGATTGTTTAGTGACAAATTTGTTAAAATTCTTGATTGCTGACAGTTTGTTTTGTTTGCAGTGCGTGTGACTACTGATGGTACCAGTGTGCCTACTAAGTTTTCATCTTTCTGCCCACTTAAACACACTATCTTCTATCAGCCAGATAATGAACTTGACATTCTTAACTACAAGTTTGTCTTATTCCAACAAGAAGCATACATCTTCAACAACAAGCATGTGGTTATTGTATCAAGTAAGTATTATATTATCCTTCACAACACATTCCTTCAGGTTTGGTTATGTGTTGTGAGTTTTGTTTGCGTGTAGTTAGCTGATTTTTAGTGGCCACCATCTGCCTGATGAGTCCCAGAAGGACGAAACACGTCGTGGATTAAGGTAACAACTTTAAATTAGCTGCAGTTGTCATCAGCAGGTGAAAAGTTTTGTTGCCCCCAGCCCTTCAGGCTGGGATTTATGTTTTCTTTGCTTTCCCAACCTGTCAACCCTTCTCCAATTTAAAATTAACAAAACTAGGTATTTTTTTGCTTGGATTGGAGAAGAGTAGACAGGTTGGGAAAGAATAGAGATCATAAAGTATACCCTGAAGGGCTGGGGTTGTCACCTGCTGATGATGACAGCAGCTAATTTAAAGTTGGTGGTTAATGGTTACCTTAATCCACGATGCGTTTTGTTCTTCTCGGACTCGTCAGGCAGATGATGACGACTATAAATCAGCTAACTACACACACAACACATAAACAAACCTACGGTAGCCCCTTCAGGTTATCACATAATTACTCCTTCAGAGCCCCTTCAATAACCTTAACCATAATAATAATTGGATGAACGAAGCAAAGACTTCAATAGGGAATATTCCACTTCCGCCAAATACTGTACGAATAGATTTTTTAGAAGAAGTATTTCGTCCCGATTACAAATATGTACTTTGTATTTCCGTGAAATAATAATCCAGTGATTTAAAGCCGTTTTAAAAGCAGCACTTTTTTAAAGCGGCAAAAACGACTGTGACGTCAGAACTGTGTTGATCCAACGCCGTCTGGATAAACATACATCCAGACCAAAGATGTTGGAATAGTATTATAGTAGGATCGAGATATACATCAAGACGGCGGTGTTTTAAACAAAGCAGCGCCTAGCGTAGCCTACAGTAATGTAAACAGATGGCGGACATTTTACATTTAACGCCTAGCCAGAAAACGAGAAAAGTTGACATTGCAATCAAAAAACAAAACTGAAACAGTCCTAGGTCTAGGCCTAGACGTAGAAAATTATTTATAATACAACAGTCTAGGCCAATCGTTTCTGTAGGATATAGGCATTGGTATGTGAATACTAAAATTACTCACTTGACAAGCCCTAGGCTTAACTTGCCAACCCTAGGCCTGCACGTTCATGTTCTGACACACATCCCGCACAAAAACCTTACTTTGATGACTAATTAAAGCCTATTGTAGATAAAGAATACCATGATAGTCCTAGGCTATGCAAAAACTCAAGACAAAATGCTCGTTATTCTTTATCACAATGATCTCGCGAAATCTCCTGTCACATACGAAAAAAGAAAAACAAAAGACGGTGAAAATGTACATCGTTTAAGTGGCTGTGGAGTTGTGTTTGTTGTTGAGCGGATGGGCGAGCACCGCCGTCTGTATGTAAATATGTACAAATATACGTACATTTAGTTTCCAATTGGCCTTGACTCAACACAGTTATGACGTAGTACCGTCCAAAGATGGCGCACGGTCGTTTTTGGGGCGCAAACTGGGGGACGCATTTAATTCTTGTTTAAATTACACAAAAAACATTTTTTTTTAATAAAAAAAAGTGCAGTGACTATTAAGACATGAATAAGAATTAAAATAAAATATAAAATATTAAGTGGAATATTCCCTATTTCACTGACCCCCCAAAAAAATTTAGCTCGGGTGTTTTTTTTTTTTTTTTTTTTTGTATTTTTATCTGTTTGTTCGCTCTCTACCGGGCAAACGGCATATCCGATCTTGATGAAAATTGGAGGGGACCTTCGAAATCTCTAAACTTAGAGCTGTATTGTTTTTGGGTACAATCGAAGAAATATTTCTCATGAATATCGTACTTTCACGATTTTTTATTATTTTTTGTGCGATATCTTTGTGCCATTTGGGCCAATTCTGACCAAACGGGTGGGGCTACAACGTTCATATTTCACATGGACATTAAGGTTATGGTTATGTATTGCTTTTTGAAAGAAAAAGTTGAAAAGGTTATCCAGAATCCATAGAATAAAGGTTTAAATATGAGTTTTTTTTAGGTTTGTAATAACAATTAACAAGTAACAATAGAAACTTGACAACAATCACTAGACATGTGCAAAAATGGTTTTTTAAAGTTTGAAAATTCGCGCCTTAAAATAAAAATTCGCGATTTGTCGCGATTTACCAAAAAACATTTTCTCATGCACAACTTAAAAAAAAAAAAAAAAAATTGATTGATTGATTGATTGATTTTAATGATTTAAAAGAAAAACAAGCTCATGAGAGTGAAGTTCAGAATCAGTTTTAATTTTAAGCTCAATTTCAGCCTTCAGTTTTCAAAGTTTCCGACAGTTTTTACCAGAATTAATTTCGTCTACCCGGCACCTCCACCAAATTTACGAAATTATGCATTTTTTATGTGTCTTTTGATATGGATTTGAAGTATTTTGAGCTTACTCTCGTTCAAACGATTATTAAGATCTCACAATCGCGTTGTATGACCCGGCGCCTCCACCATATCTACCAGCAAGTATTAATTTAATTTCGACTTCGACCCGGCACCTCCACCAAAACTTTGAATTTTTTTTATTTTTTTAAATTTTGCGACCTAATTCGCATTTAAGGACATAATTGCTAATTTCGCCACTAGTTCGCGGTATCAACTAAAATTTCGCGAAATTTCGCGAATTGGAAATTGGTACCATTCAATCACAATTCATGAGATTCATGTGCAAACTGAATTTGAAGGGATTATTGCAACTTTAAAAAAAATCGCGAATTTCGTTGTCACCATTTTTGCACATCTCTAACCATTACCTACAATGCATTCAAAAAGCACTTGCAAAGGAAAAGTGGTCCTACACAAACTAAAAACTTACAAAAAAGCTCATCCATCAATGCGGCGGGGGGCGGGGTTTTCCTAGTAATAATAATAATAATCCGCCTTGTTCAAGTTTTAGATGACTCAAATAGTAGCCAGTTATGGATGGAAATCACACCAAAAACAAAAAATCATGTCCTATTAGGCTATTACCGTATTGTACCGAATATAGGCCTACCTTTTTGTAATTATTTTAAGTCTCAAAATCCCTTCTTGGCCTATATGTGAGCATCAACATTTTTACGCGCCAATTTCACACACCAAGTTACAGCGCCGTGTGACAAGAATAAAGGTATAGTTCACTGCTTCTGTATGGTGCTGCGCCAACAATACGGCAGGCACGGTGGACGCGACGCTATCTCCATAGTAGTTCCAGGCCTACTGACAAGTGAAGTGTGATGCAGAACAGCTGACTGGGCGATAGGAACCGGTCCGCGTAGAGATATCACTACGTCATCACAGGCTCCGCGAAAATAGGCAGCGGGAAAAATTACGTCAGCATGAGCTCCGCGGAAATAGACCGCAGGAATAACGGCGCATAAAATAAAAATATTCCTTTTTTTAAATTTTGATGACTGAAGTTGGGGGTCCGACTATATTCGGCTCAATACGGTACTATTCGATATAATTCAATGATTTTATCCTGCAAGCAGTGTAATTCCGCCTCGCGACAAGTAAAGAGATAATCTAAATTGTAAGTTGTTCTCTTGATCACAAAATCGCCTACCGCCGTTGCTCCAAACATGCCATCTTCTAGGTTAGGTTTGCTCATGGTCAATAGAGTTTTATTTTAAAAATTTTTGTAGTTGTTTTGTTTTGCTTTGTTGGGGAAAGTGGTTCCAAATGCATGCATCATTCATTTCATCAATTCAATCGGGGCTCAAAAAATTTATTAAATGGCACATGCCCGGCTGGAGATAATTTTACATGCCCAGACAGAAAACTTACATGCCAATTTTTTTTTAACAATTAAAATAAGTTATCAGGACTTTTAGTGGTGTTTTTCTTTCGAATCATAATGGCCTTTTTTCATGCCGCAGACAAGTGGCAGTGTGTTGAGTTGCGCCCCCCCCCCCCCCCCCCCCTCCCCCCCAACCACTTGCCTTACCACTCGCGATCTTCCAGAGATTACTGTGTTAATAATTGCCATAACAATTCTCATGTTTTTAATCTGCTAGGAGTCAAAAGCTATGTGATAACTGAAATTAAGCACATGGGAATAGAGATACTGCATAGGCTGGCTTTTCCTTATCTTGTTTACTGGCCAGCATTCGGGCTCCAGCCCTCCTTCCCCCCTCCACCGTCTATACATCGTGACCTTGACTAGACTGTGACAAGATATAAAGATGCAAGAAACAGTGAGTGTTATGTTAATAGTCTGCAATCACGCACGTCATAGTTACTCCCAACGTTTACCCGCGCTTAGCGCAAGCGATAGTGTGAGATTTTTCCACATGCCCGCCCGGGCATGAAAATAATCTACGTGCCCGACCACTTTTTTTACATGCCCCGGGCATCTCGGGCATGGTATTTTTTGAGCCCTGATTCAATTGATAATTCAAAAGGTGCCTTGAAAGAGTCGGTCCTCTTCAGAGTAGGTACACACTGTTCACTCTTCTAAAAGCAAGATATAAATGTTACACTTTGATAGTAGGGGAAATATATCTGTATTTGTTATTGTTGAGTTTCTTAAAAATTGGGATGTTTTGAAAATACTAAGTTGGCCTAGTGGGTGTTTTCTGTTTTGTGAATTTTGCATGTCATAGTAATGATTCTTAGACCATTGCTAGATATCATGAATAAGCATGAGACTATCATTTTATTTTCTCAGCAACGCAGCCGAACGATGAGCCCGACTATGTTGAGTTTGCTGTGGGAGATCGCATCATGGGAGGCGCATTGTGTGGTTACATCCCTGCGTTCTTCACAAAGAACAACGGACTCATCTCTATTTCGCCATCAGACTATAATCCCAATGACTTCCTTAACAGGTAAAGAAGTTGCATTAGACACATTATGTCAGTTCAGCCAGATACCCATGCTGACTGTGTCACTAAACCCTTCTATCTATTCCTAATGCATCATGCAGTCCTTACACCAGCAAACTAGTAGGTACCACAACTCAGAAATGAATGACAAAATCTGTGATTTTCCCTTAGTTAGGTATCACATGTTTTGCATATTATGTCCAAACCATCTACACCATGTCATTCCCATCCTGTTGCCTAACTTCTCTACACTCAGCATTTCTCTAATAGACGATTTTCAAAATCACCAGCGCCCTCTATATCACACGTGCAAAGTATTACGGGAGAAAGATTTTTTTTAGGCTACACGCTAAATGCCATGTACTCGGGGGTGTGGAGTACTGCGTTTCCAACACAGCAGTGTAGTCCGCCACAATCCAAAGCATATGACATTTAGCATGTAAATTGTAAATTCTCTTTCTCCCACAATGCTTTGCAACGGAGCGCACATGCGCAGTTTTCTGAAAACGCTCTATTGTCATGTTTAAGAGTTCTGATCCCGTCTCTTGTCTTACCTCCTGAGCTCCCTAGGAATCTTATTTTTATTACCTGTATTTCTTCTCTTCTATTTTACCCATAGTCCAGGTTTCCTTTCCTTACTAACAGATTGAACAGTACAATATAAATTAGGTCTTGTATGCAAGCGCAGCGTCATCTTGCACTGGACAGGTACCTATGTCCTTCACCCACAAACTATCGATCTTTGCCCTAATTGTTTCTCTTGTGTGCGAGTGCAGCAGCATGGCCAGCTTCAGCGATATAGCCGGCGCCCCATCCGATACATCCATGATCTCTCCCTCGGAACCAAACCTCGAGGTGACCTTGGCTGTCACTGATATCGACCTTGAGGACATGGCACTCGACAAGGACCTCGTTCCGAGACTCAAGGCTGCCTTCGTGTTCTATGCTCAGAATCATCGGGATGTGGTGAGTAGGCAGACTTTAATTAAAATGCTGAGTATTTATTGTTAACTTATTCAGACACCTTATCCACAACCAAATGTCTTACTTGTGATAGTTTAAACAACAATCAATATCCACCCCAATTGCTAGAGGTAATGAAAAATGGTGATATAAAAACGCAAATTTTGTTTATAAAAACCCAAATTTCGCGATTTCGAAAAAAATGTCAAAAACGTTTTTAAAAAATCCAAAAATCCCAAAAATCCCGCCAAAAAAAAAAAAAAAAAACGGAGCCCCTTAAGTTAGGGATGACATCGATTACAAAAAGTTAGAATCGATCATTGTGACCTAAAAATCGATTCAGAGTCGATTCCCAACAAAAAATAAATATTTGTATGCACTGTTATTTTGGTGGACTATTTCCGCGGAGCCATATACGCGCCGTTATTTCCGCCGTCTATTTCCGTGAAGCCCGTGACGCGCGCGTTGCGTTGACTGTTTGATGACTGTACCGCCTACCGCACGCGTAATATTCAGTCTGGACCGGCACCTCCACCAAAACTGGACCGGCACCTCCACCATCCCTTACATTTTGCACTCTAAACGGTTCAATTTCGCGAGTTAATTCGCGTTTTGACCAGTTTCATACAATTTCGTTCGTTATTTCGCGCTATACACAAGATTTCGCGAATTTCGCGATTTCAAAATGTGTTTTTTTCCATCTCTAAATGATGTAATTCGTCGACACAATTACATTTTAGGCACTAAAAAGGATATTTAAAAAATTTCGCAAATTTTGTTATCACCATTTTTCACTACCTCTACAAATAGGGAACTAGCCTTCATTCCAGAAATCGAATTTGTTAAAGATAACATCTAAAAAAAAATAACATAAAAGTTTTTTTTTGTCTAAGGTTAATACTTTTCTCAATATTTAACGCTGAAATTTGAATCTGGCTTCCCGCCAAAAGACAACACGAAAAGCAGTGTGACGTCAGACTGCTTACCGCAGCCTAGCGCAGACCCAAAGGCGCACCGCTATCTAGATATAAATGGTAGATATTCTACCATCCAGTCGGCGGTGGGTCAAACACATCCTAGCAGACAGTTGCCGTCACTGCGCCCGCTGTCATTCCTGCTATCGTTTCTCAATGATCCTTTTGATTGAATTTAAAAGAAATGGCGCTTTATAAAAGGTGTAAGGTACCGATGTGTTTAAACACCACTCTAGAAACACCGGAGAAAGTATTTATATATGTGCCAAAAAAAAACTAAACAGGTGAAAATAATGGTTAAACGCAACAAGACGAGAATATGTCAAGGAGTCGTAGGGCCTCTAGCCTACCGCTGCAAATTCACTTTACCGTTGTGAATACCACTTTCATGTAAGTAAATGATATTAATTGGTCTACCTAGTAGCCTACTTTTTTATTTCGCAGGTTAGTTTCCTATGAGCTTCTAATTTACCTCGGGATTATTATAAGCCTAGGACCAATACGTAACTCATTTTCTCGCGGGGAAATATTAAAAAAAAATTGAATTTGTGACATTCTCCCATGCGAGAAAACGCCTCTTAGGTTTAGGCCCTAGACTTATAATCCCAAGGCAAATTTTGCTGCGAGAATATTTGGCCGGAGCCTAACAGAAGCTTAAAGGAAATTCACTTGTGAATTAAAAAGCTAGTAGGCCTAGACCAATAATATTTACTTGCATCAAAGTGGTCTTCACAACAGTAGAGTGAATTTGTAGAGGGGGCGTCCTCCTCAAAACATTCTCGTGCTGCAGCTTTGAACAATTCTTTTTGCCTTGTTTGTCGTTTGGTTCTTTTGGCACGTGTATAAAATGATCTTCTCCGGTGTTTCTACAGTGGTAGCCTTTGCCCTCTTGGTAGACCTAGGCCCTTAGGACCTAGGGCCGAGGTAGGCCTATCACTACGCCCAGGTCTAGGCGCATATTTAAATATAAAATCTAAAGCCCTACCAAACATCAATGATATAAATGATATCATCATCATCAACCTAAAAAAACTTGGCTAAGGATACAGGAAATGCCTCGGCCTAGCCCTACCTAGGCTAGGCTGTGTCTAGGGCATCCAAATGGACATTTTATAGAATTGGTTTACCTAACCTAGGGCAAAGACACAGCCTAGGGCGTAGGGCCTAGCCTAGCGCAGCCTTGAATGACTGTACCATAGAGAAATAACCAGTGGCTCTTTCCCACTAATGAGAAATAAATCGCTTTCTAGTCAAGGTCGGGTAGACGCACTGTCAAAATCACATGGTCGTCATCTTTGTCATCGTTCGTGTTGTTGTCAAAATAGTCCGATTATTGATGAGCACGGTCCACTGGATTGCCTCTAGGCTTCGCTGCCGCGCACGGCCGCTCGTCGAGCTTTTGTTGTTGTTGTTGTTGTTGTAGTATTTATACAAACTACAACGATGAGCATGCTGCAAGCTACGTAACGCAGTTGAACCAAGAACGAGCGTTTGCGCGGGGGTTCAAAACCCTATAACTTTGTACCCCCGTAGTTACCACGGATGATTTTTTTAAAAAAATCTTTCATTTGTGAAGTTTATTTAACTGTGTTCTATAAATAATAAAAAATATAAATAAACGTGAATTTGAGACCAAGGCTAGTTCCCTATTGCAAACAATCAAGTCATAATGTAGGGGGGACAAAGAATGCCGCCACACTTTTGAACCCCCAGGTCTAGCTACACCTGACGCTTCCCACATATTGTTCTTTCTTCATCTGTCTTCTCTTCTTCAATTTCTTCTTCCTCAGGTCTCTCCACCAGTTCTTGACATCATGATGACAATCATGATTCATGATTACTTGTCACCACTTTGACTGTTTCTCTTTTGCAATAGTATTTTGTCTTTTCACCTCCATTTTTATTACCTCTTTTCACCTTAGTCTGGGACTCACCTCATTTTTGAAGTAAGTAAATAACTATTATATTGTAAAAAGAAAGAAGAAGAAGAAGAAAAAAGTCTTTTGTTAACATGTAGATTGTTAGATGGAACTAAAATTGTTTTGCTTCACCGTCGATGGTGTCCCACTCGAGAACGTCGTCAAGCAACACCTCCTTGGCGTTCACATTATAAGCGACCTCCAATGGAACGTGCACACGTGCGGACCAAGACTAGTTTTGGCTGGTTTTGCGGTCCGCAACCTGCACGGGTGCACGCCGCGCATCAAGAGGATGGCGGACCTGCAGTGCGATTCTGTAAAATAGTCGCTATGATAGCGATAGCGATCACGGTTGATATGAAATATCAATCGTTATAAATTATCGTTATCGACCTGATTCTGTAAAATAGTCGCTACGGCCGCCATTTATCGTATCTTGATAGCATAGCATAGCGACTCCTTTTTCATTCTCGTTATCATAGCGATCGCTATCATTTTTACAGAATCAGTCGACACGCAAAATTGTCGCTAAAGTGCCGGATAACGATCGTTATCTTCCATAACGATTTTACAGAATCAGACCGCTGTCTCTAGTCAAGCCCACCATGACTTTCGGCCTTCCCGCCTGGCACCCAACCACCATCGAGAACACTACCAAGCTTGAGAGGGTGCAGAGAAGGGCACTGCACTTCATACATGGCCATAACCTCCCTCCACCCTGTGACCAGAAGCAGGTTATCGTTATGCCCATGACCATGCACCTGCAGTACACCAACCCGATGTTTTTAAAAGATGCCTCAGTGGCACCACTAACTTTGACGTGTGCACGCGCATCATCCAGGGCCATTTGTTGAGAGGCCCCTGCCTCCAACCCCCTCCAGCCAAAGGAGTGCTCGGACAACGTGCTTTTTCTTTCTAGGTTGTACACCCATGGACGACCTGCCATCCGCCCTCAAAGACTGCCCAGCAAGTCATTTCCCTTCCATATGCAAGGAACGCTTGTGGCAGAACCTCTGACAAGTGCCGTGTTAGTTTTGTGCTTCAGCAAGGCTCTTCGCGGCACAAGATTTTTTTCGTGAATTTTAAGTGTTATCAAATATTTGCTAGCGTCGAAGCCGTTTCTTGTTGTTGTTGTTGTTGAATGTAATGACAAGGATAAACAATAAAATAAATTAATATGTATGTTGACTAACCTTTCTTTGTAATATTGCCCAGACCAAGAGTACTGAGACGGTAGCTGATCTCTTTCCCCCGATCAACTGAACGCGCCATGGATGTCGACGCCCCATTGGACATGATCGTCACCCGCGTCTGCCGAGACTTAGCCGACGATATGCCGGCGGGAGACCCTCGCTGGCAGGACCGCAAGGTTTCCGGTACGTTCATTAGGATTGTATCTCGTCAGTGTTCAGTGTCAGTGTGCTTCATTTTTTGTTGAGACGTTAAGCAACAAATTCTCTCACTTGATGGGTGTGGGTTATCCCAATTTTTGAAGCATTAAGCATGTCTCAACAAAACTAATTTGTGTACCACTTCTGAGATATGGGCTACAACTAAAAAAAGTATGGTAAATACTAAATAGTAAACATCCTGCACCTTTACAAATGAAGTAACGTTGTTTCTGATTCTCTTGTGTTTGCCTGACCAGCAGGTGGCCTGGGCAGCTCATCGTCGATGCAAATCCTCCAGCAACTGGAGGATAAACGGAAGGCGGTGGACTTTTACTTCACCTTCCTCAAGGACATGAAGCTTTGGGACATGGTGCGGTCGTAACTTTACTCAATTTTATCTCCATTTAAGTAGAATACCTAAATTATTAATTAATCTATCACTTGATTAAAAGTAGGTTGTTACTTGTTTTCTGTAGATAATTTGTCATTTGATGGTACCTATTTCCCCTTGAAATTTTTAATTATTTGGATTTTTCCTTTTAGCAAAGATTTAAATTTGCCCCTCCCCCTTGAGTACCAAAATTTGGCTCAAGTGTTTTTTTTGTGTTTTGTCTGTTAGCTCTCTTTCGAGCAAGCGGCTACTCCGATCTTGATGAAATTTTCCATTCAGTTGCATTCAACCACCCTTTTTTTACAAACACCTTTTTAAAAAATTTAAAAAATGAAAACCCAAATGACAAAAAAATTTAAGGATCGAAAAAAAAAGGGTTAAAAATAAAACCAAAAAAATGCTCATCCCCAATGAAAATGGAAAAAAAGGGATCGTAAAGCGGCCAAATTTGATAAACTTTTTCAGTGCCCCTTCAAAAATTTCAAAAGTAAAGGGGGAACCTCCAAAAAAATTTTTGGATTAAACAAAACCAATTTTCCCCCCCCCAAAAAAAAAAAAAAAAAAAAAAAAAAGAAAGAAAGAAAGAAAAAGAAAATGCAAGTTTGTTTAAAATGCTTTTGAACATATAATTTCGGACATTCGGTATAATCGTAAGCATAGTGAAGCTGTTCATGAGCAGAGAGCTACATGATCATACTGAGTTGACAGCAAGAGCACGTGGGCGGAGCCATCTAGCCAGCTGATGTTGACTGTCGGTGGAACACAATTGTGTTTGATCCACTCGTGCAGCGCGGGTGGGCGGAGGGAGCTATCTGTAGATCGCGACTGAACAGACTACGTACGTGTTTACGTCATTGTCAAATAAAAAACGTGGAAGCCGGTATTCTTAAACTTTCCGCGATTTTTGGTTTTGTAGATTTCTTTAGGTCTACTTCCTTTAAAATTTCTATTTTTTTGGGTACTTTCGGGGTCACTCAACCCCTAGGCAAAACCTGGGACAAAACACGTCTCCCATGTGAATTACTCAACGGGGCCCTCAGAAAGTGAAGGAATGCTTCCCTTGGCACCCTTTCCACCCTTTGTATTTTGTAAAGCCCGAGCGCTAACAATGGACCCCAAGCATAAATCCCCCAAAGGGAATTTCCCGCCGGGTGACGCCGCAGCATGGGGCGCAAAAATTTCGTTCCCAAAAAACCCTTATTTCCTTTTCTTCAAATTTATGGGGGTCAAATTTAAAAAGGGGGGACTCAATAAGACTTCGAAAATAATTTTTAATTCAAATTTTGAAGAAAATAACTAAAATAATTTAAAAATAAATGTAAAATCCTTTAGTGATGTTCAAAACCCAATTTTTTTGTTTGAAATTTCCCAAATTTCGAACTATAAGATTTTTTCCGAATTTGTTGGGGGGTACTGTATTGGAAAATTTTTCCAAAGAAAAGGGGAAAAAAACTAGTGTGCAGTTTTTTATAAGTGGTATATAGGGGGTTTTACAGAGGGTTTTTGACTTTTTGTACTAAGGTGGGGCTACACGTAACGTGTGTAGGACCTACTTTAATTTGTATTTTTATTAAAGATAGATTATATTTCTTGTTCTTACACCTATGGAGCAGTAGGCCTACACTTTAATAACACCCATATTTTTCCCAGGGGGGAAAGGATTTTTATTAAGGAAATTTTTTAATTTTTCGCATTTTGTCGGCCCCTAACTAAAAGGGAAAGGGTTTTGTTAGGGCCCGACACCATATGTCCTTGGAGAATACAGTGAAAAACTTGTTCCCAGCCCCCTTTTCCCTTTTCCCTTCACCCCAAAGTTTGGAAAAACATCGACTTTATTTGAAATTTTTTACCTTTCAGTAGTGACTAGGGATCCGGATGGGGCATTTAATCACAATTACAGTTGTTTCTATGTTGGTACTCTATTCTTTTCCAACAGGGATGAATTTTTCCCCAACTTTAGGGTTTTTAAATTTTTTAGCCTTTTAATTAAAACTTTCAAAACAAGTTTTAAATTTAGGGGTAATGGGGAAAATGGTGACATAAAAACGCAAACTTTGTTTAAAAAAAAATTGTGTTTTTCGCGATTTTACAAAAATTGTCAAGAATGTAGGGCCTAAAAAAAATTTGAGCCCCCCACTTAAGTAATTTTTAAGTGGGGATAAATTTTGTTTCCCAAAAATTTAAAATTGGGATCTTTGGTGCCCAAAAAAAATCATACAAAAGTTTTCCCAAGAAAAAACAAATATTTGTACGCTCCGTTATTTTTGTGGACTTTCCGCGGAGTTCTTGATACACTGTTATTTTGGCGATCTATTTCCGCAAAGCCCGAGATGACTCCTCCCACCCGTTGCACGTAATGGAACGATTTTGTGTTTAATGTTTCAGTCGGGAAGCCCGGGGACTAGCACTTTCCCCCAAAATCCCCCTTTTTTTTTGCACTAAAGGGGAAATTTTTTTTGTTAATTCGTTTTTTCCCCCAAAATTTCCCATTTCTTTACAATTTTTTTTGTTAATTTGCGTTTAAAGTTCTGGGGGAATTTTGCAAAAAATTCGCTTTTTTAAAAGTATTATTATTTTCCATCTCTAAATAAATTTAATTTGCCGAAAAATATTACAAAAAAAAACTAAACTTTTTCCAAAAAAAACCCAAAATTTTTCCTGTCACCCTTTTTCACTACCTCTATTTTTGTGCTTTCCTTTGATCCCGGGCCCTAATTTTTAAATTTTGCTTTTTCAATTTTCCTGCCCCCTGCTAGCATTTACAAATAAAAAAAAACCTTTTTCCGTTGTTTGACAATTTTTCCCCTCGTTTGCTTTCTGTCTGAATGGTTTTTAAACTCTGGGAAAGGGAACACCTACGGAGGCCTGCATAAAAAGGTGTTTTGGTAAAGGGCAGACATAAAACCCACTAGGGGTCTCCCCCAATCAAGACTTATTCTCCCGGGGGGTAAGCCAGTAACCAGTTACAATTTGGTTGCGGGTTGATATTTAGGACTCATATTTATAGTGATATTGATAGGACATGGATTTTAATTTTGGCGCAACTACAACATAAAGCATTTACAATAAATAATGGTTTGATTTTTATTTTAAAAGTGCCCTTTTTAAACCCACGGTTTTTACCCATTTAAAAATCACTCCCGCCTGGCCCCTAAAATCCATTTTTTTTTTTGGGGGAAAAGGGGGTTTGCGGAGCCCCACTCAGCAAAAAATTAAATTGCCCCAAAAAAAAATGCCCCGTTTTACTTGAAATAAAAACAAAAAATGTAGCCTAAAAAAGTCTGGTGTAAAAAACTTTCCTTGGGAATTTTTCTTGGTTTTTAAAAAATTTTCACACCCCTCATTTTGTCATATCCTTTTCAAAAATTTGAAATAAGCTGAGCGCGATACCCGGCCGCCCCCATACCACCTACGAATGCAAAACAAAATTTTTTCCTTCAAGCATAGCAGGCAAAAAATTTGCCCGGGGTGCCGACCCCAAAAACACTTTGGGAGGCAGAAAAGTGCGTAGAGTACATTAAGGGGGAAATTTTTGGGTTGATTGGAAAAAAACCTTTTTCATAAAACCGCCCGAAAATGTAGCGCGCTTTTCCCTTTGCTGTTCCAGCCCGCGACCCGAGGGGCCAGGTTAAATCGGCGCGCTTTTTAAACACCCCGTCGATTCCCCGGGCGCGAAAAGCCGATGGGTTTTAAAAAATACAGAAAAAATCCTAGGGGATGGGTTTTTCGGGGTAGCTTAAAAAAAAAAAACGAGGCAGTGGGGAAAAATTTGGTAAAAAACGGGAAACCCAAATAAAACGTTTTAAATATGCCTGGGTTGCCGTTTTATGGATTTATTCTTTTTAAACCCGGTTTTTTGAGAGTGCAAAACGGGTAAAACGGATTTTTATTTCCAAATTTATCAACTGGGGCTGGGCCAAAAAAAAATAAATATTTCAATGCGTTTGGGGCGATAAGTAAAGAATTTTTTAAAATATTGAAAAAAAAAAAATTTACACGGAAAATCCCAAAAATTTTTTATTTTTGAAAGAGGGGGCATGTAGGTAGTAAAAATTTAAAATTTAAACCCGGCTAAAACCCAAGGTAAAGGTGCCGGGCCCATAAAACGTGATTGCCCCCTTTTGGCCCTAAAAACCGTTAAAAATAGGTTTACTTTTTTAATTTTTTTATTTTTTCATTTTTTTTTTAAACAAGTACGTTTTGACTTTTGATGTATCGATATCATTTCAAAAATTGGTACATTGCATTAAAAGTATTTTAAAAGGTTTTGAGTTTTTCATTTCTAAGGTTTTTTAATTGAAACTCAAAAAGGATTTTTATGTTTTCTTGGTGGAAAACCCCGTAATATCCCAAAAAAATTAGTAAAAAAACCCAAAAAATTTTGGTTTTTTAAAAATTTTTCGCTCATACCTCGATTTCTTTGCCTTTTCCTAAATATTCGGCGGGGAAAAAAATAAATCAAGTATCCAATATTCCCGACTTATGTAAAACAAAAAAATGGACTACCCCGGTAAAAAAACTGTTAAATTACTGCAACCTGTTTTGTTATTTGTTGTTGTTGGCCAAAATAAATTGAAATTGATATCGATTCTAACTCTAAGCCAAGGTGCGTTTCTGAGCCGCAAAAAAGTGTCAACAAATGTGGGCTTGCAATCAGGGAAATATGGTTTTTCAATCACAAAAAAGAAAAAAAACTCTCTGGCTTATTACGGTGGGTTACTGAGATCCAATTTAAATTTTTTTTTAAAAAGGCGTTTCTAAAAGCCAAATATTTCTATAAAATCCATTTGCATGTTTCGGGGAAACCCCGGGGCCTTTACGCCCCCTTTGTGGTTTTTTAGGAAAACCCAACTATAAAACCTTAAGGGCAAATGTCGCAAAAGTGACAGACACCACAAGAAGTGGCAGCCAGGGTTGGGGTCGAGGTCCACCGTAATTTTGGTTTGGGTAATGTGTAAAAAAAATGGCATACTGGGCCATTCTTTTTTCGGGAAATTTAAAAATTTCATCATAGCCGCGGGTTTAAACCCGAGGTTTTTTAAACGGGTTTTCCCATCAAAACCCCAAAAAGTTAAGCACCCTTTCGGGTGTGGTCGGGGGTTTAGGGGGTGGTGCCCGCTTTTCCCCGAGAGACACGTTTCCCGTGGTTAAAAAAAGGATGGGGGGGTTGAGAGCTAGGGGAAGGGGTTTGTTCTCCTCGACGCCCTGCTGGGCCCAGTCGGGGTTAGGGAGGAACCTATAGGACTGTCAAGGTTACACCGCCCTTTTTCGGATGGGACTTTAAAAGCCATTGGCCCCCCTTGGATTTTTCAAAAAGGAAAGTAGGTTTACGTCCTTTTGGGGGTTTTCCCCTCCGCCTTTGTCGAAATTCATCCTCATCTTCACCACTCTCGCCTCGAAAAGAAAAAGGGTGCTTTTATATGGGGACTTTAATCAACCCAAAATCTTATCAATCAATTCATTGGTACTTTTTTTTGGTTTTTTTATGACACTTGTTAGTTGTTATGAATACTAACTTATTGACATAAGAGACAAGGCCTAAAAGGAATTTTCTATAAAAGCACTTGACAAACTGTAGCCAAGCTCAAACAACCTAAGATTTGTGTAAAGATGGATGATTTAGCTTATATTTTCGTTCCGATTAGTCGGGCAATATCCGATTATTTAAATTGCAAATTTCCCGGCGGCACCCTTTTTTCCTCCTTCTCTCCAAACCCCGCCCCCCAAAGCGGGGGACAATTTGGAACCGATTTTTGATTCATTTTGGGATATTTTGAACGCGCGTTCCAAACCTGGGACTACCGCACGGAGAGATACGCTGGGTTGGCACCAGAGCCCGTGCGCTCGTGCGCCCCAGAGACTTTTGCAGGCCCTCTAGAAGGTTCGCTTGGGTCGACCCCGCTATGTGATTTTTCCCCCCCGGGTTTTGGCGGCCAGTGTTAGTTATCGATAAAAAAACCACGCCACGACCTTGAGACTGACACGATTTTTTATGTTTCTGTCCCACAAAAGTTACACATTTGTAATTTTAAAATTGGGGCTAGGACCCTTTAGTTTCTCACTTCTTTTTGTGGCAATTAATATCCCTTAAGCATGGGTTAATTTTGTTTTGCGGGTTCCCCCCCAGCCCAATAAAAAATAAAACAAAAAACTACAAATCATTGGATTTGTTTTTTAAAACCCTACTAGTTTTTTTACCTGGCCTAGGCATACGTTTTTATATGGATTCCCTTTTAAGGGTTTTAAACTGGGAGTCACTTTTTGTAGACATACTAGAAAAGTTTAGAAAAAACCCGGGTTTAACTTTTATAAAATACAGTGGACACTTTTTTATAGGAGAGGAGGGGGAAAAATAAATAGGGATTTGTTATTTTTTGTTATAATTTTTGCCGAGCATCCCCCATTTGTTCAAAATGGCTCAAAATGTCTGTTTTTTTTTTTTTTTTCTGTTACGGTTGGGTACAGGTCCCCCAACCGTTTCCCCCTTGATCGACCTGAAATTTTGCACACATTTACATCCCAAACCTTTTGCGGGTTGCTGTATTTTTTTGAAAAAAAACCCGATCTTTGGTTATAAAAAAAAATAAAATTCCCCCGGTCGTTATAAAAATTTTCCCAGGGTCAATAAGTACCCCATTCTCTCCTATTTTAAAAATTTTTCAGCTCAATCAGTAAAAGACCAAAGGGAGTTAGATAGAAAATTACATTTTAAAAAAAAGGGAAACGTTACAATGGAAAACGAAAACTCTCACTTTTCCACGGGCCACCTAGAAAAATCAAAATATTTATGGGGAAAAGTGTATTATTGTTATCAAAGGAAAAAAGTTTTCCCAAAAAAAAGGATGTCAAGGCCCTTCTAATGGCAGTGGATTTTATCCTTTCTCTCCTTTTTTAAAAATTTTAAAAAGCTAAATCGGTAAAAAGCCCTTTAAAGACTTGTTGGTATGAAAACATTAGGGGAATGTATTACTCGGGTGGGTTTTTGCACTTTCCCCGGGCCGCTCAACAACGCGAGGGGAAACCTTTAGCTTTTTTTTCCCTTTAGTTTTTTTATTTTACCGAACCTAATCTACAGTAAACCTACCGTAAATCAATCCAAATAGAGATAAGCCCTGGTTTATCCCAAGTTTTAAACAATCCGTCAGCGTGGGGGCTCAGGGGTTCCCTGTTTGTTTCCGAGGGTGTTAAGGGGAAGGGGATCGGTTCCGACAGGAGAAGGTTAACCCATGTTCTCTCCAACATCAGTCCTGAGTCCCGGAGTTGGGGAATATCTTCCTTGGACTTCTGCTCCTGGACCAGAGGGAGTCAAAGACTCACTAGAGCTACAGGTTTGCTACAACCCTATCTGATACACGTAAGGGTGATGTAATGTGCCCATGGCATGTGCCTGTTTTTCTTGGATTTCTCGGATAATTTAAGATTTTAATTTTAACTACTAGTTATATTTTATTTTAAATTTTAAGAATGGGATAGTTAATACCTGTTTGCCCAATTTTCGTGCCCCTTTGAGAAATAGCAAAAAAAAGCTCTCATTTCGTTAATAAAAAAATCTTCAATTTTTTCAGTACTATATAACTCAAGGTAAAGGCATCATTTTGTCATTAAAGTTGCACTGTAGGGCTGTGCGAGTACTCGATTTCTCGAGCTTTTTTGAGCTTTAGTTTTGAGTCGCGCCGAGCCGGGGCTTTATTTTGACTTTAATTTTCAGTGAGCCTAAAAAAAAAACGCCCGTTTCAGGCCATTTTCATCAAAAACCCTTTAACCCGACAGTCTTGTCAACAAAGACTTTCGGGAAGAAAAGCGGAAACCTGAGGCCCGCGATCAACAGTTTGACTCGCCCGGGCGGGCGCAGAGAAGCGAAGGCCTAGGCCGAATGCAAAAAGTGGGCTCTCTCATGTGGGAAAAAAATATAAACTATCGCCCCCGCCCGAAAGGGGTTTCGTCGCCCAAAAAAAGCCTAGGAAAGAAAGGGAGGGTAAGCCAAGGAATAAAAAACCCCAATGCGTTGTGTCGTAGAAAAACATGATCACATCGCAATTTAATTTTTTATTCCAAATGTTCCAACCCAGCATTTTTTGGTTTTTCGTCAGCTTGAGTTGAGTTTGGGTTTTGGTTTGGTCGACCGAACGTGCAAGTAGTTTGCGCCCGGTGTCCCGGTTTTTCGGGTTAAACGCGGGTCTGTTTTCAACTGGAGTTTTCCTTTTAGCAGGGGGCGACAAGGAGTTCCCGGGTCTTTTTTATCGAAAGGGAGGGAGCGGGCCCGGGGTTTCCCCGGGAAATTCAAAAAATCGCAAAAGGAATGTAGGGGCGTTAAATAATAAACCCCCTGAATTAGCCCAAAAAAAGGGGCGCGAAAAAAACCCCGACTTATAAAAGGCCCCCGGGTTTAATTTTTAGCATTTTTGGGACCCGATGACACCCTAGAAAATATGTTTTGTCTTTAAACCAAATTTTTTTTTAAATTTTTTTTTTTTTATTTATTTTTTTTTTTTAAAAAGCTTTGGGTCGGTCGGCTCCCAAAATCAAGTTTTTTTTTAAAAATCGGCTCGGTCAGTCGGGCCCACTTTAAAAAAATTTTGGGTCGCACAGCCCCCATTCACTGCAATCAAATCCTTTGGCAAAATGACCCGTATTTCAATTTAAAAGAATATTTAGGCCATAAAAGCTAACTTTTTAAAAATTAGTTGGGCTTTCGGTAATAAATTTTAAAATCTCATGGGTGCCAACTTTCCGTATCACTCAATTGGAAAGGGGACACCGAATGCAAGCCCGGAAACCCCTGATTAAAAGTTCATCTAACAAAAAAAAGGGAGCATTTTGATAACCCTAAAATTTTCCCTCTATTCCAAGCCGGGGTGCCAG
Organism: Sweltsa coloradensis; assembly: GCA_024449915.1. Taxonomy (NCBI): domain Eukaryota; kingdom Metazoa; phylum Arthropoda; class Insecta; order Plecoptera; family Chloroperlidae; genus Sweltsa; species Sweltsa coloradensis. Next base: position 11,422 of record JAMZAV010001501.1, on the reverse strand, counting down.
TTTGAACGGGAAAAAGGGGTCAAAAAAAAAGGCTTGCAATCAGGTAAATACGGTATACGTTTTTAAAAAAAAAAATATTTATTTCAATACCCAATTTTTCAAATTTTTTTCATTTTTTTTAGACCTAAAATTGCCCGAATAATTGAGAAAAAGTTCCCGGGGCAATTTTGCTCTTTAATTTTGCATAAAAACCTTTAATTTTTGCCTTTTTTTCGCTACTTTAAAAATAAACAGTCCAAATTTTGCATCATTTAGTGGATAAAAATCATTTACGAAATTTCGGGGGCCCTACCCAACGATAAAACCAGGGCCCCACCCGGGACTTGAAAAGTTTGAAAAAATCAGTTGGTGACCTAGCTGTGACATAAAAAAATTTGGTGGCGAAAAACCCAAAAAACTTAAAATTTCCCCTGATCCCTAGAGTGTGCAAAATGGGGACAACGAAAAATTTGGAATTTTTTTTAAAATTGCAAAAATCCCTTTAAATTCCGTTTTCACATTTTTAAAACTCATGAATTGGGGATTGAATGGTACCAATTTCCAATTCGCGAAATTTTGCGAAAATTTTGTTGTACCGGAAACTAGGGCGAAATTAGCAATAAGGGCCTTAAAAGGAATTAGGTCGCAAAATTAAAAAAAAAAAATTTTTCAAAGTTTTTGGGGGAGGCCGGGCCGGGTCGAAACGGAAAATTTTTTTAATACTTTTTGGTAGATATGGGGCGCGGCCGGGTCATTACCCGCCAAATTTTGAGATTTTTAATAATGTTGAACGAAGGAAGTCAAAAAAACTTTTAAAAACCTTCAAAAGGGCACATAAAAAAGCATAATTTCGTAAATTTGGGGGAAAGGGGGGGTGACGGAAAAATTTAAATTTTGGAAAAAAAAAAAACCCCGTCGGAAAATTTTTTTAAAAAAAAAGAAGGCGAAATGGCTTTAAAATTTTAAAAACTGATTTTGAACTTAATCTCATTTAGGTTGGTTTTTTTTTTAAAACATTAAATCAATCAAAACAATCCAATTTTTTTTTTTTTTTTTAAATTTTGCATGAGAAAATTTGGTTTTTTTTGGGAAAACGCGACAAATCGCCCCAATTTTTTTTTTCAAGGGGGGAATTTTTAACCTTTTAAAAAAAAACCCATTTTTGCCCCATTTACTGATCCCCACAAAATTTGCTCAGGGTTTTTTTTTTTTTTTTTTCCCGTTGTTTTCCCTCTACCCGGGGAAACCCGGGATATAAACAATCTTGATGAAAATTGGGGGGGGACCCTTTAAAAACTTTTGAACTTTGACCCGCCCCGTTTTTGGGTACAATCGAAGAAATATTTTTTCATGAATTTTCTTTCTTAAACATTTTTTTTTTTTATTTTTAGGCCCCAATTTTCGTGACATTTGGGCCGATTCTGAATAGGGATGCAAATTTCCGGGAAATTTTGCGAAGGGTTTTTAAAAAAAAAACATAAAAATTTTCCCTGTTTTTTTTAAAAAAAAACAAATTTTTGGGGAAAAATTTTATTTTTGTCTTTTAGGGGAAGAATTTTCATAAATTTTTTTTTTTATATTTTAAATTTGGTCTAAAGTTTAATTTTAAAAAACAGGGCACAATTAAAGGGGAAAATATGAACCTAGGGAAACCCCCTACCCAGAGGCCTTTTGTGGCAGTTAGAATATTACTAAACCTATCCCTTGTTTAAATTTTAAAGTATTTAAAAATCAAATAAGTTCAATTGACAAAATTTTTGTATGTTGAAAAAGGGAAAAAATTAGGAGATTCAGCAACCTTATTTAAAAAAAATTGTTTTTCGGCTATCCCCCTGTACTGGGTGAATTTGGTTTTTTAATTTTTTTACTACCCCTTGGGCCACCCCCTAAATTTCATGGGGAAAAAAAAAAAAATAAATAAAATTGCCAAAAGGGTGAATTAAATTTGAGGTTCAAGTTTGTTCAAGATTTATTAATTCAAACAAAATTTTTGGTCAAGGAAAGGAGAGGTATTTTTTTATTTAATATCATTGCCATTTTTATTGTTTTTATCCCTGAAATTCCAAAGGAGAGAAGAAAACATTGAAATTTTTAATTTAAGCATAAGCAAAATATCATTCCCCCAAAAAAAAAATTCCCAAAAAGGGAAATTTTTTCCCCACCCCAAAGAAAAAAAAAAAAAAAACATTAATTTTTTTAAAAAAGTTTTTTTCCCAAACCTTTTCACCCTAATTTTTGACCAAACGGTGGGGCTACAACCCTTCATATTTTACATGGAAAATTAAAGGGGATTGTGAATTTTGTACCTTTTTAAAGAAAAAATTGGGAAAAATTAGCAAATCCCTAGAAATAAAGGGGTTTTAATATGAGGGGGTTTTTTTTGGGTATAATAAAGTTGACAAAATAACAATAGAAACTTGACAACCCAACACCACATTGCGTTCAAAAAAACAATTTCAACAGTAAAGAGATCCCAAAGCAAAATAAAAACTTACAAAAAAACTCATTTCCCTAAAGCGACTAAAAAAAAGGTTTGCGAAGCGGGCCAATAAAAAAAATAGGGTAAGACAGGTAAGGAAGCCTAAAACCAAAAAATCAAATTTTGGTTTCCCCATTTTTTTTTGTAGGGCCTCCCAGGATGGGAAAAGGGTACTCGGGTACCCAACTTTCCCACCCGGGAAACCCCCCCCCCCGGGGTCGGAAATCCATTTTCAAGGAGTGACCCCAAAAAAAAAAAAAATTAAATTTTTTTTAAAGGAAAAATTTAATGAGGAAATTGCATTTTGTCTCGGGTTTGGCGTTTTTATCTCAAAAGGAAACATAAAACCCTCAGCCCAGAGCTTGGCCCGGGCCCAAAAGACAAGCAAGCTAGCGGGTGGAGTTAGTTATTGGGATTTTAGGGGGACAAAAACATTAAAGGGAAACCAAATGGGCCCCCGAGGGGGGGGGGAACGGGCCCGGCGCGTTGGGGGAAAAAAAGAGTAGTGGGCCCAAAAAAAATTTTTTAAAAATAAAAAAAAAAAAATTTTTTTTTTTTTTTTTTTATTATGCGGCGGGGGTGACCCTACCGGTTCCAAAAGGGTCCGGAAATCGACTCCCCAAAATTTACACCCCCGGCATCACTAGGCCTACATTTAAATTTTTTTAAAACCCCCAAAAAAAAAAAAGGGGGTAATTTTTTTTTTAGTTGTTTATAAAAAGATTGTTTGACCCCCGTGGGATTTTAATTTTTTATAGGTAGGTCTAGACTTTAAATTTTAAATTTAAAAAACAATTATAATACATAAATTTTTGTTTTAAATGGCATATTATGTTTCATTTAAAATGTGGGCCATGCAGGAAAAATTTTGATTTTGGGGTTTTAGGGAAAGGGGGGTTAAAAAATTTAATTTATATATACCAGGATTTTTCAAGGCAGTTACTATTTTAAGGGGGCCCTGCAAAAACCCTGTTTTTCAAACCAAAAAAACTTAGTAAAAGAAAAAACTTAGGAAAGCAGTATACTGCTCCATTTTTTGGGGGTTCCCCTTTTCTGAATTCATTTTGGGGGGGACCTGGATAAGGGCGTCACAGCCGTTTGAAAAAATAAATGTACAAAATTTGTACTAAAAAAATTTAAATAGTTTACTTTGGTTGGTTTACATTGGGGGGCAATTGTGTTTTTAGGTGGTTTTCTATCCTTTATTTACCCCAAGGGCAATATTTGAACATGTGTAAGTTTCCCATTGTCTGGGTTCGGGTTGGCCACCTGGGGGGCTACCTAATTTGGCCTGGGGTACATATTAAAAATATAAAGTCATAAAAAAGTTTATTTTTTTAACATTGTTTGTAAAAATTGATTGCAAACTGAAGCCCTTTCATCGAAAAAAGCAATGAAAAGGGACATGACACTGCGGCCCAAAGAAAAAACACGACCAAATGGTGAACCTACTCGATTGATTTTTGGACGGGGAAAAAAGGTCAAACCGGAAAGGGTTAAGAGATTTCTGACAAGTTCCCCGCCATTTTTCAACTCTACCCGACGGAGAGGTATCAACAGTTTAGACCGTTCCGTTTTAAATTGGGATTGCATGTTTTTTTTAAAACATGGTTTTAATTTTATAGGCGCAGGGACGTGCTTGTGTTTTTTTTTTTTTTATTTTAAAATTTTTTTTAATTTTAAATTCATACAAACTCTTTTAAAATCATTTAATAAACTTTCCCATGGGAATGACGTTTTTTTAATACTTAGGGGTTTATTGTGTATTGGGTTGTTTAAGGGAATTTAAAAATTGTTGATTGTATGGCAGATATATGAAAAAAAAGGCCCGGACAATTATTTCAAAAGGGGAATGGCCCCCTTTATAAAATTTAAATTTCACACTAAAAAAAAAACAGAAATTTTTTTTTAACCCAAAAAAAATTTGTTTTCATAAACACCCCTATGTTAGTTATTAACTTATTTAATATGTTTATATAGAGGCGATTGTTGTGACTTGTGACTAGGGTTGCCATTTTCGGCGTTTGATAATCGGGGATATATCGATTTGATTACAATTATTTCCCGAAACGATCGATAATCGATTCAGTCTTCCAGAAAACGATTATCGATATTTCGAAAAATCGAATAGCCCCGCCCCCCCAAAATTTTGTTTTGTTTTTGTGTTGGGCCCCCTCTGGAGAAATTAAAAATAGTACCATTTCCCGACATTTAAACGCTTTATTTTCCCTGAAAAATGCGTCCACTGCGAGATCTAAAACAATCGTAAGGCGTGAAGTACGAAGCCCCTCACCCGTGCAGTATTTTGGGCCCCAAAGCATGACCGGGGTTTGTTACGGGCCGGCCCGGCTTTGGGCGGGGCGGGCTTGCGGGGTGCATTTCTGTGCCGATCAGGCGGGTGATGCACAACCTCGGCGCGGGCACGGGGCCCCCCAAAGGGGGAAAAAAAAGTATTTTATGAGATGCATTCCTCCCCAGTCCCACCCCCAACCGTTTTAACGCTTTTTTTCTTTCCCCTTTTGTTTTACGATAAATATCTTATTTAGTTCTCTCACCCCCAATATTACGTTTGTCTTCCAAAAAAATGTCTTTTTAAAATTTATCTCCTCCCCGTTTAAAACTAATAAATATCGGAGCAACCTTTAATAGTTTAAAACTGATAATAAACTCGTAAATGAAGGGAAGATCTCAACAAAAGGGTGGGAAAGAAACTTTACAGAACCCCCCAAAATTTTCCAAAAAGAAAAGGGCCTTTACAAAAACAACCTTTAGCAGGGGATCATTTGCGCCCCCCTTTTTTACTCCATTTAGCCCCTCTCGTCGCGCCGGCCAGAAGCGTGGGGGGGGGGGAGGAAAGGGGCTGTGAAAGACGTTTCTTTTTATAGCGTGGAAAAAAACCCCGTTCTGAGCAAATAGAAGGAAAAAAAAGGATGCACTCGCAAAAAGGCCACGGTTTGCGGCGGATACCAGCAATTTTGACCTAAATTTTTTATTTGATTACATTATCGATTTAATATTTTTTTTAAAAAAAAATTTTCGCGATCGATAATCGATTTAAATGGGGCCGATTTTCGATACTGAAATTGTATCGGCCGGGAAAACCCTACTTGTGAAATTTCAAAAAATTTTTAAAAAATGGGGGTATGTATGGTTTTTAATTTATTTCTTGTATTTAAGGGCCCCAACATAAAAGCATAAATCAAAAAATATTTCCCTTCATTTTTTTTGCGTCGATATTCGACTAATATTTCATATTACATATTATGAACCTTTGATTTTAAATATTCCTTATGTGATTTGAACTAATAAATTAACTATGTGCACATCCCTGATATGTACTTGCATATATAGTGTAGGGGTTCTTTGAAGGGCCCGCCAGAGGGTTTTTTTCTGCGGTTTATAAACCCAATAATGTGGAAATTGCAGAATGTTAATAAGATTTATAATTCTATGTCCTGCAGTTATTACACAAGAATATGAACGAGGGTGCTATGGGGGCGGAGGGAAATATCTTTGGGCCTTTAAAAAATTTTGGTGGAGATCTGTGAGGACGGATAAAAGATGCCGGGCCCGGGGACCCCAAAATATGGAGAGATTTTCGATTAAAGGGAAGAATACCCGAAAAAGTTTTAAAACCTAGGTGGGGGGATTTTCCCTTTATGTTTTTAGAGGGATGCGCTGACAGAAATTTTCAGTACAGCCAAAAACGTTCCAGGTTTTTTAAATGGTACAGGAAACCCGATTTTTTCGTTTTTGAAGGGAAAACCCAAAAGGAAAAAAAAAACAAATGCCGGGGAAAAAGACGGGGCGGGGGAAACACAAAAAGCTTCAAAAAAAAAAGAGAAAAAACATTTTTTACTATCTTAAAAAAATATATATTTATGCTTTGGGCTCCCCCCAGAAAAATGTTTTAAAAATAAACACACAGGCCCCCGTCCCGCTGGGGAAAAGGCTCACCCCTTCAATAAAAAGGGCCCCTTCAAAATCATTTAAATTTCCGCATTTTTAAACCCCGCCCTTTGAAGAAAATTTAACTTTCAGCTGGCCCCAGCGGCAGTTTTGAAAACATGACGCTCGCTTTTAACTCTGTCAGATCATTAAAAAAAAATCAATTTTGTGACTAAAAAATACCCCCAATTTATGGGTCAGCCCCCTTTTTAAGATAATTTAAATAGGAAAGTTCTTTGTTTTGCAAATAAATCTTTAAATAACGATTGTTTCACCCTGTGCCACAACGCGAGACATAACTGATTGTGAGGCCTAGGCCTATGTTATGTTTGCGGGGTGTGTAAAATGACTCTTATAGTCCGACTGGGTTTTTCTGACCCTATTACTCCCGCCCCGGGTTTTGGTTATTTAGGGCTAAAAAACCACAAAACAAAGTTTAAAAATTTTACCCTATGGGACCGAAAGGTGAAAAAGAAAAAAACACTAATAAACCCGTTCCGAATTTTACTACCTGTTCATCCCTAGTAGAAGGCCAAAAACCCCCTAACTGCCAAAAGTAAAGGGTGGGGTTTGGGGGGGTTTGTGGGTTGTACTTTGCAAAAAAGGGTAATGATGGCCCCCTAAGGATATTCCCAAAAAATTAACAATCCCCGAACAACTTTTTCACGGTTTAAAGGTCCACTGTTGGGGCAATTAAATTTCCATAGGATAAAATCATACTTTTAAAAGTTAATACCTTTATCCCAAACCCCCAAAATTAAAACCTAAAAAAAAGCCCCCAAACCCCAGGGAAAAAGTTTTGGTCCCGAGCTAGAAAGGATAAACCCGTCATACTTTTAAATTTTGGTTTAAAAAAATAGAAAAAAAAAAGCCCGGGCTGGGGGGAAAAACTTTTCACCTGCTGATGACGATACAGTAATTTAAAGTTGTTTTTGCCTTTAATTTACGACCCCGTTTGTCCTTCCCGGGGACCATTTAGGCGGACGGGGTCCCCTGAATTTCAGGGTAAAACATACCGTACCCAAAAAAAAAACTCACTCACAAAAAAAAATACCAAACCTGTGGGTGGGCCACGCAAGAGGTTTAATTTTGCATGCGTGTTGTTTATAAACAACAAGGTACTTAAGACACCCTTTTTACGTGCCACACGTCAGCAAACCAGTAAGGGGGTTCCCCTCCCAAATTAGTGGGTTGGGAAAATAAAAACATCCCTGACTAACCCGGGAAATTCGAACCAGGACCCTTGGCAACAAGAGAAAAGCTGCCCCTCCTGCTGTTGCTGGGCCAGGGTGAGAGATCAGGTTGAGATAGGAAGAGGGAAGTCACAAAACAGCATAACCAGTAAGGGGCCTTCCCTCCTAGACTTTGGTGCTTGGGCAACAAAACAACCATGTCTTACCCTGGATTTGAACCAAGACTTGTGGCAACGAGAGAGGCTGCCCTACTAATTGTGACTGGGATTCAAAAACAAAAGGAAACAACACTACAAGTTGCAAGCTCTTGGCACTGGCGCAATGTTCTAGCTCTTATTAAAACGTAACTTAAAAACTTATGACCGAGGCCACTACTTACTTAAAAACGAATTTTCGGGTGAAACTTCCTCACCCATCATCAGGTTGATGCCGACTGAGTCGGCACTGAGTCATAAGTTTTTAAGTTACGTTTTAATATTGTTCCGGGCCAATAAGCTCTTTTTATAGAGTTCTAGCTCTTGGCTGCAGGTGAATAGGTTGAAGGAAAAGGCAAGTAGTGTCTTTAACAGGTTCATCATGTACTAGGCCCCCCCAACAGAACAAGGACTCCAAGCTGGGCTTCATGTTCTCGATTCTTTCACAACCGGTCAACCCAACTAGCCAGTAGGTACTAATCAAATGGGGTTACTTTGCCTACTATTTCATGTTTTTTATTAATGGTATCCACATGTAAGTTAAGAGTAGAGTAATTTTTATTCGCTTGACCAATACATAGTCTAAGTATACACACATTATCCTCTTAATTATTAATTATTCTCTTATTATCGCTTATTAATATTAACATAGGTTAGTAATAATATTAATGTACAAAAAATGAAATATAACTGAGCTAGGCCTCAAACTCTGTAATATAATAATTGATTGATGAATAGATAGGTAGGTATTTCTATTTATGTTACATTACATTTCATGCAGAGAGATATTCATTGAGTGAGTAGAAACTTTTGGATTTTAAAAATGATTTCATGCTGGACTTAAAAGTTGAAATGGAGGGACAGGTTCTTGTATTGTTTGGTAGCTTGTTATATAGAGTTAAAGCTAGATATTGTGGACCTTTTGAGAATAGGGTTAGTTTATGGTTGGGAATGTGAATTTGTAGATTTGCTCTTGTAAAATGGGAGTGGACAGAGGTGTTTAGAGGGAAAAGATTAGTGTAGGAACGAACAAGTATCGCTGCAGCTTGAATAAGAGAGCAGGCCAGAGTAGGTATTCCTAGTTCCTTGAAAAGCTCTCTACAAGTATGCCTCCTGGAAACGCCAGCCATAATGCGAATTGCTCTCTTTTGGAGGTTGAATATTCTGATTGCATGGGGGGATGCACCCCAGAAAAGTAGGCCATATGATATGAATGAGTGAACATGAGCAAAGTAAACCATTTTAAGTATGTGGGGATGAACTAGCTGTTTGAGCTTCCTTAAAATGAAACAACCACTTTGAATTTTAGAGGCCACATGGTTAATGTGGGTAGACCAATCTAAAGTTTCAGACATGTATAATCCTAGCAATTTAGTGGAGTTGGTTCTAGTGATGCTTTTTCCATCTAGCCAGATTAGGGGACTTAGCAATTTAGTGGAGTTGGTTCTAGTGATGCTTTTTCCATCTAGCCAGATTAGGGGACTAGATTTGGGGATGTTGAGGGGGGAGTGGAAAGAAAGGTAGGTAGTCTTTGCTAGTGATATGGTTAAGAGGTTGCTATGGCAATATACAGACATTTGGGAAGCTTGATTGTTTACTAGTGGGGGCATTGCAGCCATTGAGTTTTTTGGACATGTTCAGGAGTTGACTCCAGTCATCTGCATGTCATGCCTCATCTAGGAAGTTGAGCAGGTCATTAGTGAAGAGTGTGAAGGCAAGGGGACCTAATATTGGGCCCTGTGGAACCCCGGCGACAAGTGTTTTGGGTTTGGAAAGATATTTATGGGTGGAAAGTTTTTTTGTAAACTTAGTAGGCAATGTTACCCCTTGATTGGGGTAACTTTGCCTACAGTTGAAAATACCACTGTAATTCCCTTTATAAGAATTGTGTAGGCAAAGCTACCCTTCCATTGTGGTAACTCTGCCTTTTGATGAAATTATGCAACTCAAACTTCAAACTGCCCGAGGCCATTCATAGCTATTTTCCGCATTTAGTCTTTCGCTTTAAAAACTTCATCATGACTTGTTTGTTTTTCGAGATTTCTATCACATGGCCTATGTGTATCCCTGTATTACAGTATATAGCATAGTAATTATCTTAAATTAAAAATTATTTTAAAATAAAAAATATTTTAAAGTAAAAATCTCAAATATAGTGATTTTTAAGGTTAGGCAAAGTTACCCCTTAGTGATCTACAAAGCATGGGGAAACATTGCCTAGCCCCAAAACTCCCTCAATAAAAAAAAATCATGCTAAAGTTAGAAATTTACTCTTAACACACATTTAATATAGCTGCAAAAAAATAAAACAAATTCATAAGTTGACTTTTGAAGCAACATTCAAGCAGATGTTATCAACTTGACCAAAATACTTCAAATAGAGCTTAGATGCCAAGAGTCTATAGAAATTGCGCCAAAACCAGTGGTGGCCATCTTTAATCCAGAAAACATCATAGTGCACCAACTTCATAAAAAAAAATAGTTCCATTATTTTGAATAAAACCACAGCCTTGTATGGCAGGATATTCAAAAATATAAGTATAACAGGCAAAGTTACCCCTGTAGGCAAAGTAACCCCATTTGACGTACCTAGTTCTTTTCCACACTTTGTTAACAACCTACTAGTCCTTTGTCACATCTCTTTCTATCTTTCTTCCCCTATGGCCCCAGGGGTCACCCCTCTGATGAATCCGTGTTTCCTTGTTCCTTGCAAGGTTGACTTCTTGACACTTGACTTATTCACCAAATCTTCTTTTATATTCCCACATTTTAGGCTTATTAGGCCACGATATGATAAAATAAAATTGCTAAATATATTTTAAGGTAACTTTATCTAGTTTGTTTTATAGATGTAAAATTTGGGTACTTGTTCATTATAAGGACAAAGGGAAATTAGGTTAGGGGTTGGGTTGGGGGGGGCGGGCGCAAAGCGCCGCGGGGGGCCTAGCTGACCACGGCAACGCACTTCATGCTCCCCCACGGCGCTTCGCGCCCCCCCAACCCCCTAACCTACTTTCCTTTACCAGGGGGTCACTATAATGAACAAGTACCAAAATTTGTTGTATAATTGAATATACCTATTAAATATTTATATTAAGTAATAATGATAAATAGAATATTGTATAATTGTTAATCAAATGTTACTTGTAAAAATGTTGACTCACCTGAGAAATCATTGTACTGCTAAACTACAATAAACTCAAATGAATGTAGTTTTATTGTTACGTGATTATGTCTGTCTTTAGAACTTCTCCCAGTTCGTTTTCGGCTGGTACGTTAGAGAGAACAAGACTGGCCGCATGCTGAAAAAATTCTCCAACAGTGACACGCCAACCGAACAAAAACAAGCGTTTGCTCAGTTTTTAACTAGTTACCCCTCGCTGTCCTGGCTACTGGCTGTCTTCCGTGGAGACTTCAAACAGGCGCGGAATACGCTCACAGATCTAGCCAAGGACGAGACAGAACTTCTGGCAAGAAAGAAGGTAATACTGTCTTTCAAGTTCCATACCAATTTAAAGCAACAATGTGTGACAAATTATGAATGGGACATTATTAATTGTGTAGTGCTGTATTAATATTGTAAATTTATACTGACACTTTCTACAATTATGAATTTATGCAAATATAGG